>CM053773.1:232263317-232361378 GCA_028658325.1 Potorous gilbertii
CTGTGTCTCTCTTTCCATACACACACATGTATATACACATAGATATAAATAAGTAGATAGATTTATTTCCCAAGTATCACTTTAAAAGATTAATCTATCTCTCCCATTACTCTCTCTTTTATTAAGCAAATTAAAAAACAAAACTCACCAAAAACTAAATCCTTCAAAACATAGGTGCACAGCCTGATTAAACAAATTCCCATTTAAGCTTCATCTGAAAAAGTCTGTGTCTCTGTATCTGTCAGGAGGTGAGCGGCAAGTCTGATTATTCCTTCTCTGAGCCTTGTGTTTCTTCCTTGTGTTGATCTGTGTTCTAACATCTTTTGGTTATGTTTCTCTAGAATGGGGTCATTGCTGTAGAAATCGTTCCTTTAGATCTTTTCATTTTGCTCAGCATCAGCTCATAGCCATCAGCCCTGTTTTTTTTCTGGAATTGCTTGTTTATCCATTTCTAGTGGCAGGGTCATGCTCTATATGTTGACATACTGTTCTTTGTTAAGTATTCCCCAACAGGAGGCCACCTCCTTGGTCTCCACTTTGGAGCTACCACAGAGAGAGCTGCTTAAACATTGTTGTGCCCAGAGAGCCTTCTCCTCTTTCTTGGGTTTCTTTGCTCCCTCTTTCCTCAGTTTTGAGGGGGTTTTTGGTGGGAAGTGGGGGAGTGAGATGATGGTCCTATAGAACCAGAGGCTTGAGGGTCAAGTCTTTGCTCTTCTGCTTCTTATGTGTGACCATGGGCAATGTTTCCTTATTTAGAAAATGAGAAAGATTGCACTAGATAGACTTGATAGGCTATCATCATCAACACACCACCACCAGTGCCAGCACTAGCACCAATATCATCATCTTCATCATCACCAGTACCACCACTGCCATCATCATCATCGTTGTCATCGTAAGATTGGAGGGATAGGTCCCTCTCAACTTCAATATCCCCTGTTCCCAGATCCCTCTCAGCTCTGACACTTCATGGTGTATGGGCCCTCCAAACTCCAATATTTTAGGTCCTGAGGTACCTTCTAGCTCTGACATTGAACTTTAAGATCAATCCAACTTTGACTTTCTGTGATTTTCTATCCATATGGAGGAAAGAGAAGTTGACATGGCAGACTAGGAGAGAGCCAGGAGTTGATACGCAGACCTCAGACCAGACCATTATAGGGTGTTCTATGGGTTGGTTCACCCTCTGCTCTCTTTATCCTTCCTTAGCCTTGAGAAGAGGGGAGGCTTCAGATCCCTTTGCTTCGGACAAGAGTCTATGAGCTGAACCCTCATCACAGACACCAACCTTCTAGTGTCTCTGTTGAAAGGAGACTATCAGCTCCAGGCTGCATCACCAAAGCCAAGGGGACCAGCATGGTTCTGCAATAGGATCGTGTCCTTTAGGGAACAATGAATTAGCTTTAGCCGTGGCTAATTCTCCTAAAGCAGGGACCCTGATATATATTTATCAAGGGAAGAAGACGTTGTTGTGGAGGTGTTCGCAGTCATGTCTGACTGACTCTCTGTGACCCTATTTGGCATTTTCTTGGCAGAGATCCTGTGGTGGTTTGCCATTTCCTTCTCCAGCTCATTTTACAGATGAGGAAACTGAGGCAAGCAGGTGAAGTGACTTGCCCAGGGTCATACAGCTAGTAAGTGTCTGAAGCTGGATTTGAACTCATGAAGGAGTCTTCCTTATTCCATACCCTTATTCCACTCTGTGCACTATGGTGCCACCTAGCAGCTGGTATTCATCAAGGGAAGAAGAGGTGAGTCCTAAACACATGCAGGGATCTGTCCTTTAGCACCTGTGGGCTCCCCATGTAGGCACCTCTGACGCACAGTCCAATCCAGAAGCCAGCACCCTGGACAACTTTCTGGTAGAAATGGTCTGGAACCAGCTCTGTAATTCCCACTTCTGAGACCCCCAGTAAATCCCTTAACTTCCCTGACCTGGTGTTTCATTATCATAAAATGGCAATCACCAAGTTCATTCTCAGCTTGAAATCTCCAATTATAGTACAATAGAAGGAGTGCTGAATTTGGAATCGAAGGTCCTGGGTTTTATCATTGAGACCTATGGGTCTTTGGACAAATTACTTCACCTTTCTGGACATCAGTTACCCATCACTAAAATGAGGTCATTGGACCAGATGACCCCTAAGGTCCCTTCCATCCCTGTATCTGTGCCCCTATGATCTTATGATATGGAGAGGGGGATGAAGGGAGGAATGACCTGCAATGAATATGTCATCTACTTGTTCTGGTGGAACATGGCCTCAGGTGAATGACAAAGTACAGCTTTTGCTTCCCCAAGGCCCTGCTACTGGGCCAGGCAGGACCTGATTCTGGGCCATCTCTACCACAGGCTTCCAAAAGCATCCAGGCATGCAGGAGCCCATGGGGGTCCAAGGTGTGAGAGATTAGGGCCAGGTTGGGGCAATTATTTCTGTCTCTGGGATAAGTTCCTCAAGTTCTCTCCTCAGGCTCCTGGTCTCTTCACTCCAGAAAACCTTCCATCAGCTGCATCCATCAGCAGCCTGCACTTTTCTCCAGAATTCTGACTTGCTCCAGCCTTCAGGCCTCTGCCCTGCTCAGCCCACCTCTCCATCTGTCTGTCTGTCCCTCTCTTGTCTCTCTCTCCTCTCTCTTTTCTTCTCTTGTCTGTCTCTGTCTCTCTCTCTTGTCTGTCTCTCCTCTCTCTGTATCTCCCTCTCTTGTCTCTCTTTGCTTTCTGTCTCTCTCTCTCTTTATCTCTCTCTGTCTCTTTCTCTCTCTCTCTCTCTCTCTCTCTCTCACACACACACACACACACACACACACACACACACACACATAGAAAAATTAAGTGACTTGCCCAAGGTCATGTAGCTATTAGTAACTGGCAGACTCGGAATTTGAATCCATATCTTTTGACTCCAAATCCAGGACACCTTCTCCTGTACCACAAGACAAATGTGCCGCTGTCATCATCACTTGAACTCATTCTCTTTTTTTTTGTAGGCTCACGGGATCGTAGAGGCAGATCTCAGCAGCCATTAGTTCACACCCCTCCCCCTTTTTGGTTTTTAACAAATGAACTCAGGTCTGAAGGAGTTGTATGTTTTGTGCACGTTCACATGGCAAACGGCAGAGCTGGGATTTGAACCCAGGCTCCTTGCCTAAAAACAAATCTAACCTACTTTTCATGACACCGTGGCTTTCTTACTAATATTCAGATTGAAATGACTGTGGCACAAATTGCTTCTCCTGCTTCTATTTTAACCATTAGTGTTATTATTAGTCTACTGGCCACAATGCCGTGTGTCTGCCTATGAGCCTTTCATGTTCTCTGTGCCTCCGTGCCCTCACCTGGAGGACCTTGGCTGGCCAGGTTAGCAATGACTCTCCCTGCCCCATCCCCAGTCTGCCAGAGAAGAGCACAGCGCTTCCAGAGAGAAGCTTGGGGAGCCAAAGTACGTGCAGACATCACCTGGCAGTCACAGCAGCCGGGCTGGGCTTCCATGAAGTCTCTGGGTTTATCCCGCCCCCCACAACCGCAGACATCCCCCTCCCCCCGCTACCCCAGGCTCTCCCGGTGATCTCTGCCTGCTCCATGTTCTAAGAGGAGGGGGCAAGTGGGCTCATGTCTCCTGGAAGGGAGAGAGGCTGGTCCAGAAACTCAGAAAGCAGATGAGTCCCTTCCTGGTCCCCCCAGCTGGCGTTTCCCCCCAAAGCTCAGGGAGAGCCAAACAGTTTCTACTTCGTTTCTTGGGGATGCAGGCCAAGTTCTGCTGGGTGTTGCTAGGCATTTGGGATGGCGATAGTAACAGCTCTTGTTTCTATGGAGATTTAAGGTTTGCAGGGCATTTTTTTCCAATAACTTTTCAGGCTCCAAGAGGAGGCTGGACCCCTCCTTCTCTGGGATCTGGTATGGCAAGTTCTGGTATATGAGTTAGATCAGTGATGCCACAGGGCCAGGGGACACAAAGCCAAACCCTGCCTCTTGCACTGCCTGTGGGACTTTGGGGAAGTCATTTCACCTTTCTGGACCTCAGTTTCCTTCTCTGTAAAATCAGCGGAGGGGAAAGATGGGATAGATGGCTTTGGATGCCCCCTCTACCCAGAATTATTGTGAACTAGTTCATATGACTATTATATCCCCATTTTACAGAAGAGCAAGTTGAGGCTCAGGGAAGCGATTTACTCAAAGTAACCCAAGAGGCGATGTCTTCCTCTTTTGAATATTCTCTTTTTGCTGGGTCTTAGTGACTTCCTCCTGATTGTCTTCTTACCCATCTGAATGCTTATTCTCAGCCTCCTTTGCTGTTGCTTCATCCACATATACTCCCTAATTTTAAGTCTTCCCCAAAGTTTTATTTTGGAGCCTTTTTCTTTCTTCTAGTCTCTCTCCCCTCTCTGTCTCTCTTTTCTCTCTTCCTGTCCCTCCCTCCCCCTCTTTTCCCCCCTCTCTCCCCTTCTCCCCTTCTTTTATCTCTTCTCCTTCTCTCCTTCCCTTCCTCCCTCTTTGTCTTCTCTCTCTCTCCTTTCTTTCCCTCCCTCTCTGTTTTTTCTCTCCTTCCCCTTCCTTTCCTCTCTTTCCTCTGTTTCCTCATCATTTCCTTTAGGTTTCATCATCACTATGCAGAGGACTCCCAGATCCAACTCCAGCTCTCCCCAGACCTTTAATCCCATATCACCAACTGCCTACTGGATATCTCATATTGGATGTCCTAGACACTTTTCTCTTTCCCTGAAAACCCAGCTCTTATCAGTTTCCCTACTTCTGTCAAAGGCACCACTCACCTTCCAGGCTCCAAGATTCAAAACCTCACTGCTGTCTTCAGCCCTATCCTCTCTCTCTCTATTCCAGTCTTTCCAGTCTCTACTTTCACAATATTTCTTGTCTCTACCCTCCTCTTTACTCAGTCACATTAGTTTATTCATCTCCATCTTCCCTGTTTTCTCCATCTTTCCTGTAGCTTCCAAAATGATTTTCCTTAAGGGCAGATCTCACTCTGTTGCTCTCCTACTCAATAAACTTGAATGGTTCCCTAGCACTCTTAGGAGAAAGATACGATTTCTATTTAGCTTTTAAAGCCTTTCACAAGTGAGCCCCTGCCTATCATTCCAGACTTACCCTATATTATCCTTCCTTCCATACTCTGGGCTATAGCCAAACTGGCCTTCTCTCTGTTCTTTCCCATCAACCTGCCATCTTTTCCACACTTTGGCATTGGCTATCCCTCGTGCCTAGACTGTATTCCCTTCTCCCTTCTGGCTCTTGGAAGTCATCATTTCTTTCAAAGCTAAGCTCAGGTGTCTCAAAAGATCTTTCCTGATCTCCTCCCTCCCCGCTAGGGATCTACTCCCAGACTCCCTTACTTTATCTGTTTGTATACTTATTGCCACCATTAGAATGTCATTTCCTTGAAAGCAGGCACTGTTTCATTGTCTTTGTATCCTTAGCACCTAACAGTGCTGGGCACCTAGTGGGTACTGGTTAAATGCTCATTGATGATCTCACAATGTTCCTGTGAAATAGGCACTATTAATACCTCCATTTTGCAGATGATGAAACAGATAGGTGATGCAACTTGCCCATGGTCACACAGCTAGTAAGTGTCTGAGGAAGAATTTGAACTCAGGTCTCCCCAGTACCTACTTCAGCACATCACCTAGCTGCCAATGAAAGCTCAGGTCCATGCCAAAATAAGGATTAATTATCAGGCACTTTATACACATGACCTCCTCTGACCATCATGATCACTCTGTGGGGGAAGCTGCTACAGGTTAATTACCATACCCATTTCACAGATGAGGAAAGTGAGGTTGAGAAAGGTTATGTGATCTCCTAGTGAGTATCCTAACACAAAGATCCTGGACTTGAGTGTGAATCCTGGCTCTGTAGTTCCTTAGTTGGGTGACATTGAGCAAGTCACTTGCTCCTTCTGGGACTTCCTTTTCCTCATCTGTCTTATCCATACATTTTATTTTCCCTAGTCACCTAGCTCAGTGTTTAGTGGGGAGTTTAATAAAAGATTAATGAGTTGAAGTTTTAAAATGGGGGTGATGATATCTGTGCTACCTGCCAGCTTATTCTGAGGAAGTAACAGGGAAACAGCAGGACCTATCCTTTCATTTGTATAGACTACTCCCAGGTGAGGAAATCCCCTTTACCTATGAAAGCTGACACGTTTTCTGACTGACAGTCATAAAGTTACAGAAGTTACCTAGATTACTGAGAAGTTAAGTGACTTACGCAGGGTCACACAGTGGGATCTGAACTCAGGTTGTCTTGACTCTGAAGCCAGATCTATGTCCATTCCATTAGAGTTGTCAAACACACAGCTCTCGGCCATATGTGACCCACTGCATTCCCAGCACTCTCCAAATCAGATTGAAATGGAATTGGGAAATACTGAACACAACAAAATACATCAAACGTAGATAACATTGCAAACTAAACCAATATGTGGCCCACAGGAATCCTTACCTATGGATGAGTGGTCTCAGATTCTCCTTGGGTTTGACCCCACCGTATTCCTCTCTCCCATAATGGCTCCTGATTCTGATAAAATTCAATTCAAATCAGTTCAGTAAGCACTTATTAAGAAATACGGGAAGGTATTACAGGAAGTGATGGGGACACAAAGACAAAATCAACTCATTCTCGTCCTCGAGGAGCTTACATTGTACGAGAGACACAAAGTATACCAGTTAGCAAATACAGAAAATTTGGAGGCACGAGCAATAACAAATAAGGGAATGAGGAAATGCTTCCTTTGAGAAGCAGTAATGAACTAAGTCTTAAAGAAAAACCCAAGCTTTCTAAGAGGAGATGATGAAAAAAAAGCTTTGCAGGCATAGGATACAACCGGGACAAAGGCATGGTGGTGGGAGATGGCACCTAAGTAAGAAAAGTAGCAAATTGAAACTTTAATGATTATTTTCTTGTTTGGAAATCAGAGAGCTTTGGGGCTCCGATTCATCACGGACCAGACAGGAAAAGTTGCTTCCTCACCACACTACTTCCTCTTTCTGTTCTCAATTTCATTTAACTTCTCTACTTCTAATTCCTGTAATCCTATTCTCTTCTTAGACCACAAGTCAGAGACCTGGGTTTAGCTGTATGACTACAAGGAAATTAATTTCCCTCTCTGAGACTCTTCTGGATTCTTTGGGCATAGTGTGCTTTTCAAAGTTATGGGGGAAGATGAGAGGATATTGAATCACAACATTATCCTAACCCCTGGGGCTGCTAGGTGGCGCCATAGTGCACTGGGCCTAGAATCAGAAAGACTCATGTTCCTGAGTTCAAATTTGACCTTAGACACTTACTGGATGGGTGACCCTGGGGAAATCATTTTATCCTGTTTGCTTCAATTTCCCCATCTGTAAAATGAGAAGGAAAAGGAAATGGCAAAGCACTTCAGGATCTTTGCTAAGAAAACCCCAAATAGAGTCATGGAGAGTCAGACAAAATAGAAATATGACTGAACAAAGAAACAGTCTATGTCTTTTTCCTCCTCTTTTCTCTTCCTCTTTCTTCTCTATCATCTTTTTTCTCTTTCCTTCTCCCTTTTGTCCTTCTCCCCTTTTTTTTCTCTATCTTCTCCTCCTTATTCTCTGGACCTGTCATACCAACACTATGGGGGAACTCCTTGTGCAGCAACTCCCTTCATCTATTCAGATCAACATTTCTTCTGTAACTTATAGTCAGAGAATGGACCAGGGTCACAGAGAAGTTAAGTGACCTGCACAGAGTCACACAGCCCATATGTGTCAGAGATGGGATATGAATCCAGGTTTTCTTGACTCCAAAGTCAGCTCTCTATGCAATAGGCCAGCTTGCCTCTCACATATATAACCACATGTTTGGAGACTGCACCTGTGATTTCAATGATTTAGGAATCTCCCTCTCCCGATGAAGACTGAAGCCTCTTCTGCAGCTCCAAGATGTAATGTGATCTGCCCAGAATCATACAACCAGTATATAACCAGTTCTTCCTTACTTTGAGGTTGGGTCTGTCCATTGTGCAACACTGTTGCTGTGTGGTTGAGTCATTTCAGTTGTATCCGACTCTCTGTGACCCCATTTTGGGGTTTTCTTGGTAAAGATACTGGACTGATTTGCCATTTTCTTCTCTAGCTCATTTTACAGGTGAAGAAATTGAGGCAAATAGGGTTAAGTGACTTGTCTATCGGCACATGGCTAATCAGTATCTGAGGCTAGATTTGAACTCAGGAAGATGAGTCTTCCTGACTCCAGGCCCAGTGATCTGTGCACTATGACCCCATGTAGCAGCCCAACCCTGCTACTAACCCTATATTGATAACGCAGGTAAGTCCCTTCTCTACATCCTTGCCAAGTGTCATCTAGTCTTTCCTAGAATACTTTCAGTGACAGGAGATTTACTACCTGCCAAGATAGCACTATCTCCAGATGGGTTCTGATTACTAAGTAGAATCATTGGATGGAAATGGTACCTGTCTGTTCCCATCCTGATTCACTCTCTCTTGTGCTCTTTCACTATTCCTTTGCCCTTTTTAAGGCTGTTCAGCCTGGCCATGAAATGTCTAATAGAGCTCTGCATCAGGGCCCATCAGCTAGAACTACATCCCTGGATTCTCAACTTGACATTGGGTGGATGGAGGCTTACGTTGGCCCCAAGCCCAGCTTCATCTTCTCTGCCAGCTGCAGTTTCCATCTGATAAAACCAGAACCTCATTTAATGGAGTTGATTTGGCTCCATGAGGATAGTTTGATTCGAAAGGAGCTGGCAGTAACTCATCCTGCCTCCAAGGACTGGGAGGAAGAGATGATTTACATAAATCCTTCCTGAGCTTTGTCTCCCCTTCTGTACCCCATCCAAGGTTTCTAGAGGCTGCTTTATCTCTGTTGGAGCTCGAGGAGTGTTCCTTCTAAGACTGGGAGGGCCTTTGACAGCAGCCAGCAGGAGTCCAGCGATGGGAAGTCTCCCATCAGCCTCTGGTGATCCAACTACCCTCCCACCCCCCAGCCCTGAGGAAATGGGAGGCTGACTGTTGAGACCCTGGCCCAGAGAGATAGAGAAATTAGGCTTCTGACCTAGAGAGGGGGGTGGAATGTTGGGAGGAGGGAAAGAGTGAGTCATGAGGGAAGATAGGGAGAGCAGAATGGTTAAAGATGTTCTTTCCTGGAGAGAGGGAAGGGTGTGCATTGAGGACCATCCCACTGGAGGAGGGGTGGGAGCAGGAGAGCAGGTGCTAAGGCAGTGTGAATAGTACATCACGTTGGGCATCAGGAGAAGCAGGTTCTGGAATTGTCTCTCCTATTGCCTTTGGGTAACTTTGGGTAATATTTCCTTCTCTGGGTCTCAGCTTTAGTAGCCGCAAAGAGAAAATATTAATCCAATCATAATTTATCAATCAATCAAATATTTATTAATGACCTAAATGTGCCAGATATTGTACTAGGCACTGGAGATTCAAGGAAAAGAATAAGCAATCCCTACCTAGAAAGTGCTTATATGACTCTAGAGTAGATAGATAGATAAAGCAGTAATAATAGTATTCAAATATTTTAATTACCTCATTCCATCGTTACAACAGCCCTGGGATGTAGGTGCTATTAGTACGTCCAGTTTACAAGTAAGGAAACTGAGGTAGGCAGAACTGAAATGACTTGCCCAGGGTCACACAGCTGGGGCCAGATTTGATTTCAGGTCTCCCAGACTCCAGGTCTAGTGGTCTACCCACTGTGCCACGTAGCTTCCTATAAATAGAAATTAATAAATACATATGTATACACACATATGTTTGTGAGGCATTCATTATACGAGGTGTATGGAAGATACAGAGACAGATCAGAGGATTGTTGGAATCCTGGAGGTCAGCCTTCATTTTGCAAAGGAGGAAATGGGGAAGTCCCTAGAGGTTAAGGGCCTTGCCGAAGGTTATATAACAAGGGAACAGAAAAGGGAGAATTTGAACCCGGGTCTCCTGATCCAAAGCCAGAATGATTTTTATCACCCTCAGATGACTCCTGCCCTCAATGAACTTGCATTCTGGGGTGTGTGTGTGTGTGTGTGTGTTCAAATGTGTGAATGTGTGTATGATTTATGAATACATGCATGTATGTGTATATATTATAATCATGTGTGTATATGTGCACGTATATGCTTATATGTGTTTGTATGTGTATGAGTATATACATGAATATACTGTGAATATATGCATGCATGTTCATATATATATTGTGTTTATGTGTGCAAGTGTGTGTATATATATGTGTGTGGATGTGAGTTTGTGTTTATAAATGTATATATATATCTGTATATACATGTGGGTGTGAGTTTGTGTGTGTATATATGTACCTATATATGTTTGTGGGCATGGGTGTGTTTGTGTTGTATATGTGTCTGTATTGTGTATCTGTGTGGGTCAGATAACATCTGTACAACATCTTCATATAGCAAGTCATAACTGGGGATATGATGGAGGCTGGCCTCCTCCTGTGTCTTCCCAGAATCTTTTCCTTCAGCCTCCTGTAGCAGGGCTTGCCTCATCCATCTTCCCTCTCAAAGCTGGGCATTAGAAGTGGCCAAATGCTCTCCTCTATGCCTGCTCTGCCCACTCCTCCTGCCTACCAATGGGCTTTGGGACTGTGACAACATAACTAAATACAAAATGCCTATGCTAATACAAGACAATGTTGAGAGACAGCGGGTGCTAATAACTGAGTGATCAGTAAAGGCCTCCCGCAGGCCCTAGGACTGGGAAAGAGATGTAGGATGATTGGACCATAAGTCTGAAGCTGAGAGTGGCCTCAGACATCATCTGCTCTTGTTTTAGTGATGGAGAAACTGAAGCCCAGAGATGGGAAGATACCTGCCTAAGGTCACACAGTAATTAAATCATAGGCTTGTAAAACCAGAGTGGGAGGGGCCCTCAGGGAGTATCAATATCCTAAGGTGGCCCAGGTAGCAGACAAAAGAGGCAGGTTCCCTGGATCACTTACCTACTGGGGTTTTTGTGAGACCTCCATGAGATAATGTATGAAAAGTCCTATAAGTTTGCCAGCTCTCCTGCACCAATGTGGACCAGCCAGACTCCCCTTCATCTCACCTTTGTCCCAAGCACTTAGTGTGGTCCTTTCCCACCAAGGTCTTGGGTCTCACATCTGCATTGTTCTGTTGGTTTATTCCACAGATGCACAACTCACCGTCCTCTCCCTCAGTCCAACCAGTGTCTTACAAATGACAACCAGTCACAGGGCTGCAGTATTTCCAGTTTGAAAAGGAGACTGGATTCAGTCAGAAGCCTTGCCCCTACTACCTGTATGATCTTAGGCAAGCCACAACCTCTCTACGTTTCATTTTCCTCTTCTGTAGAAAGGGGTTGACCTGGATAACTTTGAAGGACCCTTTCAGCTCTAAATAGAGGATCCCAGGACCTGACTGTCTCATCTGTAATCTCATTGGATCTTTAGACAGAGGGGAAGCTGATGGGTAGATGAGTGGGATTATTAGACTCATTTCCAGAAGAGAAAGCCAAGTCCCAGAGATCTCCAGTGACTTACTCCAGGTCACCCAGAGAGTTGATAGCAGAGCTGGGACTACATGTTAGCTACTCTAAGCTCTCTTGCAGCACTGGTGACCCTACTATGAAATATCCCATTGTTCTAATGAGTGAAAATGAAGGGTTCTGTGGCAATGGGAAATGCCACCTTGTGGTAGGGCTGCCTACTAAAGCTACTAAGTGTGCAGAGGTTCATCACTAGATTATCCTTGGGCCAATCCATTTCAGTAATGCCCTCAGGTATTTTTGATACATCTACTAACTAGGGGCTCGGAGCAATTGTGATTAAACTCATAATTAAAATCAAGTCCCTAAAGCTAGAGAGGAGAGAACCACATGGACTACACAGGGCAGTCTATTGCCTTTCTTTGTATTCTCAGTATTCAGCACAGTCCTTGGCACACAGTAGACACTTAATGTGACTTGACTGACTAACTAATTGACTAACAATCACAATAGCAGTCGTAATTCTAGACTATTTTGTGGCAGGTTTTTGAGAGGACATGGAAGAGAGTTGCCCAGGTTGGGTGGGCAGGGATGGACTGAGGTAGGCATTATGGGATGGAACACCCAACCTGATGAAATTACAGATCTTTATAGTTGTATATAAGTGGTTGTACATAAGAAGAAACTGGTTAATCATGTTGTCAGGTTTGTGGAGGGAGAGGAACACTATTACATAGTTGGTAGAATGGTTGGTTGGTCCAACTCTACAGGAAAGCACTTTGGAGTCAAGTGAAAAATATTGCCTAGACTGTCCTCACTTTTTGCCCCTTAGATCTCCCTGCTAGGCATATACCCCAAGGAAGCCACTGATACAAAGTCTCCATGTCCACCAAAATATAGTCAAATCAAGTCAACAAGCATTTATGAAACACCTATGTGTTCTAGACACTGTGTGAAGTTGGTGTCCATCAACTGGGGAGTAGCTAAACAAATTATGATACAGGAATGTGATGGATTTAGAAATGACAATATAATGAATACAGAGAATCATAGGAAGACCTATAGGGTCAGATGGGGAAGCTGGGTGGTACAGTGGATAGAGAGCTAGGCTTAGAGTCAGGAAAACCTGAGTTCAACTTCAATCATAGACACTAACTATGTGATCCTGGGCAAGACACTTAATCTCTGTTTACCTCAGTTTCCTTACCTGTAAAATAGCACCTACCTCCTTGGGTAGTTGTAGGATCAAATGACATAATAATTGTAAAGTACCTAGCACATAGTAAGTACTATATAAATGTTATTTATTACAGTTATTATTAAGCAGAGCCAAGGGGGAAAAACATACACTACCACAATAACATGGGTAGAATATCAATACTGACTGCCAGAAGTTGAATACCATCAAATTATAATGGCCATGAAGAGAGAGGAGAAAACACTCCCTGTACTTCTTTGCCAAGGTGGGGAACCATGGGTGAGGAACACTGCATGCAATGCCATCTTTTTTTTTTTTTTTTGATGAGTTGGCTAGTTTTGTGGATCTGGTTTTTTCCTGCTCTTTTTTAGACTTTGTTACATGGATTGGGAGGAGAGAGGAGGGAAATATAGATAATGAGAAAAAGCATTGGTACAAATTAGTTAGATTAATTTAATCAGCACAAAAGGGATTGGTGCGAATTAATTTAATTAGTACAAATTAATTTTTTAAAAAAAGAGTAAAGAATAAAGTCCTTCAATGCACCCCTCTCCCTCCCTAGCCTAAAAAGAAACACCCTCCTTGTGTGCCCTTTAGCCTTGGACTTCCTTCTCTTCCCCAGCTCTGGAAGCATTACTAGGCAGTAACATCACCCTCTACTATTTTGGGAGTGTGCAGGTTTGGTAAGCAGGAAGCCGGGCAGGAGGGGAAGGTCTTTCACATACTGGAAGTCTCACCTCTAGCTCTTCTATCTACAGTGGAAACTTGTGAGCTCTGTGGTCTCTCCCAGGACAAATTCCTTGTGGGTGGAATCAGTTGGGAACGTTTTTCCACCTCTACTCCTCCTACCCCATGCCCTGAATACTTCAATATAAGCCTACTTTTAACATCAGGTTTCCAAGAATTCCTGTTCCGGGCCTGTAGCCAAACACACAATGTTTGAGGGCCTGGACTGCTTTAACAGAGTCAGAATGAGACTCAGCACCTTCTCAGTGCTGTCTGGAGAATTACAATGTAAGTACATCGACTCCATTTTATGTAATGGTCGCTCATTTAGCAGCAAATATATGCCAGGGAAGAGGCAAGGAACCTAGTGGATGGAATGCTACCTTTAGAGTAAAAAACCCCCAAACCTGGGTTCAAGTTCTGTCTCTAACACATGCTGGCTGTGTGACCCTGAATAAGTCACCTGCATACTCTTAGTGGCTACAACTAAGACTGCAAATTGTAGAATAGGTGTTGATCTAATTGCTTCCTCATTAGGTGCTTCCTCATTAGGTGCTGCATCCACCTATGTCTCTGTAGATTCTTTTTCAAACAATATGTCAAGTAGAGATGCAGAGAACAAAAAAAGAAAACCTGGAGCTTGCATGCTACTGTGGATACAATGTGTACACAGATAAACAAACAAACAAACAAATAAATAAATAAATGTAGAAGTATACAGAAAGTATACAGTCATCTCAAGTGGTCGGGAAGGCTTCCTGTTGTGGGGGTGGGTACCAGAGCTGGCTTTGGAAGGGAGGTGGTGAGTGGTGTTGTACAAGAAATAATCAGTAGTTAATTTGACTGTAGATGAGACCAATAGGATCAGATTTGCAGCTAGAAGGGAGCAAGGAAGACCTCTTGTCTGGTTCCCTCATTTTAGAGGGGAAGACAAGAAGGGACATTTTCCAAGAGAATCTTAGAACTACAGAATCAAAAGCTCTTAGAATTCCAGACTTAGGGGTGAATGGGACCTGAGATGTCATCTACTTCAGTCTTCCACTCATCATAGATGTCTTCTCCATAACATCTTTGATGGTTGCTTCAAGAATGGACAACTCACTACCTCACCAGGCAACCCATTCTGTTGTTGGACAGACCTAATTCCTAGAAAGTACTTTCTCATACTATAGGGAAACTGACTTCCTTGTAACTCTCGACTTTTGGTTCTAGTTCTTTCCGCCGAGGCCGGGTAGAATAATCTTTTTCATATGACAGCTCTGCAAATATTTAAACAAGTTATTGAGTAAGTGACTCCCATACAGAAGATGATTGGCAGCTAGATGGCACAGTGGATGGAGTTCCAGGCTTGGAATCAGGAAGACCTGAGTTCCCATCTAGCCTCAGACACTTACTAGCTGTGTGACCCTTGGCTAGTCACTTATCCCTGTTTATCTCAGTTTCCTCATCTGTAAAATGGGGAGACTAATAGACTATAGATAGATAATAACAGAAGCCCAGGGCTTTTAGGAGGAACCACTGAGGTAAGAGCTGTGAAGTTCTTAGCATAGTGCCTGGTGTTTTATAAATGGAAGCTATTATTATTGCAGTATAGTCTTCAGAGATAAAATCAGGAAGCCCCAAGAAAGAAGGAAGCAAGCATTTAGTAAATGCCTACTATGTGCTAGGCAGCGTGCCAGGTGCTTTGCAAATATTATCTCATTTGCCCCTCACAGCAACCCTAGGAGGTAGGTGCTATTATATTCTCATTTATAGAAGAGGAAACTGAGGCAGACAGAGGGTAAGTGACTTGCCCAGGGTCACACAGCTGGTACATGTCTGAGGAAGGTCTTGTAGGGACCAAATCCAGCACTGCCTCTCTGTAGACAGGGACACTCACAAGAAATTAGATTAAGATATTCCAGAGAACACATACTTGGCCTGTTGGCAGCTTAGTTAGCAGTGCGTCTCTGACCTTTGTTCTAAAGACCTTCATGTCTGGGACTGAGATTCTTCTGCTAGAGATGACGAGCCTTGAAGTCAAGATGCTGAGGGGAACAAACTAGGTCATTCAATAAGGAAAAAGGGCAGGAAGATACTTCCCCGGGAGGAGTTTGGTGGATCCGTTGACTGAGACAATGAGGTAGAGCGGACAGAGATTATCTGGGAGTCTGCACAACTTGGGTTCAGATCTAGCCTCCGGTACTTCCTGGCTGTGTTACCCTGGCCAAGTCACTCCCCTCTCTGAGCCTCAGTTTCCTTCTCTGTAAGATGAACTGGTTGATCTTGATGGCCTCAAAGATCTGTCTCTTCCAAGTTAAAACCTGTGGTCCCTTAAAATCCCTCCTCTTTCCACTACCCTAGCTGAGAACAAGGGGGGAATAGGAGAAAAATGGGGAGGGAGTGTGGAGTTTTGCTGACTTCACTCTGCTGGCTATATGGGATGTGCTTACCCTGAGGCCCACCTGCAGGAATGGGAGGCCCCCCTACAGAGGAGGAAGTGACTGAGTTCCTTGTAAGAGCCTGCAGATTCCTCCCCCACTCCTCAGAGCCTGCAAGCCCAGTTCTCTGTCATCCAATCAGCCCCCCTTCCCCCACCGAGGGGGTCTCTAGCCTGCTGTGGGAACAGCTCCCAGCCATATGGCAGTTAACTCTGGCCTCATCCTTCCCCCTTCTCCCCTCACGCGCCCATTCGTGCAGGGCTCTGCTTTGCCCTGCCCTGGCCAGTCACCTGGCAAACAGGGGCTGTCCTGGTCTCTTACCACCCCCAGCTCTCAGCCCACCCGGCTGGGCTGCTCCAACATTGGGTCAGGAGGGGGGAAGCCAGCCAAGTTTCCGGGCTCACCCCTTTCCAGATGTTTTTCCTGCAGAAGGACGGCCCGCCCAAATCCCACCCTGGGAACTCTGCTGTCTAAAAAAACAAAAAAGCAGCAGGCATTCAGTAGGGCAGGCAGAGCCAGCTCTGGGGGAAGAGATGAGGGGCTCTGGTTTACTTATCCTGCTTTTGTCCTAGACTGGAGCCACCCCCTACTCCTGGATGAATGGATGGATGGAGATCTGGATGAATGGACACAGGAGGCTGGAAAGCTGGATGGACAAGGTATAGCTGCAGCACAGGACGGAACCCAAGCGCTGATAGTTGGCACCCTCCTTCTGCCGGGAGGCAGGTGCTGGGCATCACAGACAGCTGTTGAGTAGAGCACAGTGTGGAAGGTACTGAGTTTTTCTATCAATTTTCTTGAGAGGGGATAGGAGGAGGGAGAAAACTATGAGGCGATCCTGGGCCCTGTGGTGCAGTGGGAAATGGGGGATGGGGCAGGATTTGGAATGAAGAGACGTAGGTTTCAACCAGTCCTTGGGTCACCTGCTTGCTAGCAGTGTCACAACTTCTATGGTTCCCAGGTTTTTCATCTGTAAAATGAAGGGTATAGACGCTGAGTTAAGAAGGGATATGGGAGGCCTTCTCATCCAACCCAATCATTCTCAAGATAAGGAAAATGGGGCTTAGGGTTTAAAAGATCTCTGAGATCTCCTCCTGCTTGATCTATGAGCCTATGAACCAACTTCCTTAAGGTCAGTTAGTTACCAGAATATAAACACATCTTTAACATCAGCTTGAATCATAAAGATATATTGATCATAAAGGCAAATAAAAATGATCAAAAACCTGAATATATAAAATGTCTTGATACATAATAATATAAAGTATAAAAGAATCTAAATTATCTAGGACTGTAAAATTTAGTGATGGAAGGAAATTTAGAAATCATTTAGTTCTGCACCTTCATTTTATAGATGGGGGAAACTGAGGTTTATAAAGGGAAATGACTTGCTCAAGGTCATGGAAATAGCAAGTAGCTGAGACTCCAAATAAATCCCCTCTCAGGAGTCAGGTCTCTAGTGATATGCAGATCTGCCTTTGATTAGGCTGCTTTGGAGACAGCAAAGATGACAACATGTTGCCAGACTTTACTCAGGACTTACTTGGCTTAGTAGGACCTGATGGAATGTCTGTTCTACTGCTCATGGACTTGGAGATCCCAAGCTAGTTGCTCAGGGGAAGTCTTGTGGAATTTTTGAATCAAGTGGTGGTTGGGAAGGGGGCTGCGTGTTGTTTTGGATGAATTATGCCAAGGTAATGAAACCCAGAAGCCGATTCCATTATATTTTGGATTCTGTTCTTATTTTTTCTAGCTCAATAACACAATTATTTTGGGGGATAATGTAATTGGGATGGCACTGAAGAAGCAGATTAGTTTAGGTAGAATTGTTGTTTTTTATTATACTGGCTCAGCCCACCCATGAACAATGAATACTTCTCCAATTATTTAAATCTGGTTTTTTTGTATAAAGTGTTTTACAATTATATTCATATAGTTCCTGGGTTTGTCTTGGCAAGTATACTTCTAGGTATTTTATATTGTCTATGATTATTTTAAATGAACTCTCTCTTACTATCTCTTCTTGCAGGGTGATAATATAGAAATACTGATGATTTATGTGGGTTTATATTTTGGATTCTTACACCAATGAGTACTGGAGTGATAAAGATTCTTATGACAGAGATTGTCAGAGCTGGGAGGGACCTTAGAACAGGGGATGTCAGAGCTGGGATGGTCCTTAGAACAGGGAGTGTCAAAGCTGTGAGGGCCCTTGGAACCGAGAACACAAAAGGCCAGATTAGGAAAGAAATGAAGAGATCATATGCTCCACACTTTTCATTTTGTAGGTGAAGACACTGAGTTCTGGAGACAGTAAATGACTAGGATATGTCATGTGGGCAGTCATGACAGACCTGAGACTGGAGTCTGAGTCTCTTGCCTCCTGGCTGAGTCCTTTGCCCATGATCTCTCACCGGAATGGGACTATTCTTGCCCAGCCTCTCCTTTGGCCATTGGCATCAGGATGTAGGGCCAGAGCATTTATGACGAGTGCCCTTTTGCCCCTCCATCTGTGGCCTGTGCTGTGGACTGAGGCTTTCTGGGTTTTGCTTCTGTAAGCAGTCCCCAGGCTTTGTCAGCAGTTCCAGATGACAAGGTACGGGGAGAAGTGAAACTTATTTCCAGGGAAGATTCATCCTCGGGGATGCCCACAAAGCTTTGCGCATTGGGGAAGAGGGGATTTTACTGAATGAAGAAATAAATGGATCAACAAGTAGTTATGAAATGCCTGGTGTATGCCAGGCACTGTGCCAGGCACCAGGGAAGAGAAATATCGAAGTAAAGCCAGTCCCTGCCCTCAGGGAGTTTACCCATTCTAATAGAAGAAAATACATGTAGGGGTGGCCATAGGTGGGGTGGGTAGCATTTTAGTTAGCTCAGAGATGGTGAGTGGAGTCATAGGACAACTCCCTGCCACACGCTTTCTGATACCAGTGGCAGGATTGATCTGATTATTGTGCCCTGATGGAGAACAAGAAATGAAAAGTGAGAGAGGGCGGGGCTGTGTTTGGAGCGAATGTTCCATGTACCATGTGCCACCCCAGACTCCAGTGTCTTGGTGGGTGATTGGATGGGATGTGAAGCATGATCTGGGGTGGAGGTGTCCTGGGGCAAGCTCTATGGCTCAGGAGAGCTCACTGGTAAAATTTCAAGGGGAGTATTTACACTTAGAAAGTGGTACATGTTACAGTTGTCCTGATGGATAATTGACAAGTGTGTGACTCATGGTCTGCAGTCCCCTAAATATAGTGGGTTAGGTGAGTTGGGCTGGAGGCTGCTGGTGGTTATCTTCTTGGATGCAGATATGCAATTGTAGTGAAAAGAAAGGAAAGAGTCTTTTGATGGGAGACAGGAACTCCGACTATGTTACTTGCTCCCCGTGTGACTTTGGATAAATCACTTCCCTTCCTAGATGACTGACCATCCCTGCATGTAAAATGACACCTTTGGACTCAAAGGTCAGTTCCAGCTTGGGCATTCTATATTCTTTGATCCTTTATATACCGTGTTCTAAGATTTTGGATCCAAACTCAAGGTGACCAATCTGAATGTTATCTGAGAAATTCTGTCATTCAAGCCAAATATACCTTAGAGTCTCTTGGATGACCCTTCTTCCCCTGATCTCCAGGAGGTCAGGCAAAATGCCAGGAATTTCTGCTGATTGGCAGGGCTTACTGCTATTACCTAACCTCCTACTTCCCTCCTTCCAGGGCACAGTCCCATGCCCTCTGCCGTGTGTGTGTGTGTGTGTGTGTGTGTGTGTGTGTGTGGGTGGTTCCCTCCTTCCTCCTTCCACTGTACCTTGAGATAACCCCTGGACATCTCCATTCATTAAACAAACATTTATTAAGGGATTACTACTAGAGCACTGTGCTAGACACTGGGGATTCAGACAAAAACCAGTCTCTACCCTTAAGGAGCTTGGCTAGGAGGTTATATGGCAATTCTTGTTCAGGGAGGCTCTGGATCAGATGATCTCTGAGGTCTTTTTGGGAAATAGCTGAATTTACCAGAAATGAGGCAACTCACCAGCTGCTGTCCGCCTGGGGATTCTCGGGGTGATCAACCATTGAACCCACCAAAGTCCTCTGTGCTGGAAAGGAGAAGAAATTGTGGCATAAATGGTTAAGTGGGACCAGAGAACACCAGAGGTTTCAATTAGCAATGATGCAGAGTATATTTAGTTGGGAGAACCCTTAGAACATGAAATGTCAGAGCTTGGAGGAGTCTTAGAACATAGGACATAGGATATAGACTATTATGGTTTGAAAGGAATTAAGGCTGTGACAAGTTGGTGACAGAAGTAGGTATCCTTCATTTCCTTATGCCCAGACTTCTATATCCTGCTACACAGTTAAGTTTATCTATTCCTTCATTCATTTGTTTATCCTCACTTTCTAACAATGTTTTCATAAACCAAGAATGAATTTTGGAGATTCGAAGATGACCCAGATCCCATTGTAGCTTTGAACACAAATGATTGAAATTGAGATTTATCTTTTTCATTCTTTCTCTTTTTCTTCTTTCTCCCTCCCTTTCTCCCTCTCCTCCTTCCTTCCTTCCTTCCTTCCTTCTTTCCTTTCTCTTTTTTTGCAAGAGGAGATTCATAGTATAGAAATACTGAACAGCAGACTGGTTCACCAACAAATAACAATTTCTCCTTGACGTTTGCTATGCATCAAATGACTCAAGGCAGATTGGGAGATCAGGGACCCACAGGTAAAACTTTATTTCCATCATTAGCTCACATAGAATGATTATAGATTTGGAGCTGGGAGGGATATCAGAGGGTACTGAGTTCAAACTCCCTTATTTTTCAGAGGAAGGAATTGGAGAAGTGAATTACTCTGTCACTGAGTTATCAGGCTATGATGTCATTTTCTTTGACCCCAAGTTTAGCATCTTCTCTATTTTTCATGTTGCCCTGCTTGGTCCCACTAACATCTAGAAGCACCTAAAATTTATGGTTATTAGCAAGACTTGCTAAATATCCAAGGAAGAAGGGATAAGATCCTTGATTGAAGGAGGGATCTGGGTTAGTGGAAAAAGCATAGACTTTAGGGATCAGAAGACCTGAGTTTGAATCCCAGCTCTGACAACTCACGGAATCTCAGAACTGGCACCAAGTCCAATGAAATCCTGAACAAAATTCTCCCTGACAACAGCTCCAACAAATGGTCCTCCAATCTTTGCTTCAAAACTTGCCCTGATGGGAAACTCACTATAGAGCGCATTCTTAGCTAGTCCATCCCACTCCTAGACAGCTCTACTTGCTGAGGAATACCTTAGTAAAAGTACTGGTCTCAAGTCTTCCCTCTGATGCTCACTACCTCTGTGACCTTGGGAAACTCACTGAACTAGTGTGTAATCCAATCCATAATGAGAGGGGTTGGACAAGATGGCTTCTGAGGTCACCTCCAGCTCTGAATTTAAGATCTTGTGATTCTGTGTTTATCAGTCAGTCAGCCAGCACTTATTAGGCACCAACTATATGCCAGGTGCTCTACTAAGTACTGATGACACAAAGAAGAGCAAGACAACTGGGTACAAACAAAAATGGCTTCTCATAGAAGATGTGCCTTAAGCTGGGCCTTGAAAGAAGTCAGGGAAGCCAGAAGGTGGATATGAGAGGGAAGACCATTCCAGGTAGGCAGAACAGACAGAAAACATGCCCAAAGTTGGGAGATGGAGAATCTTGTTAGAGAAGGGCAAGGAGTTATTGGATCAGAGTATATGGTGGGGAGTAAGGCATCAGAAGACTGAACAGGAGAAGGGGGACAGGTTCTGAAGGGTTTTGAGCACCAAATAGGGAATTTTGGACAGGCATACCTTGTCTTAGTGCACTTTGCTTTATTGTACTTCACAGATATAGTGTGTTTTACAAAATGAAGGTTTGTGGCAACCCTGTGTTGAATAAATCTATTGGCGCCATTTTCCCATTAGTATGTAGGTGCTCACATCATGTCTCTGTGTCACATTTTGGCAATTCTCACAGGATTTCAAACATTTGATTATTATTATACTGTCTATTATGGCAATGTGTGATCAGTGATCTTTGATGTTACTACTGGAATTATTTTTGGGGCACCATGGACCATACCCATAGAAGAAGCTCATGTAATCGGTTAATATTGTGTGTGTTCTCACTGCTCTACTGACCAGCCATTCCCCCATATCTTTCCTGTCCTTGGGCCTCCCTATTCCTTGAGATACAAAATATTGAAATGAGGCTAATGAATAACTCTACAATGGCCTCTAAGTGTTCAAGTGACAGGAAGAGTCGATCAATGACAAGCTACATTGTTGTCTTATTTTAAGAAATTTTACTTAATTTAATTTCTTATATTTATTTATTTATGTTATATGTTATATTTTTATATTATATATTACATTTATATTTATATTTTATTTTTATATTTAATTTTAAAAATTAAGAAATTTATTTAAGAAATTGTCAGTCACTCCTACCCCTCAGTGACCTGAAGTTGATCCTGATCAGTCAGTAACCAACAACATAGAGGCAAGATCCTCCACCAGCAAAAAGGATTACAACCTGCTGAAGGCTCAGATGGTAGTGTTTTTGTTTTCTTAACAATGAAGTATTTTTTAATTAAGGTATGTACATTGTTCTCTTAGATATAACATTATTGCACACTTAAAAGACTATAGTATAGTGTAAGCATAACTTTTGTATGCACTGGGAAACTGAAAAATTAGTGTGACTCTCTTGATTGCAATGTTCACATTATTACAGTGTCTAGACCTGAACTGGAAATGTCTCCAGGGTGTGCCTGTAGTTGATCCTGAAGGTGATAGGGAGCCACTGGAGTTTACAGAATGGGGCCGGGGAAGTAGAGTGACATGGTGCTTTAAGGAAGACTTGTTTGACAGTTGAGGAGAAGATGGACTGGAGTGGGGAGAGACTTGAGGCAGGCAGATCCCTCTCCCCCAACAACTATTGCCATAATCTAGGCATCGAGTGATGTGAGCCTGTACCAGGGTGGTGGCTGGGTCAATGGAGAAAAGATGGCATGTTCTAGAAACAACAGGATTTGATTACTGATTGAGAGGAAGTGAGGAGTTGAAGATGATCCCCAAGTTGCAAACTTGGTGACAGGGAAGATGGTGGGACCCTTGAGAATCAGGGGGAAGGGAAGTTTTTGGTGAAAGGTAATGGGTCCATTTTTAGACATGTTGAGTTTTAGACGTTGATAGGACTTCCAGTTCCAGATGTCCAATAGACTGATGGAGATGACTGTGATCTGAGGAAAGTTACATACTCTCTTGGTGCTTCAGTTGCTTCATCTATGAAAAGAAAAATGTTCATCCTTGTACTCCCTCCCTCTGGTCTTCTAGAAGAAAGTTATAGACCCTTGAGTGAGATAGGGAGCAATGGATTGTGCTCTCACTTCCCTATGGGTACCTAAGCACAAGGCTGGACCATAAACATTTTGCTCCCACCAGCAGCTGAGTCAGCAATGTGGAGTCAGCTGCTTATTGAGGTTTCTGAAGGTTAGATTCAGTTCTTCTTCCCACCCTCACTGCCCTTTCCCCTAGGGCAGGGGTGGAGAACCTGAGGCCACTCTAGGTCCTCAAGTGCAGCCCTTTGACTGAACCCAAATTAGCTGTGTCCATCACTCTAGGTCAAGGGTGGCCTGGAGGCCACATGTGACCCTCTAGGTCCTCAAGGGTGATGAATGCTGTTGTCCTTACCAGTGCCTGGCCTACCCTAGGAGACCTCATGGGCCACCCACAGGGACTGTTGTGTAATGGGCTGGTGTCAGGAGCTTCCTCAATTCCTGCTTCTGGGCTTCAGGACTCACACCCAGAGGCCCAAGGATTCCTTGCCTTGGGGGCAGTGAGAAAGGCTGAAATCTTAAGGGCAAACCCAACTTTACAAAATGATTGGATTCCCCAAGCAGTTTCGTAAGGCATATTTTGTAAATCAACATCTATTAAGGTGACTTATAGTTAGACTATGTTTATAGGAGCCAAGAGCCTTGGGTTCTAGCCCTGACTCTGACATTGTGTGATTGTGGGCAGGTTACTCTGAGCCTCAGTTTCCTCCTCTGCCAAATGGCCCTACCTATGCCTGGCTTGCTTACCTCTTTAATGAAGAAAGAGACAAGAGATGGAAAGGAGATCATTGCATTAGGTCTAAGAGGACAGCTAGCATTCAATATGGAAACTCTGGTGCAGACAGTTTAAATGATTTGCCCAAGGTCACAGAGCTAGTAAGCTTTCTGAGGTTAGCCAGTCAGTCCGCAATAGGTGACATTATGATATCACTTTAATTTTTGTGTAGCCTTTTTTCAATGTTATGTCATTTCCCCTTTATAACAACGCTGGTAGGCAGGTACTACTACTGTGTCCATTTTACAGATGAAGAAGTGGAGGCAGACAACAGTTAAGTAACTTTCACATCTAACTAACCCAAATTTCAAGGTCACACATGAGTGAGGATCTAAGGCAAAATATGAACACAGGTCTTCCAGACTCCAGGTCTATCCATCTGTCAATAAGCATTTATTAAGCACTTGCTATGTGAAGTAAAGTGGGATCTAACCTCAGGGATTTGAATTCCTGACTACAGATCAGGTAGTCTGTTCACTACACCACACTGCCCCACAAGGGATGTATAAAGGACCATGTTTCCATAGGATTACAAAACCATAAATGGAGAGCTGAAAGGGACCTCAGCATCCCTCTGGTCCAACCACCCCATTTTGCAGAACAGAAAACCGAGGCCCAAAGTGGTAAATATGGCCCATGGTTATCCAGGTTATAAGCATCAGAAGTGGGACTTGAGCCTCACTCTTCTGACTTTACAATTGGCTTTCTTTCTGCATTCCATGACACAGTGGATAGATCTTGGAATAAGGAAGACTATGCTCCCATTCCACCTCTACACTGGCTTGAAAGAAGTTAATGAATGTTAATGGCTTTGCTTCTCTTCAAAGGTATAAAAGTGCCAGGTGTTATTATTACATACCTTTGGGGGATTTTTGTCACAGGATCAGAGAATCTCAGAGTTGGAAGGATGCTCAGATGCCAACCAGGTCCTACCAATTCCTCTCTACAACATTTCAGGCTTATGGTCCTCCAGCGTCACTGGTGGATATCTAATGCAGGCACCCCATCTCCCTTTAAGGCAGCCCATTCTACTTTGGAGTAGCTTTCTTGATTAGGGCATATTTTTCCTGCTGTCAAGACCACACCTGCCTCTCTGCAACTTGCCTCCATTTTTCCCTTCTTTATTGTTATCATTCTCCTTATTGGGTTTTTTTTTTTTCACAGAAACCCTGGGATTTGAGTAAGACAGCATGACACAGTGGATAGGGTGCTAGACTTACATACCTGGGTTCAGATTCTACCTCAGACACTCAGATACTTCCTCAATGTGTGACTCCTAGGCAAGTCACTTGACCTGTCCACCTCAGTTTCCTCATTTGTTCAGTGATGAGGTTGGATTAGATGCACCTTCCAGCTCAAAAGCTATGATCTTCTATCCATTATATAGATGAAGAAACCAAGGTTCAGAGTGGTTAAGGACATTGATGAGTCTTTCATCTTTGTATCCTTGGCATTTAGCATGGTTCCTGACACATAGCTGGTGCTTAACAAATGTTGATTGATTGATTGATTACATGGGAGGGTGACCAGGTTGGTAATAATGCCAGATAAGAATTGGTTAAAAACACTGGGGACGTTTATCTTGGAGAAAAGATAAACGCAAACTTGGTGAGGTGATAGTTTCTGGCTTCAAGGATTCTAGGTTATCACTTGGAAGAAGCATTAGATTTGATTCTGCTTGACTATGAAGGGCAGAACCAGAAACAATTGGTGGAAATTGCAGAGAGACAGATTTTGCCTCCGTTTTAGGAGAGATTTTCTAACAATTAGAGTTTTCCAAAAGTAGAGCCCCCATGGAGAAAGGAAGTGTCTCCTCATAGGTCTTCAGGGAGAGAGGCTGGATGAGCCCCAGTTGGGTATGGTGGAGGGAGGATTCTTGTTCAGGCTTCTGTTGGGCTGCTGGCCTCCCACCATGGAACTTTCTGTGCCTTACCCCAGATCACAGAATGATCTAAACTTGGGCTGCATTCTGAGAGACAGAGAATGCAGTACAAGGGAGCTTAGAGTCCAACTATTCTCCACCCTGCTCAGACCACATGTTGGCCTCTAAATTTTAATGACGATATTGATAAATTGGAGGATGGTCAGAGGACAGTGACCAAGACGGTGAAATGCCTAGACATCATCCCAGGGATGTTGAAGAAATGCTCATTGACTGACTGAATGTTTTTCCAGCAGAAGAGAAGATTTGGGGGGGGGGCACTTGAGAGTTATCTTCTAGTATCTGAAGTGCTATCATGTGGACAAGGGATCAGCTATGTTCTTCTGGGCCCCGGAGGACAGAACAATGGAGGTGGTGGTGATGGTAGTAGTAGAGGATCAGATTTCAGATCAATGTTGGTCAGTCAATAAGTAATAAGTATAACCACCTACTATGTTCCAGGCAGCATGCTAAGTTCTGGGGATACAAAAGGAGGCAAAAGACAGTCCCTGCCCTTAGAGAGGAGACAATTCCCCAAAACTCCAGCCATATTCGGGTGCCAAAAACTAGTGGAAAATTTTTAGACAGATAAGGTCAGAGCTGGGAAAGGTCTTAGGAAGTATATATTCTGTTCCCTTAATGTGGATATGAGGGAAATGAGACCATAACAGGGAAAAGTATTCCCTTACTATATCACATTGTTGTATGATGGAGGCAGGTTCCTGAATTCCCGGTTTGCTCAAAGCAGGTCAGTCACAAGGCAGAGCTGGCCCATACCCAGAATGGCTGGAGCACTGGATCTGAAGTCAGGAAGACCTGAGTTCAAATCCGATCTCAGACACTTATTACTTGTGTGACCCTGGGCAAGTCACTTCACACTATTGCCTCGGTTTCCTCATCTATAAAATGAGCTAAAGAAGGTAAATGGCAAACCCCTCCAGTATCCTTGCCAAAAAAATCCCAAATAGGGTCATGAAGAGTTGGACACAACTGAAAAAATAATCAACAAGGGAGAGCATCTAAGGTCTCAGAGTTCTTGCTGAATTCCCTGCATATTTGCAGAAATCTCCAAACAGGAGGTCACTTTCATCCTCCAATCCTAGAGACTTACTACATCTATCCTTCTTCCCACCCCTGGCACTCTGTCCTGAGGACTATCCATTCTGAACAGAGATCTACCTGCCACACATTTTCTGGGCTTTGGGCCAGCACTCGTCTAGTCAGGAGGGAACATCCCAGTGATATTTCAGGATATTTCAGGAAACCCCTGATGAGGCACGGAAATGAGCACTGGACCAGCCATCCTGTATGTCTTGACAGATGGACTGTATGCCCAGACCGCCCTGCTTTTTTCAACCCTTCCAGAGTTGACCTTTATAGCCATCATAAACCCTGACATTCAAAGGTGTTTGAAGATTTACAGTTCATTGTGTCTCAGGTTATTCTGTTTCATTTGAGCCTCATGGTAACCTTATGATGAGCTACAGAAATTGTTACTTCCATTTCACAGGTGAAGAAACAGAGGCTCTGAGAGGTCAATTACTTGCCCAAAGTCACACAAGTGGTAAATACCAGAGGCAGTACTTGAACTCAGATCCCCTGATTCCTGTTCTTAGGCAGTTAGTTGCCTTTCTGCCACCTGGAAGGGTAATGCTAAGGAGCCTCTAGACCCTGGGTGACTCCTCTTGGTGGGGAGCTTAGCATCCCACTTGCTGCCTGTGTGCTTCAGTGTGTAGTATGGCTGACAGCTTTGACTGCTGTGACTTTTTCAAGGTCAGGACCTTTCTGAGGTAGAGCCATCAGTCACCCCCTCCCAAGTCATCGACCTAAAATGGCCCCCAGCCAAGTCCTAGTCATCAGCATGTGGGGAAAAGTCAAGGAGACCATCATTCATTTTTTCTCTCCCTGCCAATCCAGCAGCTTACTGACGTCAAGAAAGGGTCTTCAGGGAGTCTGGGTAATTGTCAGATTGCTTTATGGAAAAGTGTTTTTGTGTCTTATTGTGGCAAGGGGCTGCCTCATTGGTCAGGGATTTGGGTCAATCAGGCAAAAGTTTCAGCTGAATTGAGAAAGGAGTGATTGGAGGAGCTGGAGAGGGCAGAAGAGAGTGGAGGAGGGGGTGGAAGCACCATGGGCAGAGGTGTTCTGAGAATCTGGTCTGAGCAGGCTGCTCACACAGAGGGCTCCCTCAAGAATGCTTTCTGTTCTCCACCTCAATTTCTCTAGCTGCAAAATGGTCGTGACAATAGGTCATCCCGTGCCACCTTGTAAGCAGAGGACAGAATCATACAGCAAAGACTGTATGACCTATCTAGGGGCTCTTAGGGCTTAGAACGGAAGCAGACAATGTCAGAACTGGGAGGCAGCTTAGAACAGGGAAAGTCAGAGCTAGGAACGGCCTTAGAACAGAGAATGTCAGAGGTGAAAGAGGTCCTTAGAACACAGAAGGACAGAGCTTGGAGAGACCTTGGAACAGGGAGTGTCAGAACTGGGATGGGCCTTAGAACAGGGGATGTCAGGGCTGGGAGGCACCTTCTAACAGAGATGGAAGTAGGGAGACAACTTAGTACATAGAACATAGACCACAGATTGTTAGTATTTGTGGTGTAACGGACAAAGTACTGAATTTAGTGTCTCAGGACCTGGATTCAAATTCTGACTCAATAGCTTACTAGCTTTACACAAATCTCCTTATTTCTTGGCTGGACCTTAGTTTCTTCCTCTGACAGAAGAGGCTTATGGTGGGGGGAGTGGGGGCGGAGTTGTATAAACTGAATTCTATGCAATAACAATTCTAATCCAGCTCTCTTCTGTGACCTCTGACTTTTGACATGATTTTATCCATTCTCCTCATTTTATGATGGAGGACAATGAAACACAGTCAGAGGAAATGTCCTGCCCAGTGTCACAGAGCTAACACGCAGAGCCCTGGATTTCCTATCTCCTCCAGCCCAGCCCTTGGCACAATGTGAGGTGTCAGCCTCAGAATGGGAAGTGCCAGATGATAATATTGCTGGTTTCCCCCCTGCCCAAGGGTTGGGCCTGGCTTCCTCATTCTTTTGTACCCAGCTTGGGCCAGTGGTGCTTCCCAGTCCCCAGGTTGGAAGAGTGTGGCAGGATTGGGGAGCTGTCCTCAGGGGCTCTGCATCAGTCTCCCTCCTAGCCTCTGCCTTCCCCTGTCCCTTCCACTACATCTTCCTACTGTCTCCCTACAATTCTACTCCCAACCTCAGCCAAATTACAAAGAAGAATTGCGAACAAACGAGAAACTCTGGGTTGGAAAAGCTTGAGAGTCAAGGAGGCTGACGGAGAGCAGATGGGACATGATGGAAACACAACACAGCGCAGTCAGCAGAGGGGCTGGGAGCATCCAGAGGCTAGGAAAGAGTCTGACAGAACAGGTTGGGGCTTCAGAAAGTGAGAACAGGGAGGGGGCACCTTTAGAACAGGGGATGGCTGAGCTGGGAGAGGCCTTAGAACACGGGATGGCAGAGCTAGAAAGAAGTTCAAATACCATTTTACACCTAAAGAAACTTTGACAAAGTTCTAACTTTCCCAGGCTTCAGTTTCCTCCTCCATAGAAGGAGCAGTTCGACCCAGACAAAGACCAATGCCCAAGGTCATAAGAAGCAAAGAAAGTGGGAGGGGGCGGTCTGGGACACTGCAGGGCAGAACAGTCTGGAAACAGCTCAGCCTCTTCCTGAGTCCTCATCCTTGCTGAGGCCCCTCAGTAAGAACATGCTGAGATTAAAGAGGTCCAGCCTGGCCTCTGCATCTGGCTCCCACCAAGCACAGCCTGTTTCCCATTTGGAAGGAGCTGGGGAGGCCAACAGCTGATCTTCCCACTTTGTTTCTCTCCCCCTGAGGGACAGGTAGGTTTCGCAACAGGATCCAAGCTGTAGCCCTGGCTGGGCTGGGGGCCCACTCCCAGGCTCCCATCCCCAGTGCTCTCAGACTGAGGTCTTCCTCCATGAGTAATGAGTGATCCTCACGGGTCTGGCCCTTGGAGTTCACAAAGCCCTGTCTCGTTCCTGTTGTCTCATTTAAGCCCCCAAGGGGGTCCAGTGAGCTAGAAACGGCCAGGAACATTATCCTGATAGGAAAGAGGAGAAAACTGTGGTTCACGTCAGGGTGTTCATTTCTTACTTCATCGGTGTTTTGTCCCCACTGAGGTTTTGTGGACAGAGTTAGTAAAACGTATTAACTGTGCTGTTTCTCCCTCAGACAAGTCTCTAAGACTGTAAGTTATAGAGGAGTTACTATTCGGTATTAGTTAATAGAATTTCCACACTACGAGTTCCCAACAGGGAATGTCATAGGTCTAGATGTCACCTCTCATAAAAAAAGTGACAAATTTCAGGCCAAGTTCTCACCGTGATCATGTCCTTAAAGAAGAGGCATGACTGTGTATTTGGTGATTCAGTGGATAGAATCAGAGAGATTTGAGTTCACATCCAGCCTTAGATACTTCCTAGCTGCGTGACCCTGGGTAAATCATTTAACCTCTATCTGCCTCAGTTTCTTCAGCTGTAAAATGGAAATAATAACAGTACCTACCTCACAGGGTTGTTCCACGGATCAAATGAGATCATCTTTGTAGAGATTTTAGCAATGACCTGACACATAGTAGGTGCTTAATAAAGGCAAATTGCCTTCCTAATGTACCCTAAGGACCATGGGACTTTTTTCCATCTGACTTGTGGTTGAAACTTTGTGTGTACATTGTCTCCCCACTAGAAAGTGAAGTCTTTGAAAATAGGGATGGGCTGACTTTTCTATTTGTATCTCTAGTGCTTAATACTAAATGCTCAATAAATCATTCATTCATTCATTCATTCATTCATTCATCCTTCCCTCTCACTTGTCTCTTTGTCCTAGACCCTGCATCCCACTTACATCTCAGTCAAACCCCAAAGATGAGCACTTGAGGCTAGTGCTTTTATTTTTATGATAAAAACAGGAGGGTCAGGGGGGTCCGCCACAGCTGTGTGACCTTCCACTTCCCTGTTCCTGGCCTCAGTTTCTTACTCTGCAAAAAACTGGCTGTGGTCTGTCAGTCAACAAACTTTTACCACATGCCAGGCATGGAGGCTCTCTGGCTTACTCCCATGAGCCCCCAGAGTGGGAGGAAGTAATGGGTCTCTGAGTACGTGTGTGTGGCAATTGTGAAAGCCATCTGCTTGTCACTTTTGACTGGAGCGAGTCAGGGACAGAGAAGTAGTCCTAGCAGCTGTATCCTGCGGCTAAGGAGCAGAAGGTGAAGAAGGCAGGGACCCCAGGCGTGTGAGAATCTGGTGAATCTAAATCTCCAGCATCTTGGTGTTAGCAAACTTGCCTCAGTTGGCGGGGACTGCATTCCACTGTTATCAGCTGAGCAGAGGATCTGATTGTTCTGGGCTGCTTGGCCATGTGAAAAGGTGGCTGTGATTGGGACAAGCTGTGTCTGGAGAGTCCTCAATGGAACAGAGGCTTGGACTCACCAACCTGGTCATTGCTGGAATTTTTATAGTTGGGTCATCACCGGAGCAGCAGAAGAAATTTTGGGCTCTGAGTCTGAACACTCTGAGTCCTATTTCTGGGTCTGCCACAGATTCACTGTGTCACTTTGGGTAAGATAGTTCCCCTCTCTGGGTCTCAGTTTACCCATCTGAAAAATAACTTGGATATTTTTTTATAAGGTCCTTCTCAGTACTGACAATCTAAGTTCTAAGTTTCTTTCCAAATCTGGAATTACTGTATTCTAAGATCCCTTTATGGCTCTGATGTTGTTGTCAGGTTCTTTTCACCTTTGATATTCCATCTAGGTCCCTCCAGATCTGATATTCTGTGTTTTTAGGTTCCTTTCAGCTGTCACATTCTATATTCTCAGGTCCCTCGAACTCTGACATTTCTATATTTTCTCTTCCACTGTTCACCTTCTTTGTCCTGCCATTATATGTTCTAGGGTCTCCCACCTCTGACATTCTCTGTTCTTAAAGATTCTCAATCTCTGAACCTTCCATGTTCTAAGGTCTCTCCCAGGGTGACATTTTATGTTCTAGGCTCTCCTACCTCTGACACTCTCAGCTCTTAAGGATTCTAAGTCTGATACTCTCTTTGCTAAGGTCCCTCCCACCTATTACATTTCAGGTTCTAAGGGCCCTTCCACCTTTGACATTCTAGTTCTAGGGTCTCCCCTGATTCTCATTGCTCTGTGAATTGTCATCCAGGATTCTTTCTTGCCCCCAGGCTGTCTCCCTAGAAGGGTTGACCTCTACAGAGTGAAGAGATGCTCCAAAGTCAACTCTGCCTGTACCATCTCATCTCTTGGTTAACTTACTATCCCTTCTTGCCAGCACTAGACCTTTTGGTCCATGCCCAGGGTGCCCAGGAAGCTGTAGACTTGCTCAGCAAGAGAGAAATTAGTAGCAGAAGCCTTAGATGGAACCCTTTGATCCAGCCGCAGATAAAGGGGCAGGGAGGTGGGGCTCGTCCACAGTGATGTATGGCCTTACTGAGAACGGAGCACTCTTCCTCACTGAGGCTGGAAGCTGCCTACTTGTTTGTGGTTCATGTTTTTGATTGGGTGTATAACTAAAACCTGGCTCACTGCCCTGGGGGTAGAGTCCCTGCTTTTTTCTGAATAGCTTCTGTTCCCACCCAGACAGGCTCCAGGGGAGAATGGCTAGAAAGGAATTTTTCAATGGCTTCTTTGAGGGAATGTGTGCTGAGTGGGGACAGGAGTGTCCATTGAGAAAGCCCAGGGATTTCCATAGACTGTGTTCTGTAGTTCAGGGAACGCTGAACCAGGGGCAAGGAAGGAAGGCATCAGAATCCTGCCTCCCTTCGCCCCTCACTAGCTGTGTGCCTCTGGCCAAGTTGCCTCATTTTCCCCCTGATTACCTTCCTGTAATGGACAGCCTCCAACTCCCATTCCAGCTCTAGCTCAAGGATTCCATGTGCCCCCTCTTTCTTCCTCCTTCCCTCTTTCTCTTGAACTGACTGTATTATAGGATTTAAAGTTGGAAGGGACTTCAGACATCTGCTTCTTCCAAGTTGATAGATATGAGGCAAACTACTTAACCTCTCTGGACTTCTGTTTCCTAATATGTCAATGAGAGGCTTAAACTAAATGACCTCCAAGTTCATTTTTAGGTCTATAATTAAAGAGGGGAGGATGGGGGGAGCTTTTTAACCATCTTACTAATGGCTAGCAATTGTATAATGCTTTACAAATATTATTTCAATTTATCTCACCACAACCCTGGTGCTGTTATTTCCCATTTTACAGATGGGGAAACTGAGGCATATAGTGGACAAGTGACTTGCCTTGGGCCACACCATCTGAGGCAGGATTTGATCTCAGGTCTTCCTGACTCCAGAGCTGGCATTCTAACAACTGAGGCCCGCAGTGCCTTGTGGGAAGGTTAAAACTAACATAAACTTTGTATTTGTCTGCTTAAATAGAATTGTATTCATTCTGCGTTACCTCACCTAGTAGTGTCTCCTTAGAAGGGCTGATCTATTTATTTATTCTACTAAATAATTATTAGTTAATTTGAATTGAGTTGCTAAAGCCCCTCCCAGTCCTGACATCCCCTGTTCTCAGGCCCCTCCCAACCCTGGCCCCTCCCAGCCCTGACATCCCCTGTTCTCAGGCCCCTCCTGGCCTTGACATCCCCTGTTACCGCTCTGAACCTTCTGATGCTGACAGCTCATACAGAGAAGCAAAGTTTACAAAGTGCTTTCCCCCTTACCACCTCTTAAGATCATTAATGTTACCATTACTTGCCATCTAAGTTTTTTGTGCCCTGGACAAAGCCTGAGTTGCTCCATCTTTGTTACTTTGCTATCTCCACTACCCTGTGCTCTACATACCCCAAGGATCCATGAGCATTTTGGGAAAACAATTACCTCTTGTTTTCACTAATCTGTATCTGAAGTAGAGTATTTCCTTCAATTATTTAAAAACTGCCAAAGGGATCTCTTACCCAGCAAAGGTTAGGAACTCTTCCATTGGATGGGGCAGGCTGCCTCAACACTTTCTAAGGGGCTGGAGAAAGGTCTGTGTGTGTATGTTTGGGGGGCAACCTGTTTGAATTGGTTAGCAACAGACCACAATAACATCAGCCTTTGGGTGAACTGGCCCTTATTCAGCTACTAGGTATGTGTTTTAATTGAATGGTACTGCCCCAGGGTTGGGAAAATTTCCATCCACGCCTGGTACTCCTAGCTCTGGAGGCCGGGGTTTTAGAAGGAATTTTCTATTGACTTCTCTTTTAAAACATTTCCCCTTCCCAATAAAGTGCTGTCTCCATCCTCTCCCTTAATTCAAGGTCATCTACTGAGATGGATGTGATGATAGAAGAAAAATGGTCTGTGTTTCCATGGAAATAGAGTCACTTCCCATTTCTGGAATACTTTAAAGTTTACAGTGATTCTAACCCTGTAAAGCCAATGTTGCAATGTTGACTCCCTGTGACTCCATGTGGGATTTTTGTGGCAAAGATATTCGAGTGGTTTACCATTTCCTTCTCCAGCTCATTGTACAAATGAAGAAACTGAGGCAAATAGACTGACGTGACTTGCCCAGGGTCACCCAGCTAGTTAGTGTCTGAGGCTGGATTTGAACTCATGAAGATAAATCTTCCTGATTCCAAGCCCAATGAGCTATCCATTTTGCCACTAGAAAATGGGGTAAATAAAAATATTATTAGATATTCAGTAAATGTCAGAGGCAGAATTTGAATCCTGGTCCAAAGAGGCTGAGTCTGGGCCTCCCTCTGACAAACCACCCTGCTGCACTCCCCTTTGCATTCATTACCTGTTTCCCACGAAGTGGACTCTGTTCCATTCCACGCAACAAATGTGGAGATTTTAGCCAAGAATGGGCCAGCGACCATTCTGTGCGCTAGGGACAAAAATGAGGCAGTCCCTGTCCTCAAGGCGCACGTTGGATTGGCTAATAGAATAATAGTTATTATTAATGGTTATAATTAATATTAAATTGGTTAACAGAAACATAGAAATTCTACTGGAATAGGGGGAAATGAGGTACACAGGTGAAAACCCCACCCACTGGCAGCTAGAGGGAGTGGATGTGGGGAATTAGATTGGAGCTGGAAAGGACCAGAGAGATAATTTAGTCCATCATCCTATTTTGTAGAGGGGTGAACTGAAGCCCTAAGAAGGGAAGTAAGTTCCCCACAGTTAGACATCCAGGAAGCTGCAGTGCTATGATTTGAACTCAGGTCCTTGGACTCCAAATTGAAGGTTAGCACCATTGCACCCTTGTCCCTAATTGTTGCTAAGTGATTAGTTAATATCTGTTGAACTAATTTGAATTCATTCCCAGTCCAAGACAACTGTCTGTCTGTCTCTCTCTGTCTCTCCCTCTCTCTGTCTCCCTCTCTTCCCTCTCTCCTCTTCCCCCCTCTTCTCTCTGTCTGTTTTTCCCTCCCTCCTTCTCTCTCTCTGTCACCTTCATCTTCCTCCTTCTCCTCTCTCACCTTTGCTATCTCCTCCTTCCTCAGATCCTCTTGTTCTCCTTGACTGATGACCTTTCCTCTTAAGCAGAAGTCAAGAAGGAGGCTTAGGTGAACTCAGCCTCAGTCCTCCTGGGAGCCTCTTGACAAGTGCTCCTGCAGCCTGGCATGGGCAGTGCCCACAGTGGAGGAGCTGAGACTATTCACAGAGGATTCCTGCTTTCTAGGAGACTGTGGCTGGGCACAGCTGGGAGCGTAGGACTCTACATCCTGGACAGGGAAGGGGGTCATTATTGCAATGGGGAACTCTGGTTGAATGGGGCCATGTAGTGAAAGTGTCAATTTGTGGTATAATGGAGGGAAAATCTTGACCATGAATTCAGGAGCTCTAAGGTCTAGGCCTCAGTTCTAGTTCCGTATAAACTTGGGCATGGACTTTTCCTTCTCTGGGCCTCAGTTTTCTCTTTTGTGTTGGTTGGACTACTCTCCCAGCTCGTCCATTCCTTGTTCTAAGGGCCCTCCCAGTCATGACATTCTATGAGTTTACATTTCCAACCAGCTGATACTGTAACATTCTCTCCAGCAAAGATATAAATTGAAACCCATTGTCAAGACAACTTCCTCATAGAGCTGTCCATAAGGACCAGGGGCTGTATTGGGAGATTGCAGTACTCTTCCGTGGAGGTCTTGACAGTTACCTTGCCTGCCACTCACCTTTAGATCCTACACTAGTTCCAGCTGCATTCCCACATTAACCCTAACCCTCCCCCTCCCCCATGATGCCTCCACATCTTTCTTCTTCCTTCTACCCACAATTTATATGGTTGAGAATTAGATCACCCCTTCTCCTACAATATTTTCCAATGGGATATGCACTGATTTTTCAATAAGAGGACCTGGATTCATATCTCACCTCTGATACCAACTACCTGGGCGACCTGGGGCTTAGGCTCCCTGGGTCTTTGTTTCCTCATTTGTAAAATGAAGAGGTTGGAGAAGAAGATTTCTGGGATCACATCCCAGTGGGATCCTATGACTGACTGACTGTCTTTTGCACTATTGACCACATTTCTTATCCTTAGGGGTTTTGGTCCCACGGAAAAGGTTACTAAACCTGTTGAAATACCCAGCTAAGGAGTTCGTGTTTCATCCCCAAAGTAGTAACATGCTAGATTCCAGAATACTAGAGCTTCCAAGAGCTTTAGATTCTAGCTAGCATTTATACAGTACCTAGTATGTGCCAGTGTATGTGTGTGTGTGTGTGTGTGTGTGTGTGTGTGTGTGTGTGTGTGTTGGAAATAACAGGCAGTGTACTCAGTGCTTTACAATTGTTAACTCATTTAATCCTCACTACAACCCTGGGAATTACATACTATGATTACCTCTGTTTTACAGATGAGGAAACTGAGGCAAACAGAAGTTAAGAGACTTGCCCAAGGTCACTCTGCTAGTAAGTGTCTGAGGTGAGATACAAACTCAGGTCTTCCTGACTCCAGACCCAGAATTCTATCCACTGTACCCCCTAGCTGATTCTTATACCCTGCCTCACTGTCCCCATTTACCCTAACACACACACATATGTAACAGAAGACAATCTAAGCATCTCCGAGCTTGAAGAGAACCCAGAAACCCACCCCCTCTTCCCCAAGTCCCTTGAATCTAGTCATTATATTCATAAATATATCTCCTTTGTTATGTACGCATATGCAAAATAAATGTAATATATATCAATATGTAAACTAGGATCTACGTAGAAAATAGGCCACATAGAACAATACTACTTTTTTATGCCCTAGGCCTCTTTGGCAGTCTGAGAAATCCCAGGGGCCCCTTCTCAGGATAATGTTTGTCACCCTATTCATAACTGAAGGAGATGCTAAATTTCACTTAGAGATTAGTGAAATTAAAGATGTAATTTTCTTTTCCCCAATCCAAGTTCATAGACCCTCTGAACTCTCTCCAAGGGCCCTTTGGGATTTCATGGTCCCAGGTTAAAAAGTCCTGATTTCTGTCTCTAATTTCATGCCTCCCCCTATAATCTATCCTCATACCTAATACATTTATATCATGCTTTCTGGTTTGCCAAGGGCTTTGTGTAAATTCTCATCTGTTCCATACAACAACCCTATTAAGTGTCTGAAATGAGATTTGAACCCAAGATTTCCTTCCAAGTCCAGTCACCTAGCTGACTGATATTCATCCCTAACCTATACTTACACCTATATTTATACTTGTACCTATATTTATATCATCTCCATCTACATCTTGGTCTATATCTGTGTCTGTATGAATATATATGTATGTATGTATGTATGTATGTATGTACGTATTTATCTCAAGGTACATATCCTATCTCTCTCCTTGACCTCCTTTAGAAGGCAGGACCTTCTCCCTTTTGTATCCCCAGCATATGACACAATGTCTGACACACAGCAGGTGCTCAGGGATAGTCCAATCTCTACCTGAATATCAATCCCCTTCCTAAGTTCAGAGCTGTCACCATGCTCCAAATTAGGGAGTGTTGAAAGATACCCCAAGGAAGTCCAGCTGTGACTGGAAAAATGCCTCTTACCTCTCCCTGCCCCCCTCACTCCTTATCTTACTCAGCATCTACTGGGTAGGTGGCAGATGCAGGTATCTCTTAAACTTTTAATGCTCTTTGAGGCTGAACACAGTGAAAAAAGTTAATTGTGGGGGAAAACGTGATGCAGTAGATATGAGTGTATCCAGAAAGTGTTTAGGAGGGGTGATTATCCTTCCATCAGCTCAGTATGAAAACTCAAAGTCACTGTGCCTGCTCTTACCCCTGCCCCTGCCTCAGGGAGTCATAGAAGTCAGAAGTCACTGTGTATGTGTATGTGTGTGTGTATGTGTGTGTGTGTGCACGCACATGTGTGTGCGTGTGTGTGTGTTGGAAATAACTGCAAGGATAGACACTGGTGATCCTGGCCTCGGAGACCAAAGGCCTTCCCCACCCATTGTGACTCTGCTTCCTGGAAATGGCATAAATCAGACCAGTGCCCCAAACAGGAAGCAAAGGTGGCTTCCTCCCAATACCAACCCCTTCCTTGTTCAGGGGTCCCCCTCCGGGCCTTAATTTTATAGTCTATAAAAGGAAGGCTCCAGAGGAAGGAGGATGCATTAGAAAGGCTTTGTTGTACCTCCGAGCTCTGACATCCCCTGTTCTAAGGCCCTTCCCAACCCTGATATTCCCTGTTCTCAGGTCCCTTCCGGCTCTGATGCTCTGAGAATCATAGACTTTAAACTCAAATGGACCCCAGAAGTCATTTAATCAAAATCTCTAATTTTACAAGAGGAGAAAACTGAGACCTGGAGAGATGAAGAGACATATTTCTACAGCACTTTAAGATTTGAAAAGAGCTTTGCAATTATTATATCATTTGATTTTGACAACAACCGTGGGAGGTAGGAGCTATTAGTATGACCTTCATTTTATAGACAAGGAAACTGAGGCATAGAGAAGTTAGGTGATTTGCTGGGGCAAAGGGTCACACAGATAATCAATATCAGGATTCATACTCGAGTCTCCCTGACTCCAAGTCCAACAGGGCATCCATTATGCCAGCCTGCTGCCAAAGATCACGTCAGTGGCAAGTCCTGGATTTGAAGCCAGGTCCTGTGATTCCAAATATGGCCCTCCCTTTCAAAAACTATCATGTTGCTCCTCACTGTGTGGTCTAAGTTACCATCAACTGTGATACCCTGTAACTCTAAGGTCATTCCGATATTCTGTGTTCGATGTGCTAATATTCTTCCTTTTAAAAATTTTTTTAATTTGTTTTTCAATGAACAAAACTTTATTTTATCTTCCTCTCATCTCCCTCTATGTTGGGGAATAGAAAAATGAAAAAAAAACCCCAAGAGCTTTCTAATAAATATGTATAGAAAAGAAAAATGAATCTACTTCTCAGTCAAAATAAAAAGCTTCCCTCTCTACCCCAAGTCCCTCATCTCTTCATCAGAGGTAGGCAGCATGCTTCATCCTGACACATGGAATTATGGATGGTTACAAAATTGATTGGAATTCTTTCCAAGTGGACTATCTTTACAATATTGTTGTTATTGTAGAAATTCTTCTGGTTCTGCTTCCTTCACCTGCATCCATTCATACAAGTCTTCTCAGGCTTTTCCAAAACTGTCTTTTCTTTTCTTGCAGTATTTTATCACATTCATTTACCTTGTTAGGCTATTTCTCAAATGATGGGTCTGCCCTCAGTTTCCACTTCATTGCTCCCACCCAAAGAGCTGCTCCAAATAGTTTTGTTCAGGGGAGTCCTTTCTGTCTTCTTTTGATCTCTTTGTGGATTAGGATTAGTGTAGGACTGGTATCGAGGGTCAGAGGTATTCATGGTTTAATCATTTTTGGGGCATGGTTCCAAATTGCTTTCCAGAATGACTGTTTCAGTTCACAGCTCTGCCAACAGTGCATTAATACCTCGCACTTGAAATAATCTAGGCTCAACGTGTTCCCCTAGCTCATTCCTCCCTGTATAGGACTCTCTTTCTTAGTTCCTACAGTGACCTTGTTCAAACTTGTAGCATTTAGGAATGGGGGGGTGGGGGAGACTGTCCCAGGTGAAGGCAGTGGTCAGCACTTGATTGTAGCCTGGGGATGCTGGTGGTGTCTGTGTGTGGTGGTAAGGAGAGATTAGAGTCTTTCCTCCCTGACTCCCATTTGGAAACAGGGTGGGATTTTTCCCTCTGTCTGGGGAGCTGGCAGAAGGTCAGCCCATGAGCATCAGCTGCCTGATTCCTGGCCAGGGAATTCCAGAGGCAAGGGAACCAATAGGGCTCATGCCCAGTCCTCCATCTCTCCAGCTAGCAGCTGGGGGCAGCCAGGGCTCTGTTCTCTCCTAAGGCACTGCAGTGCCCCGTAGGCTTGTAGCACTCCCCTCTCAGAGGAGCTGATCTCCTCTAACATAGAACCTTTCAGGGGACCTTTAGTTCTGACTGGAGCTGGAGGTGGGTGAGTCTGTTTTGCTGTTGGCATGGGTGGTGTGGGGCTCTGTTGTCCAGGCTGCTCTAGCCAGGGGACAGGCGTTGCTGATGCCCGTTGGTCCCCTGCTGATGCTCTGAAGGGTGGGGATGGGAAAAGGTTTAGATGTTCAGCACTATGCTAACTGGAAATACTAGCAATGGCACCTGGTTGGAAGTTTTGAATGTGTCACTGACAGTGAACTTCTCTACAGGTTGGAGTTCAGAGATGGACCAGGATGGTGAGGGGGAGGAGTCTACAAACTCTTTTAGAAAGTTTTCTATAGTTCTGGTTGAAGGAGGCAGGGATGCTTGCTGTCTCCCTTGGAGTGTGTGTGTGTGTGTGTGTGTGTGTGTGTGTGTGTGTGTGTGTGTATGGGACAAGCACTGCTCTTACAGTTAGAAAGCTTGAATTGGACTCCCCACTCTGATGCTTGGTAGATGAGAAGCCCTGGAATTCACTTCACCTCCCGGGGTAGTGCCTATCTTTCAGTGTATCAATTTTTTAGTTTAATTTTTTTCAATGAACAAAAATAGACCTTTTCTCTCTTTACCATTTCCTCTCTCCCTTACCTCGGGAAAAGCAGGAAAAGAAAAAAACCCCTTGTAATAAACATGAATAGTCAAGCAAAAACAGTAACAACGAATTCCTACAGAGGCTATACCACTGCATTATATCCATCAAGACATGCATTTTTGTATGTCTTACTCTGTACCCTGAGGCCACCACCTCTCCATTAGGAGGTGGTGCTGTGAGCAAAGCGCTGAAAACTATATATAAATTACTCTATATAATTACTGTGTTTATAATTGTTACTTGAATGGCTACCACGTGGAAAAGATTAGATTTGGTCTACTTGGCCCCAGAGGAACAGTGTGGGGGGAAAATTGCAGGAAGGCAGATCTCTAAATATGAAGAGAAGGCATCTTAATAATCAGAAATGTCCAGTATAGACTGACTCATGGGAATATTGTCACTAGAGTCTTCAAATAGGAGCTGAACAACCTCACTGTGAGGAAAGGATTTGTTCCATGGATGATCTGTGATTTTGGGAACTGATGATCTCACAAGGGAGTAACCTTCCTGTCACTGGAGAGATGCCTATATTGGATGGAAAGTTGGACCTGCTGACCTGTAAAGTTTCTCTGATGCTAAGATTCTCTCTGGGTCTTGGTTTCCACATTTATTCAATGGGCATACTTGTCTCTACTCTGTTTATACAAAGGTCTGTTGGCAAGAGACATATGAGGGTATGCTTGAAGGACTGGATTTGAAACAGAAGCATGGTGGGGTGGGGATTTAAGTCCCATGTTGTGGTTTTTGTTTAGTTTTGTCTGACTGTTCATGACCCCATTTGGGGTTTTCTTGGCAGAGAAATTGGAATGGTTTGCCATTTCCTTCTCCAGCTCATTTTACAGATGAGGAAACTGAGGCAAACAATGTGAAATGACTTGCCCAGGGTCACACAGCCAGTAAGTGTCTGAGGCTGTATTTGAACTCAGGAATCTGAGTCTTCTTGATTCCAAGCCCAGCTCTCTATGCACCATGGCATCCCCTAACTTCTTCAGCAGCTAGATGGAGTCTTGAGAAGGATGCAGAGGATTTGAGACCTACCCACTGCATTGGCCACCACCAAGTCTTTTACATTTTCTGAGTCTCGGTTTCCTCATTTATAACATGAGGATAATAAAGCCTGTGGTAGTGACCACACAGGCCTGTTGTGAGGATCCAAGGTGATGATGTCATCAAAGCAACGAGACAAAACCTTAAAGCCTCTAACAACGCCAACTATTGTCATTCAAGGACAAACCAGATCTGGTGGTAAAATATTATGATTTTATTTGTCTGTTTGAAAAATATACATTTACTCTCTCCCAGGGGCAAAGCGATATTTCACTTTTTGCATCTACAGTTAGTATGTAAGGGATTAGTGATATTAAAAAAAGGGTTAAGTCATCAGATAGGGAGGAGGAAATGAAGGGCTGCTACCAGTGAGAGATGTGACAGGGGGAGTTTAGCTCTCCTAGAGCCAGGAAGTCCAGCAGAAACAAAGAATCATCCAACTGACCTCCTTTTCCAGGTGAGGAAATTGAATTAAGTGACTTATCCAGGGGCACACAGCTAGTGATTACCTGAGGGAGAATTTGAACTTGGGTCTTCCTGAATCCAAGTCCAGCACTATAGCTGCTGCTTTCCTATTAATCTAGGTGGCCTGAGAGCAAATATTTCAAGTCAAGGTATGGTCAGAGAGGATGAGGAGGGGAGATGAAGCAGGCCAATAGTGGCTAGGATGAAGGAAAGGCAAAGAGAGGCCAGAAGAAGGATTTGGGAGCTGAGCAGAATTCTTTTCCTCTTGCTGTGGTTTTTCAAGGGTCCCCAAAGTCTAAGGTGGGGGGAACTGTGGGTAGCAGGAGGGAAAAGCAGAGAGGAGTGACAGAAGATTTGAGATTTGTATTCTTCCGTTCGGAGAGTCAGTGGCAAGATCGCCCCTTCTGGGTCCCACAATCTGGGCTGGCTTGGCTCTTATTAATCGCCCCTGTGACCTTGGGTAAGTGATTTCCTTCCTGTCCTCTTCAATTTTCTTATGTCCAAAGTAAAAGGATTGAAGCTGAATTTCTCTTAAGGTCCCTTCTAGCTGAGACATTCTGTGACTCAGACCCAAGAAAGACAGAAAGGGACTGGTGTGTTTGTATTGGCTGTTCTTGGAGTTCTTGGGTCAGTCTTGCCTTCAGATCTTTCCTGGCTCAGGGAGGCTGCCCCTCCCTGCTCTGGCTTCCTGACTGGGTGTGCCCTGTCTGACCCCTGCCCAGGTTATGGGGGCCCTACTTCCCTTAAGACAAGGCCATTTAGCACATGCTTCTAAAGTGTATGGGCAAGGGTCATTCTACCCACCCCAGCCAAGGTGGGCACACTTTAGCTAGCAGTGGAGCTACCACCCAGTCCCCGACTCTCCAGAGGCCCTGTCAGTCTCTCTCTCTCTCTCTCTCTCTCTCTCTCTCTCTCTCTCTCTCTCTCCCTCCCCCTCCCTCCCTCTCTCCCTCTCTCTCTCCTCTCTTCTCTCTCTCTTTTTCTATATATCTGTGTGTCCCTCCTGTTTCTCTAGTTTTCTTTGTCTCTATCTTTTCCTTCTTTCCGTCCTGTTTTTTCTTTTTTTCTGTCTCTCTCCCTCCTGCCCTTTCTGTTTTTTCTTTTCCTTCTTTTGTCTCCATGTATCTTTTTGTCCCCCTTGTGTCTCTTTCCCCTCTTTGTCTCTGTCTCTCTATCTCTGTGTCTTTTTCTCTGTCTCTATTTCCATTCTTTCTTTCCCTCCTCTCTGTCTCTCCCCTCTCTGTCTCTCTCCCTCCTGCCCTTTCTGTTTTTTTTTCCTTCTGTCTCTGTGTATCTGTTTTGCCTCTCTTCTCTGTCTCTGTGTCTCTTTCTCTATGTCTCTGTCCATCCCTGTCTCTCCCTCTCTTCTTCTCCTCTTTCTTTCTCTGTCTTTTTCTTTCCTCTCCTCCTCTTTGTCTTCCACTTACTCTTCACCTCCCTTTCATCTTTCTCTGTCTCCCTCTCTTTCTTTCCTCTAGGTACCGGTCTCCCTGCCTCACAGCCCTTGGGTCCCTCCAAAGTTGCCCCTCAGTCATACCCCGGTGCCTGGAAGGCTCAGACTTTGCCCCCTCCTATTTCCCCTTTCCCCAAGCTGACTTGAACTTTGTTGTGCAGCCGGGTTCCTAGAACTCAGCCGAGCTGTCTCTAGACGTGTGGGTTGATAAAGTGACAGGGAGAGAGAGGACAGACAACAGGCAGTCTTTGCCAGAATCGAGTCATCAGACCGAATAAGGCCTTTATGATGTGGCCCCAACGCTCAGGTACCCACAGGCACGAGGCTGCCCCAGAGTCAACAACCTGCCTCTGCCTCCTGGTTCCGATTCCATTTTTGTCCCTCTGCCTGCCCCGCCTCTTCCCTCTCTTCCCCGAGGCTCCAATCTTCCTTTTCCCATCCATCTCCTTGGCATTCTGCTCACACGCCCACAGAGCGAGGCAAAGCAGAGCCTCTGGGAGCCAGGAGCCAGGGCCAGGCAGGGTCCGTGCTCTAAGGGCGGTAGTGGTTTAATTAGCTAATGAGAGGCCCCTCTGGTATTTACTGTGGAGGAAGCGACCATTTCCGTTGCTGGATGGCGGATGACACCCGAGTCTTTGAAAGACTGGGATGGAACTGAGGCTGGCCCCGGACCAAAAGGGTGACTCGTCCAAAGTGAGGGCTGGGAGCTCCCCAGCCTTCCCTCTCCCTCCACCTCTTTATCTCCATTTGGATTCCTTCTGACCAGGGCCAAGAGCCTCCCCCTGTCAAGTCGCTGCCAACATTGTAGTATCCTCTAAGGTCAGAGCAGAGGGGACCTTGGAGCTCCATCTTATTCGCCGGGCCCTTCTCTTCTCAAACTTTCTGACTCAATTATAGTCTCTCTGCAGATGCCTCCCAGATCTATAGATACAGTTCGGGTCTTACTGCAGAGCTTCTGTCCCACATCAGTACCTGCCTTGTGAGAGTCTAAAACTGGATCAGCCGTCAGCAACTCAACATGTCCAAAAGAAAACTCGTTGTCTTTCCCTCCAAATGCAACTCTCTTTCCCAGCTTCCCTATTTCTGTTGAGGGCACCATCATCCAACCACTCACTTAGATTCACAAACTCCGGGTCATCCTAGATAGCCCAGCACATAGCTTACTGACTCTGGAGCCAGGAAGGCCTAACTTCAATTAGAATATTATTTACAAATGCTATGTGTGTGTTGTTTCCCCTGATAGAATGTTAGTTTTTGAGATATGGGCTATTTCATATATGTCTTTCATATGCTTTATATATGCCTAAAGAAATGCGTGTTGATTAATTGATACTGTGGAATCCAACTCTTTTCATCGGTAGGGAAACTGAGGCCAAGAGAAGGGAAATGATCTGTTCAAGGTCCCACAATGAGCTGATTCAGTGACTCCTTTCCTGGAGATTTGAGGCTAGCTCTGTAACTGGGCGTTGTTTCTTCTTTGGCCCAAGGCAGAAGGAAGATTGATCTCTCTAAATCCAAGGACAAGAGCTTTTTGAAATCTCAGAGGTCTCCAGCTTGTGAGTATCTCTCCCTCAGGAAGATAAGGGCCATCAGACTATGGTGTGGATTGCCAAGAGAGACTCAGGGATTATTTTCCTTGGGTCATTTCCAAAAGGGCCAGGAATCCATTTCCCTGGAATGCATGGGTACAGCCCTGCCTGGAGGGGAGAGAGGGATGGACAGGGGGGTTCCCTGGTCCCGTGATCCCGGTGAAGGCAATGGGGTGGCCAGGTTTTCCCCAACAAGATTGTAGAATGGGAGGAGCCATGAACTTGGGCTCAGAAGACCTGAGTGGTTATCATGGATTTTTATTAGTTGCATGACCTTGAGCAAGACAGTTAACCTCTATAAAATGGAATAATAATTTCTGTCTCTGACCAAAGGACATGTAAATTAAAATACCATACTCTTAGGCTAGATCATTGATCATATACCATATAATCATGTCTAGTGGACAGCATGCTGGACCTGGGTTCGAATCCCAGGTGAATCCTTGCCCCAATCACCATTTCATCCTCTACCCTCACTTCCCAGCTTCTTGCCCCATTAGACTGTAAGCTTTCTGAGGACAGACTCTTTCTCAATTACTCATAGCAGTAAAAACAACAATTAGTTAGTATTTACATATCATTATGAGGTTTGTGAAGGACTTGACGTACCAATAACAATGACAACTTTATCTCAGTTTTCTCACTTGTAAAGCAGGGCTGACCACAGCATCTATTTCCTGGGATTGCTGTGAGGAAAAAATAGGTAATATTTGTAAAATGCTTTGTAAATGTTAACATGATATATAAGGGCTAGTTATTATTAAAAGTAACATTATCTATCTAATCTATCTGTATTTTCTCACCCTCTGACACATTAATTGTGAGACCCTGAGTCAAGTCATTTAACATTTCTCAGTTTCAGTTTCCTGACCTGTAAAATGAAGGAGTTGGACTCCATAGCCTCTAAATTCATGTTCCTATGTAGTATCAACTGTGCTGTATAGTGATCTGTTACTCTTCTTGTCCTTTATTCTCCAAGAGAGCCAAAGGTATCATGAGGGCAATGTCTTGAACTTGTGCTAGAATTGGATTTAAGTTGACCAATGACTTTGATACTCTCCAGTGATAAGGAAGGAAGCAACATGTCATAGTTATGAAAGAGCTGAGCTTGAGAGTTCACATTTTCCCTTTTTTAGCTGTGTCATCCTGGGTAACTCACCTAAACCCTCTGTGCCTTAGAGCCCTTCCTAGGATATATCTGCTCAGGCCCTTACCTCCTCTCACCAGGACTGTTGTAATGGCATCCCAGATGTCTGCCTCATTGAGGGGCAGCATCTTGTGTAATAAGGGTTCTAACCCTGGAGTCAAGATGGACCTGGGCTCAGATCCTACCCCAGACACTCACTAATTGTTTAACTGTGTGCCTCGGTGTCCTAATTTTACAAGTGAGGATGGCCTCTAAGGTCCTTTGCAGCACTAACTCTAGGAGACCGAGATACTCTAATGCATCCTCTGCACTGCTGCCAGAGGATGTTGCCTCTCACTCAGATCTGAGCAGGCCACTCCCTTGTTCCAGGACTCCCCTATTACTTTTGGGTTGAAAGACACTCCGGTGGACATCAAAAACCCTTTACAACTAGACTTTAGCTGACTTCCCAGACATATCATAATATGCCACTTACATGTTCTTCATTCTGTTCCAAATGGTCAAAATGACTACTTCAAACCCAACATTCTATGTCCCATCTCTACCTCTGGGCAGGTCTTTATGTCTAACATGTATTTCCTTTTCATCTCTGTCCCTGAACTATCCCTGGTGTGCAGGGTGCTCAGGAGAACTAGCACCTCTGGTGGGAGGGCCCCTGAGATCTTTTCAGGGCTACTCATCCACCTTTGGTGTCCACCTGGCACTTATCTCTCACTTATGGTCCCAAGAAGCTGTATGTAGTATGCACAGGGGCCCCGCCCTAGTAAAACAGTCTTGGCAGATTGGGCTAAATCAGGTTGAGGGTAACCAATGGGTTCAAACCTACTGGTGGGTTAGGGGGTGTCTACCCCACACATGTGAAGACTTCCTCCAGCGGAATGGGCAGATGAAGACAATTTGTTCCAACAGTCTTGAAGGTGACTGAGGCAGGCACTGTGGAATGCTTAGAGCTTGGTGAGACACCAAAGATGCCAGGGTTATTCACTGCATGCAGGGCCATCAGCAGTCATTTTGACTTTTGTTCTGGACTTGGATGACTCTGGAAGAGGGAGTGAGACCAGTGGCTTTGTGAGACTCAGTCATACCTAAATCCAATTCCCCCATGAGTCAAGATGATATCCATGCTATCCTTGGTCCTCTTTGAAAATGAAGTCTAACCACAACATCCCTGGTTTTCCTTCAAACTCAGCTCAAAGTTTGTCCTACATGAGGACTTTCCTGATCTCTTCCCTCCCATCCCCTGGACGTTAGGCCCTAACCTGGCCCTGAAATCCTTTTGTCTTTACTCACATGGGTATGTACTGGTTTCTTCTGAGATAAGCAATTTAAGGGCAGGGACTGTTTCTTCTTGGTCTGGTATCCCTGGAGCCTAGCCCAGTGCCTGACACATTGTAGAGGATTATTAATAGTAATTTTGATAGTAGTAAGCTATAATAATTTTACTGCTTTGAAAGCATTTTGCAAATATTTTACACATTTTCAATTTTAAATGTAGAATTTACAAATATTTTAACCCTCACAACTGTCAACTGTAGGCTGAGCACACTTCTCAAGGCAGAGAAGAGACATCTGTACCTCCCCAACTCCACCACCACCACCACACACAGACACCTACACACATGCACACACTTCCTAGGTGAGTTCCAGGAAGACACAGATAAATAAAGCAAAATTTGAACTCCCAAGCTCAGCTCTTTTATAACTGCGCCATGTTGCTTTCTTCCTTATCACTGGAGAGTATCAAAGTCATTGGTCAACTTAAACCCAATTCATGCATAGGTTCACCTACATGTGAGGTAGGTGCTATTAGTATCTCCATTTTACAGATAAAGAAACTGAGGCAAACAGAGATTAAGTGACTTACCCAAGGTCATACAGCAAGTAAGAGTCTGAGATCAAATTTGAACCAGGCCCAGTGATCTATCCACTGTGTTTCTTAGCTATTATATACATTCTTACTGATTGATTGAATTACCAAGTTTTTTGGGGGTGGGGGAGTCCCCCAGGTTTAGGAATCTAGACATCTTTTGTAATAGCATGTTTTTCTTTTAGGGTCATGAGGGTATTTCCCATTCCACTGGGAGAAGGCATCAGTTTCAGGTTGATTTCCAGCCTTTCGGGCTTTCTCTCTATCCAGGACAGCTGGGGTAGGGCCCTGGGGCTGCTCCTGGGACAGTCAGACCCTGACTTCCAGCCTTTTTCTGGAGCAGAGCTGTTCCAGAACATCCATCTGTGTCCAGATGGAATGGCCTTGATGTTTCCGAGGGTGGGTGAGTGCACCCTGTCCCCCTGCTGTCAGGACCTCTGCCAGACATGTGGCCAGCATAAGAAAGAAGACGTGAGGAGGATTGGGGGGGAGGGAAGGTTCACCACTACGGAAGCAGATAACCCACAAGGAACACAAGCAAGGTCACAACGCCTAGCATCTCTCTTATGACTGCTCTGGTCGTGAGGAAAGAGCCGGTTTTTGGCTGGAGGTTTTGTCTAAGCCCATCTAGGATTCCTGGAGCCTGAGAGTAGGAAAAGATCTCAATTCTGCTGCTTATTATCTATGAGAACATGGTCAAGTCACCTGACCTCTTGTGCCTCAGTTTCCTTTTGGGTATTAAACCAGATGTTTTTTTCTTTCAGCTTTAACTATATATAACTGATTTTCTCCCATTTATTCTGTTTATGGCTTGTCTGTTCCTAATTGTTTACATGTCACCTCTCCTATTGCATGAGGAGTTCCTTGAGAGCAAAGATTGGCTTTTGACCTTTTTTGGGAATCCCAAACAGTGTTTGGCATACACTTGGTGCTTAATAAATACTTGTTGACCTGTCCTATCCATTACAATGTGATAATATTTATATCTTTAGCATAAGTCTGGCAAATAGTAGGTACTTAATAAAAGCTTGTTCCCTTCCCCTCTTTGAAAGCAGAACTTTTCTTTGTATTCTTGGCTCTTAGTATAATTCCTGACACACAGTAAGCATTTAATAAATGCTCATTAACCAACTCACCCCATGACCAATTTAATTTAATTCAATTAAAAACATTTATTAAGTATCTACTACATTCCATCCAAGTATAGAGAAAAGCAGGGCCAGCTTAAATCTAGGATTAAGTCCCGGCTTTTACACTTACATAAATGAGCAACCGAATCTCTCAATTCTCAAGAGCAGACTGCTGAGTAGGGAGAGGTGATGATTTGCAGAAGTGCATTGGCAGAAAGGGAAGTGTATATGTGTGTGTAGATGTCTGTCTGTGGTGGCGATAGTGGTGGTGGTGGTGGGCTTGGGGAGGTACAGATATGATATGTCTTCTCTGACTTGACCGGACTACATCTGAGATGTGTGCTCAGCCTACAGATGACCACAAGGCAATGGGGAGAGGGCTGGAAATGTGTCCTCTGAGGATTGACTCAAGGGACTGGGGAATCTTCATTCTGGAGAAGAGAAAGCTCAGGTAGATGAGACAGTTTTCTTTATGTAAAGGAATGTCATATAGAGAGGAGGTGTTAGCTCCGTTCTGCAAGGGGAGAACAAATGGTAGAAAGTGTAGAGAGGTTTCTTTAGGTTGGAAGTTAGGAGTGGAGTCAATGGGCTACCTTGGGAAGTGATTATTTCTCATGATCATTCTTCCACACATGGTAGAAGAAATGCTTGCTTGGGTATGGGTTGGGCTAGATCAGAGGTCTCTTCCAGTTCTCAAATTCTAGGAAATAATTGTTTGACCTTAGGCAAGTTACTCATCTTGGTACAGTGGAAAAAGCACCCAGAAACCTGGGTTTAAGCTCCTTGAGCCCAGGGACCTTTTAGGTTTTCTCTTTGTATCTCTGACTTGCTCTTGGCACAGAACCTGACACATTTTTGTTGTTGTTGAGTGGTTTAAGTTGTGTCTGACTCTTCATGACACTGTTTCCTTGGCAAAGATATTGGTATGGTTTGCCATTTCCTTCTCTAGTTCATTTTACAGATGAGGAAACTAAGGTAAGCAGGGTTAAAGGACTAGTGCAAGATCACATAGCTAGTAAGTTCTGACACTGTATTTGAACTCATAAAGATGAGTCTTCCCTATTCTAAGTCCAATGCTCTATCCACTGCACTACCTAGCTGCCTGCCTGGCACACAGCAAGTGCCTAATAAATAAATAATAAATCAGCATAGTAAGTTTAATAAATTCTTGTTATTTGGCAGATTGAAATCTTACCTCCGTTACTTACCAATTGGATGATTTTGAGCAAACAACTTAGCCGCTCTAGGCTCTCAGGTTCCCCATTGATAAAAGGAGAGGATTGGATTCAATGGTGTCTCAAGTTCTATCCGTGCTAATGGAGAGGCTCAGTACATTGTCTCATACATAGAAAGTCCTTCATAGATGCTTGTTTGATTAATTGAGAAGGGAATAGGGATGTCTGAGGGGATTATTTCTATTCATTTAGCAAATATTCTTTGAGAAGTCTTTGAGAAAGCTCCTCATCCTGGAGATATCGAGGATACACAGGTGAATATGAGACTTTTGGTCCCTGCCCTCATGTAACTTATGTTCTAGCAAGAGGCATCAGTCATGGATATTTGGAGAACTTTCAAGGAAGAATGTGGTAAGTATAAAGAAACAACAAAGGATAAAGAAGGAGTTCTAGGAGTTTGAAGGGACTCTACAGATCATTTTGTTTAATCCCAGTCTCACTTAACTGAGGAGGAAATTGAGTCCCAGGAAGGTGTGTCTGGCCAAGGTCACTCAGGTAGCAAGTGACAGAGACAGAATTTTGATCAGTCATTTGAATGCTTACTATGTACTAGGCACTGTGCTAAGGGCTAAGAATACAAAGAGAAAATTTAAAAATAAGATCCTGCCTTCAAGAAGCTTACATTTTACTGATGAACACAACCTGCCCATAAATAGGAATATAATAGAAGATGCAGAATGGAGGGAAGGTAGTTACTTTAAATGGGAAGGCACTAGCAGCTGATCTGGAACCCAAGTCCTCTGATGTGAATTCAGTTCACTCTTTTTTCCCCTTTGTCAAGAAGCATCTGGTTGTTGCTTCCATAAAGCTTAGAGCCTCGTAGGGGATGGTAGTCATGGGTATAGCCAGTCAAGCAGCATTTATTAAACACCTACTATTTGCCTCAGTTGCTTCATGTGTAAAATGAACTGGAGAAGGAAATGGCAAACCACTCCAGTATCTCTGCCAAGAAAGCTCCAAATGAGGTCATGAAGAGTCAGACATGACCGAAAAATGACTGAACAGCAAAAATGCATCAGGCACGGTGCTAGGTGTTGGATACAAGGGAGAATGTGGTAAGAGACATAAATGTGGTATAAATAAGAACTTAGAACTGGAAAGGATCTTAGTAACTGAATAAAGGAAATGAGTCCTGGATTTGGGAAATAGAGGAGATGGGCTTTAATCTCTGCTATTTCCTAGGTCTCAGTTTCTTTAATATGAAAAGTGAGAGGGTTCGATTAGTTCCTCTCTCAAGATCGCTTCTAGCTTCAGTTGTCATTTCTTAGAATAGACTGTTTCTGGAATCAGATGACCTGGGATAAAATCTCATGGGTGACATTGGGCAAGTCACATAGTAATACTACTAGCATTTATACAAGTGTTTTAACTTTTTGAAAGCATTTTAGTAATCTTATTTCATTTTAACCTCACAAGAATCCTGGGAGGTACCTGCTCTGATCATCTCTACTTCACAGATGAGAAACTGAGGCAGAAAATGGTTATATGACTTTTCTAGTGTCATATAGCTAGTTAAATGTATTAGGTTAGTTTTGAACTCAGGTCTTTGCTGACTCCAGGTCCAACTCTACCTAGCTGTCTCCCTGGGCTCCAGGCTCCTCATCTTTGAAATGAAGGGATTGCATATTGTCTTTTCCATCTTGAAATCTATGAGCCTATGATTTTGTCTAGAGGTTCCATCCTTTGCTGAACTTTGCCGCTATTTGGTCAATCATCTCCCCCCCCCCCCCATGCATTTGCCACAGTACTTTCTGGCTTCTTCTGCCCAATCTGAAGAAGGTGGTTGCCATGGGGACCAACTCCCAGGCAGGGAATGGAAGTTGTGAATGTGGTGATGGACTTCCTGGACCCTGGCAAGGGTGTCTGGGGAGACTCCTGGAGATGGTCAGAACACCCTTAAGGGATAAGCCATTTCCCTTCCTGTGGGGCCAGAGAAGAGAGGGTCTGGGATCCCATCCAAGCATCCCCCAAACTCAGGCTTCACTCCAGTCTCCTCGATTTTCCTTAAAGAGTCTGTGGTTGCTGTGGAAACTATGATTTTCTTTTTAAAAGACAAACAGCAAATGTGGGTCAAGGTACAAAGATTGAGAGGCTCATTCAATCTCTTTAGAGTCTGAACTTCCCAGACAAGACTCCTTGCTGGCAATGCCCCCATCCCATTTCTGAGCCATGTTCTCTGGTAAGTTCTCATCCCTCCAGGAAGGCAGGAGAACTGAGGAGCTTCTGGGGTGCTGCGGATGATTTGGAAGATTTGCACAATTGAAAATAGAGAGATTGGTGGCAAACTATCAGCCCTGGATAATAGTAGCTTCTGGGGGTCTCTGGAGACCAACTGGTTCCTCAGCAGCAGGGTTATATCCACCCTAAAAAGTATCACTTCTGGTTCTCCCAAAGCTTGACTCATCCCCCTGGAAGAGAGACTTGACCTAGCCCTGTCTCTCCCGCCAACGCCTTGGTTTTTCTAATCCTTTGGAAGGGGAGATGCCAAACCAAAGTCCTTTCAGCCAAATGTTGAGCAAGTTTCTGCTCTGTCCTTTATTCTTAATTACATTAACAAGATCATCCAGGACTCCTTGTCAAGAAGTCTCCAGAAACAAGATGGCCTTGGGGAGAATGAATTCCATCATATGGCCAGAGACATCTTTAAGGTCCCAGAGCTCTGGATATCTTCGGGGGAGGACTCACAGGCCCTTGATGTACTTTTATGAGTTTTCTCAAATGGAAGGAAAAAGACCAAGAGAGAAATGGGCAAGGGCTGAAATGGCTGGAGGTGCCATCTCCAGACTTCCTCCAACTGGCCACATGTTTCAAGACATCTGTCCATGTTTCCGATGAGTTCCAGAGCTGGACTGTCCAATGCCAAGTTCCGCTTGGCTAATTTGTACTTCCAAGAAGTGTTAAGTCCAACACAGACAGGGGCGGTGTACATAAGCAAATGTTCTGGGTTTCATATGCCTTCCTGTTCTTTGTTCAAGGGAAGAGCTGGTCCTCAAAGGTTAAGAATAGGGATCCAGAGATCTAGAACAGAGACCTAGCACTGAAAGAGTCAGAGGCGTCATCAACTTCAATGCTTTATTTTACAGAAAGGGGAAATTGAGGCTTAGAAAACTTGATAGGATCCAGCTTTTAGAGTTGAAAGATAATCCAGTCCAACCCTCTCATTTTACAGATGGGGAAACTGAGGCCCAGTTTTTGTCCAAGTGTCCAAAGTGATTTGTCCAAGGCAGGCTATGCAATTTCCCCAGTAATAAGTGGCATCCAGATCTTCTGAATCCAAATCTATGTGTGATTTTGGATAAATCACTTTCATTCTCCGACATAGTCCTCTTTTTTGCAAGATGAGGACTTTTTGAACTTGAAGGGCCTTCAGAAGTTAATCAGTCTCATTTTTCAGATGGGAAAAACTGAGGCCTAGGGAGGTCATGAGACTTAGTCACATAAGTAGCCAGTGGTGGAATTTGAACCCAGGGTCCCTTCTCTCTCCCTTTCCATGATTCTACACTGCCACATGCCATTGGAAACTTTCCTTCTTTCTCTTCCCTTCCCTCCCTGTGACCCCAATTAGCCCAGATGTTTGCTGTTGTTCAGTTGTTTTAGTCATGCTTGACTCTCCATGACTCCACTTGGGGTTTTCTTGGCATAGATACTGGAATGTTTTGTCATTTCTTTCTTCAGCTTATTCTACAGATGAGAAAACTGAAGCAAGCAGGGTGAAGTGACTTGCTTAGGATCACATAGCTAGTCAGTGTCTGAGGCTGGATTTAAACTCATGAAGATGAGACTTCCTGCCTCCAAACACAGCATTCAACACTATGGGGCCCAGATGTTAGAAAGGCAAGAGATAGATCATAGAGTCATATATTTTGAGTTGGAAAAGGGTTTGAGGGGATTTGACTAGAGATCTTTTAAATCAAATTCATTCATTTTACAGATGAGGCAACCAAGTCTGGAAATATTCTTTCATCATATCCTTACTTGGTTCCCTCTGTAGGGAACTAGTTAGTTATGAAGAAACACTTCAGCAGAGAGTTTGATTCAGCTTTCAGGTGGGCAGTAATGGAGGTCTGGAGCAGGGATTCAATGGATCAGCTTCTCCACTTGAGTTCCTAGGAGAGTGCATCCTGAAGTCAGTCATTTATTAAGTGCCAACAGGGGCAACTAGGTGGTACAGTGGATAGAGCACCAGTGCAGGAGTCAGGAGGACCTGAGTTCAAATCTCACCTCAGATACCTGATGCTCACTAGCTGTGTGACCTTGGGCAAGTCACTTAACCCCAATTTTCTCATTCTGGGTCATCTCCAGTCATCCTGATGAATATCTGGTCACTGGATTCAGATGGCTCTGGAGGAGAAGTGAGGCTGGTGACCTGCACAGCCCTCCCTCACTCAAAAGTCAAGTGCAAGTCATGTCATGATTTCTCTGATGGCATGGTCTTTTTTGGCAATGAAAGATGAACATACACTCACAATTAAGTGCCTACTATGTGCCAGGCACTGTAAGATGTTCTGACGATATAAAAAGAAGCAAAAGATAGTCCCTGCCCTCAAGAAGTTGGCAATTAAATGAGAGAGGCCATGTCAGAAAAATATATACAAAGCTAGTCATATACAAAGGGAGTTCAAATCCAACCTCAGATACCTCCTAGATGTGTGACCCTGGGCAAGTCACTTACCCCCATTTGCCTCAGTTTCCTCATCTTTCTAATGAGTTGGAAAAGGAAATTGCAAACCTTTCTAGTATCTGTGCCAAGAAAACCTCAAATGGGGTCATGAAGAGTCAGACAAAACTGAACAACCACAAAAAATCATATACAGGATAAAAATGAAACAGTTAGCAGAAAAATGGCACTAGAGTGGAAAAAAGAGGCAGAGAATGATGGCTTGCCTGCAGCGGGCAGCTCTGTCTACCCAGAACTTCTCTGTGGGTCCCCTCAGTCCAAGTAAGATTTACCTTAATGAATCAAGCAGATCTTCAGAAATACAACCAATCTTTCCATCTAGTAGGAGAACCAACATGTCTCAGAACCTGAGTCAGTCGCAGGTTAGTTTAGCCAAAATAAAGGGCATGAGGGAGGGGACCCCTGGCTGGATAATAGGCTTTCAGGTGTTCCTTCCAGAGTGAGGAAGGATGTACATGCTCTGTTGGGTAGATTAAGAGACAGCCTGAGAGGCCCAGGAAAGTGAGAGGTTTCTCACTTCTACCACTTAGTAGCTATTTCAGAGGGTCAGGGATCTAGAGGTGGCTAGGGGGAGAGTCAGAAAAGACCCGAGTTCAAATCCAGTCTCAGACTTTTACTAGCTGTATGACCTTGGACAAGTCACTCAACCTCTGTCTGCCTCAGTTTCTTTATCTGTAAAATGAGAATCATCACAGCACCTACCTCTCAGGATCAAAGGAGAAGGATTTAATGAGATAATAAATTCTAGCTATCACTGTTGAACTTGAAGGTGCCCTTTCACTTCACAGATGATGAAGAAACTACGTCCCCAGGAAGTGAAGTGTTTTGCCCAAGGTCACCTAGGTAAATGTCAGAAATGGAATTTAAACCCAGATCCTCTGACACCAAAGCCATTGTATTCTTTCCGTAATAGTATGCTATCCTCTTTAGTGCTGAGTTGATCCAATTACATAATGGAGTTAATAGTGCTTTACCTTCCTGGAGGCAGAGATCTGAGCCAGGGGATCTCTTGAGGCTTTTACCAGTCTTAAAATGGAATGATTTTCCTCAAATGTCCTGATGTAATGGAATGAACCATCAAGCAGCTCAGGGGACCTGAGTTCAAATCCTGTTCTGATACTGTGACCATGGGCAAATCACTTTCCCTCCCTGAGTCTCAGTTTCTTTCCTGTTTAAAATCAATCAATAAGCATTTGTTACTTGATTATTTTGCACCAGGCACAGGGCAGAGATAAAAATGAAACAATAACTTACACAGACTCTTCTGTTTGGTATTTAAAGTTGTTCATAACCTGGTTCCAGTCTTCCCTTCCAGATATACAGTCTTTACATACTCTACTTTTCAGCCAAACTGGATTTTTTTCTGTTCTTAAAACATGACATTTCCATTTCCCATTTCCATGCCTTTGCACAGGCTGTGTGCCTTTTAGGAGGTAGTGGCCTCCCAGACCCTGGAGGTCTTCAAGCAAAGTATGTGGTAACGATTCCTTTTGACTCAGATTAGACTAGAGGGTTTGATTTTAGGTTGGCCTTAGAGAGGTTGGCCTTCAATAAGAGAAATGGCAGATCTAATGGTAAAGATGCAGATTTAAGCTCATTATCAGAACAAAACCACACCACAACCCAAATTTCCTAACAATGAGAACATGGGCTGCCTTGAGAGGGAGTGATTCCCCTTTTTCTGGAAGCTGGCTAGGGATATTGTAGTCAGAATTCCTGCTCAGATCCAGTGTGGTTCAGATGGCCAAGGAGATCCTGTGATTCTTTGTGCCAAGCCCCACACTTCTCAGTAAACTGTCCCAGGGAGTGTAAACACTTGACTACATTGAGTCTCCATAGACTTTTTTTTTTATTATTACTTAGCAGACTAAATGCTTAGTTAAGGAGATTACCGTTGCTTTAAAATCCAGAGAAACGTAAACGGTGGTGGTAGTTGAGAAGACTTATGGACTGAACTGTTTAAAGTCATCCTTTACCATGGGGGAGTATTTGTGTATCTGTTTGGGTTGCACATCTGTTGAATGCACACTAGCTACTCTCTCTATATGTGAGCTCCATTTATGAGTGGATAGAAGTATGTTTAGACAAGATAAGAAAGATGTGAGGGACCCCTGGACAATAAGCTTTGACTTATTTCTCCCAGAGTGGGGAATGGTTTGTGTAGATGCAAACTCTCTTATGGGTTAAGTAAAACTTCTTATCATTGGCAGCTTGTGTTTGTGAGGAGCCAGATGGGAGTTTGAAGGTTAGTCTGTGGCATGGAGTAGGGCTCCGTCTATGTTCGGGATTGGGGTTCCGTGGGTGACCAGGTCAGGCCTCAATCTGTGACCAGGATGAATGAGAGGTCAAACTCTGGGAAGGATTAGGGATCAGCTTGTGACCAACTTCAGCGCTCAGCCTGTGACTTTGATTGGAACAGGGTATGAGCCCTTGATTTTAGGTGTGGAGGCAGCTTGGTGGCCCTGTGGAAGACCTGAGTTCAAATTCAGCCTCAGGGACTTACTAGCTTGTGATCTTGGGCAAGTTACTTAACTTCTATTTGCCTCAGTTTCCTCAGCTGTAAAATTGGATAAGAATAGCACTTACCTCCCAGGGTTATCATGAAGATAAAATGAGATAACTCTATAATGCACTTGGCATATAATAGGTGCTTTATAAATGCTATTATTATTAAAGCTTTAGAAACTCCCTCTGGGCCAATTACAGTTTTAGAGAGTTGCCTGGCTCAGGGGTGAGTGACCTGTCTAGAGTTACACCTTTCAGAATAAGGATCTGAACCCAGGACTTAGGGCTTAGCTCATAGTCAGGTTTAAGACTTGAATTAGGACTCAGACTCTGACCGGTTTTAGGTCTAGGAGTAAAAGTATGTCTCAGTCTGAGGTCAGGGTTAGGGCTTCACTCCTATCAGATTAAGGATTAGCTCCTAATTTATCTTTGGTAATAGGTACAGCAAGGTAGCTTGAGGATAGAGTGCCAGGCCTGCAGTTTCAAAGACTGAGTTCAAATCTGGCTTCAGATACTAGCTGTGTAACCCTCGGCAAGTCACTTAACCCTGTTTGCCTCAGTTTCCTCATTTGTAAGAAAGAGTTGGAGAAAGAAATGACAAATTGCTCCAGTATCTTTGCTGAGAAAACCTCATATGGAGTCACAAAGAGTCAGACACAACCGAAATGTCTGAACAATACCAATTCTTGGTAAAGCGTTAACTGTTAATTAAAGTGTTAGTTGATAATGAATCCTCAGTCAGCTCTTACTGATCCACAAATGTCAGAGGTGGGATTTGAACTCATGTTTTCCTCACTTGAAGGCTAGTTTTCCATCCGCTAGACTATAATGCCTCTCATGGCACCTTCCCATGAACAGATAATGGCACAACCTCTCACCAGTTCAAAGAGTGTTTATCAAAAGCTTTCTTCAGGTGCTAGGCCTTGGCTCTGTGCAAGCCCAGGGAGAGTTGGGGGTGGAGGCCAGGGGCCTGGTGGTGGAGGTAGTGACTTTCCAAGGCAGCCAGCACTTTTTTGGCCCCTTGTCCAACAGTTCTGGGTAAGTTTCCATGAGAGTGGGTGTGGGAGCAGAGAGAAAACATTCTCCCCAACCCGACGAGCTAAATCTATCTGGCTGCCAGTGGCCAGTACATGTTAGTGAAAACAGCTGCCAGCTGTGGGACTTTGATGTGACGCATCTGACAGGCTTCTCTTTCATGGCGAAATCCTTTCTGGCAGGTTGGGCTTGTAAGTGGGTTAATTAGGACCATGGCCCCCTTAGGACATTGTGCTCCTACCCCTCCCAGTCAGAAGTCCTTTGTCTCAAACTCCCTCCTCCAATTCCTTAAGTCATGAAAGGAACTTTCAGAGAATTGGGGAGTGACCCCTATTGCTCTCTTGGACTCAGAGCTAGGGCCCAGATTTACCATCTGGCAGCCTGGGTCTGCCTTCTTTTATACCATTGAGGAAGGGGCTAAGGAGGAGGAAGGCAGTCCCAGGATCTTTGGCCTTATGGGGTCCCCTGTCATTGACTGGCTCATCTGTTGGTCAGCATGGGCTCTCAACCAGGGATGGTATAAGGAACAATCTTTGCTCTTATGGGTGGACTTAGCCTTGAATGATAGTAAGTCAGCCAATAAGACTGATGGGAAGGAAGATGTTATGGTCTCCTCCTTGACTTTATGGATGCTATCACTGTTTTTGGAGGGCAAAGTTCCTGGTTAGGTCTCTGCTTTGTTGTTGTTATTAGTGATGCTGCTGGTGAGTGGCATGACTTAGGGCAGGGGTGGGGAACCTGCTCCCTTGAGGCCACATGTGACCCTCTAGGTCCTTAAGCATGGTCCTTTGACTGAATCCAAACTTCATAGAGCATTGTTCTATATTAGAAAGGGACAGGATGTGAGGGAGCGACCTCAGACACTGTCCAGTTCAGCCTGTGCCTGATTAGGAATCCTCTCTATAACATGCTCAGCAAATGGCTGTCTAGACTTGCCCAGACCTCTAGGGAAGGTAAATAGAGTCTCTCCAGAAGCACCCAGTGCCAGTTTTGGATAAACCTAGAAGTTGGAAAACTTTTTTCTTACATCCAGCCCCAACCTTTATGAGGTCAATCATAAAAAAGGCGAATCCTTCTTCTGTAGGACAACCTTTCAAATACATGAAGACAGCTATCATGCTCTATGGGCAACTGGGGGAGTGGGGTGCCACGTTGCATAGATTTTTGGGCATGAAGTCAGAAAGACTCATCTTCCTGAATTCAAATCTGGCCTCAGACACTTACTAGTTGTGTGACCCTGGGCAAGTCACTGTAAAATAACCTGTAAAATAAGCTTGAGAAGGAAATGGCAAACCACTCCAGTATCTCTGCCAAGAAAACCCCCAAACAGGATTACAGAGAGTCACAACTGAAATGATTAAACAACATTACGCTCTGGGTCACGCACCCCTCTCCTCCCCTAGGCTTCTCTAGGCTAAACATTCTCAGTTTTTTCAACCAATCTTCATTTGCCATGACCTTGCAGTCCATTAAACATCCATGTTTAGCTGAAGAGGAGAATTATAGGAGGGGACACAATAGCAGTCTTCAAGATGTTGTACGGAGGAAGGATTAGTCTTTTTCTGCTTAGCCCCAGGAGGCAGAAGAAGGAACAATGGGGGGAAGTTTCACAGAGACAGCTCAAAGCTGGATGTCAGGAAGCACTTCCTAATGATTCAAGCCATCCCAAAGAGGAATGAGCTGCTTAGGAAGGCAGGAAGTTCTCCTTCCTTGGAGGCTTCAGGCAGAGGTGGGACGACTTTGCCAGGTATGTTTCATGTATGGGCTATATTAGATGGTCACTGAGATCCCTTCTCATGTTCAAGTCCTGTGATTCTGTGACCCTTGTTCTCCTCCTAGGAATGCTCTCTACCTGGTTAATATCTTTGCTAAATAGTGGGGCCCAGAAACAGACACTGACTTCCACATGGATTTTGCTTGGGGTGAAACTATCACCTCTGGGATGGTGGAAAAGATGGTGGAAAGGACACTGGCTCGATTTAATTTCTGTGGATCCTAGCTTCCTTATGGGGAAAATGAAGGAGCTTCTGAGGACCCTAAAGTTCTAAATCTCTGATCCTCAATCTCATTCTTGGAAAATACTCTTCTCTTAGTGGAACCTGTGATTGAATTGGCTGCCATATTGCATTATTAATTCCAATTAACCCCTGGGTGGATTCAGATCAACTGCTCTCCAGCCACACTTCCTCTATCTGGTTCTTTGAAACTGATTTTTTGAAACTAAGTACAGAACTTTACATTTATCCTAACTATATTTCATCTCCTGACATGACAGTTGGGTTCTCTAACCACTATACAACACCAAATTGCAACTCTCTAAGACCATAAGTTGAAAAGAAAGGGCTGATTTGCTTTGATAGAAGGGATTTCCTTATCTGGAAATTCTATATATGAATGAAATATCACACATCTAACCCCTATTCCTGTCATAGTTCCTATTCTATTTCATCTCACTATTTGCATTAATTCTTTTTAGTTTCATTTCAGTAGATTTGGCCTGATGTTCTATGTGGCGATCACTCCTCTTCTTAGTTTTTAATTGGGATTTTTATTGGATGAAATCTGCTTTCAGAAGACATCAAAGGTAGTTTTCCTGACAGTGTGTAAGGAGATCTTTCAGGTCCTGCTCGGCTCTCAATCCTAGGTACTGACATTAGGAAGAGTAGTCATTGGGGGAAGGAAGGGGTATTAGAGCGCAGAAATGTCCCAGAGGGCAGTGAGCAACCCAAGGGAACAATAAGAAAATAGAGAGGGTCTGCCCCTGCTGCTGTTGGCTTTGTCTTGGATGCTGCAGTCCAGCCATGGTCCTATTCTCCTCTCCTTTCCTGGTTGCTATAGGGATTTACTTCTAGAGGGTAGGGTCTAGGGACCATGGTCCTGAGTTACTATACTCTAGTGAAAGTTTTATTTGTCATTGGTAGTAGGCTTATGGTCCCAAAATTCTTGAGCTGATTGAAATTCCAGAGATTGTTTATATCCAATTTAAAAGGAGCAAAAAGTATAATAGAAAGATTATGGGAGTGAGAAATCCTGGTGAGGAATTCTAATCCTAGGCTCTTAGGTTCCCCTGGGTGCTCAGTTTCCTCTTTTGTAAAATGGAGGTCTTGGACTCAGTGGTCTTTGAGGTCTTTTCCAGCTATAGATCTGTAGTCTAAGCCCTTCATTTTACAAAGGAGGAAACAGGTCCAGAGAAAGGAAGGCACTTGCTCACCGTCACATAGGTAGGATATGATCCTATCAGGTTAATACAAGCTCAGTATATACAGAGATGGATGTTCTCCTTTTCCCCCATCACGATTCACATCGTGTCATATTTATCTATGTACAATCTGTCTTCCTGTCCTCCATCCCATGCCAAGTCCAATAGAATATTAGCTAGCTGAGGAAGGATGCCTTTTTTTTACCTTGACATTCTCAGGACCAAAGAGGTCATAGGTGGAACTGAATGGAATTGAATTTCCATGGAGCAGGACTTAATGCAGAACTCTCCAGGATGTTAGGGATCCAGACTCCCTAGGAAAGGCATGAATGTGCTTATTAGCCCAGGGAAGGATCATATGTTGCTCATTCCACCAAAAATAAATGTGACCCCAAATAACCCCAGATGCCTCTGACTCCCTTCCAGCCCATTCTCGGGGGGCGAGGGGGAAGCAGTGGTGGGTGAGACATTCCTCAATTCTTCCTTTTCAGCAGCTTTCTTGAGCTGCTTTTTCTGCACTCAGCATGGGCTTCATATGCTTGTTTCCTCTGTTAGCTAAACAATAAAGACAGGCCTCTTTCTTCTCCTTAAAGATGAAGCTTGACAAAGGACATGGAGGACGATGGTAGGATCACAGGATCAAGGTTTTAGATCTGAGATGGATCTGAGTCCAACCCCCTCCTTTTATAGATGGAGAAACAGAGCTAGGGAGGTCGAGTTCCTCGCCCAAAGTCACGCTGATAGTGTCAGATGCCAGATCTGAACCACTGCCTTCTTCCCTTGACCTTTATCTCTGCTTTTCGCAGCTTTGAGGTTGTGACTCAAAACTGTAATTAACAGTAATTATGTCTGGTGCAAATTCATTTGGGTGTGGGCACGGAAGACATTTTCACTATAAGTGGAGTCATCTTAAACGAGGGGGTGGCTTATCTGCAGGGAGTCTGGTCTTCATCCTCTTAGTGGTTGAGGGGAGAGGAAGGGATGTCATGGTAGTAAGACCCTGAGTATGAAGGTAATATGGTACAATAGAAAGGTCAGAGGGCCTCAGTAGAACTCCCACTGAGTTCTATCTGATGCTTAAGACCTTTTGGTAGCTAGGACATGCCATAGTCCCTTCTGTGGATGCTTGGCCTCCTGAGGCAAACTACATTCATTCCACACTGGTTACATCTCTGATATGAGCAGAATGCTAGCTTGCCTTGTGTCCTGAGAGAACCTTACCCCCAGACATCTTCAGAAAGGACCCAAGGAAAACTCAGAACCTTTCATTTTCTAGTTGCTTCCTTTGACCAGATTTAGGTGGGGCCTACCTTGATTTCTGAGTTTTGACATGATCCTATGATCTCAAGTCACTTTCTGCCTCTAAGCCTCAGTTTCCTCACCTGTAAAATGAGGGGGTTGGACTTGCTGACCTTTAAGGTCCTTTTCAGCTCAAAATGTATGAACTGGGAAGGTATATGTAGCCCAAGTCTATCATTTGACAGATCAGGAAATTAACACTTAGGGAAAGGAAAAGACTTACCCAAGGAGATACAGCTAGCCAGTACAGAGCTAAGGGAGACACTGAAGTTCTTTTTCTCCACCTCAGGATGCTGCCTCCAAGCATTAGCACAGTCCATACCAGAACCTCAGTACACAGCTAATATGTTCTAGAGCATATGGAGGAATTGGGAGTTGCTGACACCCCTCTGTGAGTGCCTCTTGCTAAAAATCTCCCTTCAGGTTTCTCAAGCCAGACAAGGGTCTTAGTTCTCCTCAAGGGCACAAAAGAATTGGTCCTCATTAAGCAATTGCCTCTTCTCTGCCTGGTGAACAGGGATAAAATTTCTGCACTGGGTTAATGTGTTACTCTGGCAACTCAGATTTAATTGGATGGACTGCCTTGGCAGCAGAGTTTACATTGGGTGACACACCTTTTCCTAGAAGCCTGGAGTGCTATTCTCAGGAGAGCAAGGCTAGCTGGTCATGTCTGTTGTGCCCTGGGGCTAGGGGAAGGCAATAGCCACCGAACCAGGCTACCTGGTTTCCAGTCCCACGTCTGGTCTGGGGCCTCACCTTCCCTCTCTGTTCCCTATCTATAAAAAATTGCGCAGGATTGGACTACACTCAAGATCTAGCCCTAAGAGTTGATCATTTCTTCTCTTAGTTAGATCACTAAGACTTGGATTCTATCAATCCCCTTTGCCTACTTAGGATCTGAGGTAGAAGGAGCGGGGATAGCAGTGAGTCTGATAGAGAAGAAGGAGAGTTTGCAGTGTGAGACTTAACAGTAGGGTGTAGGATCTTAGAATCTAGACCTCAAGTCAAATCTCACTTCTGACACCTGTTAACTGATGACCCTGGTCAAATCACTCAGTTTCTAGGTACCCCAGACAACTCTCTAGGATTTAACTGTCCAAAAGTACCTCGAATGTCTGATGGATAGAGGAAGACCTTTGATTTAATTGGGATAGAAAACTTATGGATGAGACAACTCCCTTGACCAATGAAGAGTAGTACCTCCTGTGGAATGGACAATCTTAGTTATAACGAGCAGGGGGTCTCAAAGAGTGGCCTGGGGATTATTGGGACTCCTTGAGACCCTCTTAGGGATCCGTAAGGTCAAAACTATTATCCGAATATGCTAAGATGTTTTCATGACTAATATAGTGAATATTGATAGTTATAACTCACATTGTAGTAGTAAGAGTCAAGGTTTGAATCCAGGCCCTCTGAATCCAATGCAATCTCATCCATTATAGTCTATTTATTTCCATTTATATGTATTCTGAAAGGGAGGCAATAGTTCTTGGAAACACAAAATTTTCAGCCTTTTTCCCCCTCTACTTTGCTTTTTTAAACCAGGTTTGTGATTTCATCAGTAGGAAGAAATCCTGGATTCGTGGTATGGAGATTCCCTTCTCTGACACAGATCAATGACTTCCAAATAGATTCTCTGAGAGTTGCCTAGGACATTAAGCGGTTAAGAGACAATCCCAGGGGCACCCTGTCAGTATGTGTCTGAGGTAGAGTTTGAACTCAGGTCTTTCTGCTTCTCAGGCTGGCTGTCTTTCTGCTTCAACGAACACCCTCTGTAATTAGTAGAAGTACACCGTAAAAATTTGAGAACTAAGATGATACAGTGATGAGGAAGGAACAGCTCAGGGCAGTTCTAAGCAAAGGTATGCTGGTAAATGTTTAACAACTGACTTTCTGGAAAAAAGACACACTTATAAATTTAATAATTTTATATTAACTTATTCATTATATTATGTATGTAACATATATTCTATTTAATAATTTTTAATAATTTAATAATTTAAAATAATTTTCTTCATCACTTTCTCAAGTCAGACCAATCCATAGAACTCTAAGTCGGAGCTTGGTTTTAAGTATTTGCCAGTTTCTGAGGTGTGAATGCTGGTGCCAAAAATTTAACAATCAGCTCTCAGGAACCACTTAGAGCTAGCTCCAGGATACAGATGATGACTGAATCTCAAGTTGTTTATGACCATGTGTCCATTGGCAGTCCATCTTAATGTGTCATTTGGAGTTTTTTTCTAATGTTGAAAAAAGTCACTATCTCTTGAGTTAAAAAGAAAATATCAAATTGGATTTTGCAGAACAATTGGCTGGCTTGACAGAAATCAGAGATGGGTATGACCCCAGGACGAGGTGGTGATAGCTGTTTCAGAGTCTCAGACTTGGGACGTCCCTTGTTCCAGGTTCCGTATTAAGACTTACATCTGCTCTGAACTTAAAGGTAATTGTTGGTAATGAAAATAATGAGACTAATAAGAATCCTCGATCTCTTGAAGTTTGCCGATAAAGAACCCCGCTACCCATTCTTTCCCTCAGATTTAGAGTTGGGAGCAACCTTAGAAGTCGTCCATCCAACCCCTTCATCTCATGAATAATGTAAGAGTTGATGTGCATATAGTGGCTTAAAGTTTACAAAGTGTTCTCATCTATCAGTTCATTTGATCCCTCCACAACTAGAGCATCTATCTAAGGTTTGGGACTATGGACTTTGCACAATGCATTCCAGATTTGTTGGCTGTAAAGGGTACCATGCACATTTTTATCCCCAGTGTGTAGTGTAGGAATTTAAGGACTAGAGAGGGCAATTTGTAAAATGGATTGATTAGACAAGTAGTTCTCCGAGTGTGGTCTGGAGATCCCTGGGGGTCCCTGAGACCCTTTCAGAAGTCCGGCAAAGTTAAAACTATTTTCATAATAATGAATGTTTTAATTCTCATTGGGGTCACTAGGTGGTATGGTAGTTAAGAGAGCTGGGCCTGGAGTCAGGAAGACCTGAGCTGAAATCTGGCCTCAGACACTTGCTAGCTTTGTGACTCTGGTCAAGTCACTTAACCCTGTTTGCTTCAGTTTCCTTATCTGGAAAATGAGCTGGAGAAGGAAATGGCAATCCACTCCACTATCTCTTCCAAGAAGACCCCAGATGGGGACACGGGGTGTCAGATAGGACTGAAACGACTCAACAATAAAAATATTGATTGACATAAATCCACATAAACAAAAGGTCTTTGAGGTCCTACACTAATTTTTAAGAGTGTAAAGGGGTCCTGAGATCAATAAGTTTGAGCACCATGAAATTAGGCAATCTTTATGTTTCATCTGCCTCTAAAAGTGATTCTATATTTCTAGTTACATGACCTTGGGAGAGTTGCTGACCTTCCAAAGTCTCAGTTTCCCCATTTGTAAGATAAAGTAAAGGGTTCCAGAAGTGGCCTCAAGACAACATGTGGCCCTCTAGGTCCTTGGGTGCAGCCTTTTGACTGAGTCTAAATTTTACTGAACAAATCCTTTTATTAAGGGGATTTGGTCTGTGGAGTTTAGATTCAATCAAAGGGTTACACTTGAGGACCTAGAGGTCACAGGTTCCCCACAGCTAGTGGATGGACAGGCCTCTAAGGACCCCTTCAGCTCTAAGCCAGGAATTCTATAATCTTGGTTACACAGCTGTGAGATCAGAAGCCCTAACCTTGAGTTCTAGATTTGAATCTTGACTCACCCACACATGTAATGTGTGACCTTGGGCAAGTCACTTGCTGGGCCTCAAGTCCTTCATTTACAGGTATTTTTTAGCTCTAAATGTAAGACAGAACCCTAGAAGATAGGTCCCTATCAAAGTTTCATAGATTAAAAGATGGAACGGACACTTAGAAGTCCAACCATCTCATTTTTAAGATGTGAAAACGGAGGCCCACAGATTCTGGGGCATGTGATTTGTCCCTACTCATATTGTAATTGGCTGATTGGGGATCAGAATGCAAGTGCTCTGACATAAATCCCATACTTTTCCATTAGCCCGTGAAGAAGGTATAAGGTAGAGAAGATCAAGGGAGAGAAATGATAGATGGGGGTCTAGAGTAGATTTGACAAGTCTTCTGCACTGTAATATCCACAGGACAGGACCGTGGAACAGTAGTCCAGTGTGTGTCCTCAATATAAGCAGTGATTTCTGTAGGATCTTTGCTGAGTGAAGGTCAAGCAATCAAGCAGCCAGTCAAAAATCATCTACCATGTACCAGATACTGTACTAAGAGGAACAAAGACAAAGCAAAAACAATCCTTGTCTTCAAGGAGTTTGCATTTTAATGGAGGAGACAATATCTATACCAATAGACATGTAGCATATGCTCTGGCACATGGGCCACATTGCCAGAACTAGATTAAAATATAATTGGGAAATACTTAACAAAATTTAAAAAATACAATAGAATATAGTTAATGTTGACATGTGGTTTTCTAAGTCAATATGCAACTTGCAGGTATCCTTATATATGATACTCTGGAGCTACCATCCTCACCACCAATCTCAAAGACCATTGCTGCTCTATCTCCCTTCAAGATCTACGAGTAGCCCTGAGGAGGTAGAGAAATGTCTTTTCCAGCGCTATAGGTCATGGGCCCCCATCGGCATGCTGCACTCCATCCTTCTAAATCAGTCAGACAGAATTTATTAGCTGTTAGGATTATTAGCTAAGTTGGTATAAAAATAGTTGGATAGTCTGTGACATACTCTCCCACAAGTACATACAAAGTCTATGAGAAAGTGGACTCAAACTTAGAAAGCTTACGTGGCATAGGGATAATTTGCAGCTTCTGATTCCTGCAAGTTCCTTCTTCCCTTTGTGGGAGGGATACTTATGACTTTCTCCTCAAGCATGATATAGATTTCCTGATGGGATCCTTGTCGAGTCTTGAGAATTCCATTCTCCAGGGTGCCGTCTTGGGGTCTCAGTGAAGACAATGGCCCCAGATGTTCTGGGGATACTGCTAAAATGTCAATGGGAAGCCTGAAGTCCTGCACATTCTATGAAGTTACATTTTCCTCTTCTGGTCATGGAAGGGAGAAGGGTACTGAGACTGAGGCTGAGGCCAGGGCTGGATCTCTTCTCCTCCCCTATCCAATCTATTCGTTCTCAGGGGCTCAGCTGGAAGCTTCCAGAAATGTGAATTCTCAGGTTCTGAACTTGCTTGTTTTTATAGTAGACCCAGAAAGCATAACCAGGTTTCCTCAGCTAACACCATACAATTCCTGTGTAGCAAAATTCCCTTTTATCTACTGTTGCTCAAGGACTTCTAAATTGACCCAGGATTTTTTGAACTTAGTCTAAAGCCTACGGTAGATTGATTGATCAAATAGAGATGTCTAGGCTTTGCTCACACTTCTGACTGATTTATTGTTCTCCAAAGAAGGTATTAGAGCATAGCATCTTCTTAGGTACTTTTAGTGGGAAGGGGGTAATGGAATGATTGACTCAAGTAACCTACACATCTATACTCCCTCCTCCCTCAGTTTACTGAACTGTGTTGTAAGGAGGTACTATAGTTGAGTACTGGGGATACAGAGAAAAGCAAAAATGCGGACAGTCTTGCCTCAAGGAATTTGCATTCGAATACAGGAAGACACAACAAAAGTTGTGAAAAACAGGGGGAGTGGGGAATGTGGGTACCTACTGCAGGAACATGGTTTTGGCTTTTGTTTTTTCCTCCAAAGAGTTAGAAACAAGGGCCTAGAGGAGAATGAATGCAGGCCAGTCTTGACCCTTCCACAAAGTGGCAGTAGCAGGAGAAACTCACTAGTGCCAGAAAGTGGACAAGCCTTCTTTGGCAAAGACTATAGTCCTGAATCTTGGACGACTGGCTAGTGAGATTCTACATTATTCTTTGTGAATGATTTCCCCAGTGACTCATTCCTGATAATTAACATTTTTCCATATTTACAAATACTTACCAGGTAGGGGAAAGAGAGACTCATTATGAAGGTTAGAGAGAAAGGCGAACCCTCTGCTAGGATCTTGATGGAATTCAGGTACTGTGTAGATTAGAGTGAGTAAGGGAGTACATAGTAGCTGCTTAAGGAATATTTTCTGAATGAATGGATGAATGACTAAATTATGTCTTTGATTTGCAGAGAATGGCTACCGATGATTACAACTTCAGTGATGGCTACTATGACTATGAAGGTGATGGGCTTGTCATAGCTCCCGAAGAGTCAACACCCAATGATGATGGGGTCGCCAGGATCTTCCTGGTGGTGATCTACAGCTTAGTCTGCTTCCTGGGACTCTTGGGGAATGGCCTGGTCATTGTGATCACTGCCTTCAAGATGAAAAAAACTGTAAACACCATCTGGTTTCTCAACCTAGCTGTGGCAGACTTTTTGTTCAACGTCTTCCTCCCAATTCACATCGTCAATGCTGCCATGGACTACCACTGGGTTTTTGGGAAGGTCATGTGCAAAATCAGTCACTTTGTGGTGGTCTACAACATGTACACCAGTGTCTTCTTACTTACCACCATCAGCTTTGACCGCTGTGTCTCTGTCATCTTCCCAGTGTGGTCCCAGAACCATCGGAGCATCCGGTTAGCTTCCATTGCATGTACAGCCATCTGGACCCTGGCTTTCTTCTTGGGCTCCCCATCCTTGGTTTTCCGGGATACAACTATGCACCAGAACAAAATCGTCTGCTTCAACAACTTCAGCCTAGTAGCCAATGTCTCCCACCCCCACCATTTCCATTTGGCCCAGGACTCAGTGGCATACATGAGGCATGTGACAGTGACAGTCACCCGGTTCCTGTGTGGATTTATCCTCCCTGTGTTCATCATCACGGTGTGTTATCTCATCATTGTCTGCAAGCTGAAGCGTAACAGGTTGGCCAAATCCAAGAAGCCATTTAAAATCATTGTGACCATCATCATCACCTTTTTCCTCTGCTGGTGTCCTTACCATACCCTGTACCTGCTGGAGCTACACCACATCTCTGTGCCATCTTCTGTGTTCAGTCTGGGCCTGCCCTTGGCCACAGCCCTTGCCATCTCCAACAGTTGCATGAACCCCATTCTCTATGTCTTCATGGGCCAGGATTTCAAGAAGTTCAAGGTGACCATCTTCTCTAGGCTAGTCAATGCCTTGAGTGAGGACACTACTGCTCATTCTTCCTTCATGAGTCACAGGAGTATCACTAAGATGTCCTCTGTGAATGAAAGGTCCTCTATGAATGAGAGGGAGACAGGCATGCTCTGAGTGTCACCTCAGGTCCCACAGAGACAGGCACCTCCCTTTGGTTTTGGCTCAACTGGGAAACTTCCAAACTGTCTAAAGCCAAGGCAAGACTACATCTGGCTACCACATTTCCACCAAGGTTGGTGAATCACTGTTAGCTGGTGGCTCATTAAATTTGATGAGAGAAGTGAAAGACATTTTGAGATGGGATCCCAAGAAGATGGAATTAAGGGCACTGACTGGTCAGCTTGCTACCTTGTCTCTCCTCTCTGTGGCCTGTGATCTAGTACAGTGAATTAAAGAAACTTATGCTAAACATGAAGGTAATGATCTTAAGAATATCACCATGAAAAGGGACTTGGAGATCATCTTTACAAATGGAGAAAGTGAGACCCAGTGAGGACATGTGCCTGACCTATGGTCATTTGATGGTGACTAGAACTTAGATCAGGGCCTTGCCTGCCCATGAATCCACGCTGTTTGGACCAGGAGTTTTCTCTGAGCCTTGAGAGGTCATCGGCTCCAACCTATGCCTCATTGAGAATCCTCTCTGTAATATTAAGAACAAATGAACAACCGACCATTGCTTGAAGAACTACAGAGATGGGGAGTCCCCCGGCTCCTGAGGCAACCCGTTGTACTTTGAGATACATCCCCTACTTCATTCATTGACCCAACTCTCTGGATTTCTTTTCTCCTTCCTCCCCACCTCTCCCCCGCCCCCACTTCCTGGTTTCCTGATACGTTTTCTTGTCCCATGCTGTCCTCAGTGTCCTCTTCTGGATGCCTTCCAGCTTACCTGTGTTTCTTAAAATGAGACGCACAGCTCTCCAGGAACTTCCCCCACCTCCCCAGAGCAGATTAACTATTCAACTGCAGAGTCTGAGCGTGACAGCTAGTACACAGCCCCCACATTGCCTCAAATAACCATTGCTCACACCCCTGCTGATTCAGTGACTTACTCTCTGGCTGACATCTCCTTAAAATAACCCTGGTTCCTCTTTTTTTCCTCTTTTGGCTTCTTAAAAATCCCGAGTTGGGACTCAGACTGGTTACAGAGAGCAAAAGCTGAAAACTTGACAAACAGGAAGGGAAACTATTGGGAATAATCCACTAAAAAGTGACAGTTGCTCCAGGGAAGGATTGTGAAACTGTTTATCATAAAAGGGAATTTAGAAACCATGTAGCCCAACCCTCTCCTTTTACAGATGAGGAAACTGAGACCCAGGGACATGACTTTCCTAAGATCATATAGCTAGGAAGTATCAAAGGAAGGATATGAACTCAGATTCCAGAGGAATCAGCAATATACTACTCCCTTGCTCTTGTCCTAGGCTCCAAAGCTGATTGTCACTAATTTACCCCCATATGGAGAGTTATATATCGTATACTGATAGCTGTACAAATTCAACAGACCAAGAGGATGCCCCTCCATCATTTTGGGTGTACCCCTTGTCTTGGATTCACAAGAACACATGAACAAGAGTCTCACAGGATGGGCAGGTGAAGATGGATCGCTATCTTCATCATGGGAGGGGCTACACATATTAATAAGTATTGGAATGACCATAGTTTGAAAAACTCAGAGATGACTGAAACTGGAAGAAAATATAGAAACCCACTAATCCAATCTCCTTCATTTTATGGATAAGGAAACGGAAGCCTAGAGAGAAATGACCTACTCAAGGTTGTATGATTAGTTTAGTAGAGCTGGGAATCCAACCAAGGTGTTCTGACTCCTAATCACCATCATAGAATGTCGAACTGCAAATGCCCTCTGGGATCATTGAGACCACATTATAGCCAGGGAGAACAAGAAAATTGTCTACTTTTTAATAATAAATCATGATTGCTCATCAACCCCAAATTAATTTTGTATTGACTTTGCAATTAGTTTTAAAAAACATTAGACTCAATGAAGAAAATCTATTTAGGTGACAGGCTCCTTCCTCTAAGCTTGTGGGAAGCCGATTTTCACACTCTTGTATGTTACTGTTCCTTTAACTTAAAGACAGCAGAATGTTGTGGATAAGTGTTCTGGACCAGGGCTCTGGAGAGACCTGGGTTCAAATCCTATCTCGGGCAACTGATTAGCTATGAGACTCAAGGGAAATTGCTCATTCTCTGAAGCAAATGATAATAGAGTGGTTGGGAGGCTGTAGTGAGAGAGAAGGCTGTAGAATGAATCATAAACTTTAAAGAGTGCTAGAAAAATGTTCTCCCCATCTCATTCCTTGAAGAAAACTCAACACCTTTGGAAGCTGGCGAATGGAGGTGGAAGGGATCCTGACCTGAGAGGCAGGTAAACTTTGTGTGACTTTGGGCAATTTAATAATTCAAGAAACACTTATAAATAATTTCAATAAATCTATAATTTCAATAAACAATAATAAATAATTCAATAAACATCTATTGAGTACCTACTATGTGTCAAGCCCTGTACTAAGTGCCGGAGGTACAAAAAAGAGGCCAAAGACAGTCCCTGACCTCAAGGAGCTCACAATCAAACTTACCTCAGTTTCCTCTTCTGTATGATGATGGTTTTGGACTAGATCATGGATTCAGAAATGGAAAGGCCCCTCATTGGCCAAATGGTCCAATTCCTTCATTTTAAAGTTGGGGAAACTGAGGTCAGAAGATTTAAAATTTAGAACATGAAAGGAGTTCAGAGGTCATTAGTCCAACTCCCTTAATTTACAAATGATAAAGCCAAGGCCCATGGGGAAGTGATTTAACCAGGGTAACATATCAGAAGTGATATCTAACCTCAGGGCTTCTGACTTTGGAGCTAGGGCTCCTTCTGCTATACCACCTTGGCTGGAAATCTCTCTGGTAAATGGTAAAGTTAGAATTGGAACTCAGGACTGAATCTGACTCCAGATTTCAGATAGGAAATTTCAGGAGATTTGTGACCCTGAGGCTGAGGCCCTTAGAGTTCTCCTCAAGATGCAGAATTCCCTAGAGAATGGAAAGACCAAGTTGAGCACAGCTATGGCCCTCTTTCTCTGTTTGCCTTCTCTAGGCCTTAGCCTTGTTTATTTTAGAACGTGGCCCCCTGGGCAGGGTTTTCATTTTCCTAAACATTTGATCACAAATGCCTTCTCATGGACAAGAACTCGGTGACCAACATGGAAACGTTTCCACAAAGGCATTAAATGTTCCCAATGTTATATGGACATTGGTGACTCATAACTCATTTGGAGAAGAATTTTTTCCCTTCCTCTTAAAAAACATGGTTTTCATGTGGCTAAGTGTTCTTGAAAAACCACACCTTCTGCCTGCTTGCAGAGGTGGGGACATTCAGTTAGTGATTTCATTAATGCATGGAGATCTCATCATTCCCTCCAGGGTAGCGGACTGGGAGGCTGGTGGACTGGAGGATGCTTTAGCCAGATGAGCCAGGGAGCTATGGTAGAGTCTCTGAGCACAGCAAAAAAGGGAGACACATCATCTGCTGCTGAGCTTATTCATTGTGTCTACCCCAGCTAAGGATCTGGGTTTTTTAAGTGTCTCTGAGGATGTCAATGCTCCTTTAATAAAATGTGTTTCTCCAGGGTCAATGGGGCCAGGAATTTAGCCACTCTTGTCACTCACAGTTTAGCATCTTGTCAGCAGTTACTTGAGAATGAAAATCTAGATTGACCCCAGATGCTTCTTATGTGAGAACCCGACTCCTCCAGAGGTGACTCATGCCTGCTCCCTATTCTGGGCTCCTGGCATAACCCAAGTCACAGACTATAAGGATAATGCTGTGTTAGCACAACTCTCTATCTTCTCACTCATGTCTTCCTTCCACTTAGCACAGAGAAAGCCCTTTCAGTCTGATGTTGTTAGAGATTTGGAATTATACAATCCACAAGGTTAGCGTTGGTAGGGACCTTAGACACATGATTTTCCCCAGATAAGCTATCCCGGATTTAAAGTCCTTTCTGGGAAAACCTGGATATTCCCTGGGAAAAACAAAAAAAATCATAGCTTATGAGCCCCCACCAATGTGTTTATTGAATAGTCAGACTGAAGACAAGATTAGTTAAAGGAAGAAATAAATTATGAAATGGCAGTGAGAAATGTAACAAAAATACCTTTGTCACTAAACCTGGTATATACACTACCACAAATACAGGCTTCATCAGGGGCAGGAGTAACATCTAGGGATATTTGTGGAGATGTACACACACAGGGAACATATGTAGCCACAGTATATGCATTGAGGGGACATGTGAGTAAGGAACACATGTGGCCATAGCACTCACATGGAGAAACAATGTTTCCAGGTAGGAAAAAGATGTGACCAGGGCACATGGGTGAGGAGGCAACACATCTCTGACACTGAAAGGCCACTGATCACTTTTGAAGATACTGTACTGCTCTGGCTGGGTGATTTACTATATTAAAGTCAAGCCAATTGACTCGGATTAAGTACTCATTATGTGGTAGGCACTGTGTTAAGCACTGGGTATACAAACACAAGCAAAAAGGTAGATGATATGTGCCCTCAATGAGCTCCCATTCTGACGGGAGAAGATTACACATAAAAAGGAGTTAAGGTGGGTGGGTGGGACAGGAACAGGGAGAAGGTCCCCATGCAGGAGCATGGTGGCAAAGCCTGCAGAATGAAGCATGGGCTTTCTGGCTCCTCCACAAAATGGAGATTCTGGAAGGGACTCACCAGTGGGAGAAAGGGGATGGAGAGATGAGGCAGATAAAGCATGGTGGTAAAGGAGTCTGCTCTAGAGTGGTTACAACTCCAGTGATCTTATTGGAAGTGGTGGTTCTGGTGAACATAAAGCTTTTCTATGCTTTCAGCTATTGGAGTCCTCATCTGAGATGCTGACCCTTTCTACTAAGAGGAAGAGATCGTTCTGCTACCATTCTTTTAGCTTAGAATGCAGAGACTTAAGTTTCATCTCTTTTAGGGAGGCAACCCCGTCACAAACAAACATCGTGAAACTAGGGTAAAAATTCTTAGAGCAGCTAGGTGGGACAGTGAATAGGGGGACAGACCTGGAGTCAGGAAGATCTAAGTTCAAATTTAGCCTCAGATACTTAATAGCTGTGTGACCTTGGGCTAGTCGCTTAACCTTATTGGCTGTCTGTCATTTCCTCATTTATAAGATGAATTGGAGAAGGAAAATGTGAACCACTCCAGTATCTTTGTCAAGAAAACCCCTAAATGAGATCACAATATATTGAACATGACTGAAACAACTCGACAATAGCAATTTTTTAGTTGTTTTTCCCCCTTACATGAGGAGTCTGTCTGTTCTAATCTTGTTACATCTTGACTGTGAAAAGCTCTTCCATTCCCGAAGGAGAACTTTGCCTCCAGGAGCTAATATTTTGGGGAATATCCAAGGGGCTAAGTAGCATTCACAGGCATTAACTCTCTTTTAACCTATTCCTGTTCATTATGGTCAAGGTCTCCTTCCCAAACCTCTGTCTGACTTAGGGTTAGAATTCCTTTATAACTGCCTATCCGTTTCTTATTGCCAAACTGTATGCCTTTGGAATTATTTCAGAATGTGCCCTTCCAACAAACTGTCAAGTGATGTTTGGATCTACTTCCTATTTAAACTTTTTTCTCAACTCAAAAGGTTCCTTATAGTCTCTCATGAATGGGAGGGGGAAGGGCAAGGAACACAAAACTTGTCAGAGCAGTTTCTTAGAGACATTTTGCCTCACCCCAGTTGAGTTGGGTGTTGAGGAAACCTGGGAACTATCATGGGATCATAGGATCTAGAGTTAGAAAATGTCTAAGAGATCAAGTTCAACTTTTTTTACCCATGAGGAAACTGAGGCTCAGAGAAATAAGATGACTTGTCCAATGATTTGTATGACTTATATAAGTAGTAAAGAGAAAAGTATGGGATTAGAATCCAGGTCTTATGACACCCCATCTACAGCTGTTTCCAAGACCCTTCCTGAATCTTAATATCGAGGTGCATGGAGATCCTTCAATAGACAAATGACTTTATCCAGGAAAACCAATAAACAGGGCATGAATCACGATGCCAATGAGAATGTGGGCGTTGGGTAAACAAAACCCTATCTGCATAAAATTTAAGAATTCAGAGGTCATTCAATTCATTCTTCTGCCTACAAGCAGTCTAGCACCAAAAGAGTTAAGTCAAGTCTTGCCTTTTAGCTCTTGAGCTATGAGGATCTATCACGACTAATTCCAGTGTCACTTTGCACCCAAAGAAGTCTTCCTTCATTTCTATTCTAACTATTTTCAGCTTCAATTTCAATATCCCTATTTAGCCCCCACCTACTCCATAACAACCTTCATCTAGGTCACCAACCTGAGCATTCCCCAGACTTTCTCTGATATCTTTGTAAGCCTGACAGTCCAACACTGCCTTTGCCACTGTCCTCCTTCCCTATCCCCACCTAGCAGGATTCTGGGGTAAAAATAACAAGAGCTAGCATTTGCATAGCACTCAAGTTGTTGCAAAGTGTTTACAAATATCTCATTTCCTCATAACAACCTTAGGAGGTAGGTGTTATGATTGTTCTTGTTTTACAGATGAGTAAACTGAGGCAGAGATGACATGGCTTGCCCAGGGTCACACAGCTAATAAGTGTCTGAACTCAGATCTTCCTGGCCCCTAGTCCATTACACTGTCCTCTGAGCCCTGAATTGCCTCTATGATGACAAAATCATAGCTCATAGATCTAGAACTAGCAAATGACCTTCAAGACCATTTATTCCAACCCATTCATTTTGAAGAAGAAACTTAAGCCACGAGATTTTAACTGACTTGCCTAGGAGCATCCAGCTAGTAAGGAGCACAGACCGAATGTAAATCCAGGTGTTCTGAATCTATGACTGATAGCACATGGAGAAAATGGCTAAATGGGCTGAGGGGGTGCTACCTGTCTCTGAGAGGGACAGACTCCTGGGCTACAAAGGAATTGAGCTGAGAGCTTTGGTCTTATTTGGGACTCTAGGCCAACCCATTGAGTTCAATGGCCTCATTTGGCTCACCAAGCTTTTAGGCTACTGAGTAAGGTCAGTCATTCAGTCAAACCAACATTAAGTGCCTACCATGTGCCAGGACTGAATTTAGCATGGAGATACAAAGAGAAGGCAAGAGCTGTCCTTGCCTTCAAAGAGCTCAGTCATATGGAGGAGACAACATGCAGACAATAATTTAAAAGCAAGATAAAGACAGGATTCATTGGAAGATGTCTCAGAGGAAAGTTGCTAAAATTAAGGACTAGTAAAAGGTTATTGAAGAAGATTTTAGTTGAGATTTGAAGGAAAGCAGTCAAGTCAGGAGGCAGAGATAGGAGGAAGAGCATTCCAGGCATGGGGACAGTGTATTGGACCAGGAGTCAGGAAAACTTCAGTTCAAATCCAGCCTCAGACACTTATTAGCTGTGTGACCCTGAGTAAGTCACTTCACCTCTGTTTGCATCAGTTTGTTCATCTGTGCAACAAAGATAATGGGGAGAAAGTCAGAGAAAATACTTGGAGTTGGAGATGGAGTATCTTCATCAAGGAACAGAAAGGAATGCCCAGAGAAGTAAGAGGAGAACCAGGAGAGATCTGGGTCATGAAAAACTGGAAAGAAGAATTTATCAAGAACAGACTGCATAGACATCAAAAGGACTGAGAAAGGGCTTGGCACTGGGGATACAATGGTATGCTTCTGCCCTCTTGGAGCTTATGATCTAATTGGAGAAGACAACCTACAAAAAGGAAGCTCAAAGGGGTGAAGGAGAGGGAGGGTAGGTACTCAGGGAGAGGGCATGAGGGAGATCTGGGCCTTTGAGGTCCATTCACTGGCTAGGTCTATGGTCTTATAATCTTTTCTTTCCCTTCTCCCAGATGGTGCCAGATAAGAGAGAGAGAGAGAGAGAGAGAGAGAGAGAGAGAGAGAGAGAGAGAGAGAGAGAGAGATACAGAGACACAGAGAAAGACACACACACAGATAAAGAAAGACTGAGATTCATACAGAGCAGACAGAGAGGCAGAGACAGACAGACATACAGAGATACAGATACAGAGACACAGAGACAGAGAAAGAGAAAGACACATACATAGAGACGGAGATTCAGACAGAGCAGACAGAGAGACAAAAGAAAGAGGGGGAAGACAGAGACAGACACAGAGAGAGACAAAGAGACAGACACACACAGAAGAGAGAAAGAGAGAATGTGTGTGTGTGTGTGTGTGTGTGTGTGTGATGAGGGGCAGGGAAGGATGCTGACTTGCCATCAGCATGTAATGAACTTTTTGGCCACCAGAGGGCCCAGAAGCCAGCAGCAGACCTGCCTGGATTTGGTATCACAGGATATCAGAGCTAGAGGAGAGCTCAGGGTCCATCTCGTCCAGTCCCTCATTTTACAGAGTAGGCAACTGAGGGGGTAGAAAGGTCACATAGGTACCACACAAGTGGTAGCTTGGTGATTTAAACCCGGGTCCTCTGGTTCCAAATCCATCAGTGTGTGTGTGTGTGTGTGTGTGTGTGTGTGTGTGTGTGTGCTTGCACACATGCATCTAAGTACCAATGATATGGGGTTCAGTGCGAGAGAGAAAGACTCACATCCTACAGAATAAAACATTCACAGATGGGAAGGACCTTAGTCTATAAAGGGGTAACCTGATGCAATAGAAAGAGGCAATATCTTTGGAGTCAGAGGACCTGGGTTCAGATACTCCTTCTGTAATTTACACCCTGGGCAACCTTGGTGCACAGAATTCAGCCTCTCTATGCCTTAGTTTCCTTCTTTGGAAGATGCAGGGATTGTTCTAGATGACCTCCAAGGCCCCTTCTAGCTCTGTCAATAATTATCTGAACCTAGACTGCCAGCTTGGAAGAAGGAGCCTTAGAGATCATTTAGTTCCATCTTCCATTTCATAGGTGAAATTGGGGCCTCTAGAAGAGAAGGGGCTTAAGCAGAGCCATTTCTTGCACCCCAACTGTACTCTCTCCTTCCCTCTTTCTCCCTGTAGCTAAATCCTCTCGTGTATTTGTGACCGTCAGTACTCGTGGCTGCTGGACAGCGCCCTTGGGAGAGCTGCGGGTTTAGTGAATTTTCAGATGAGATATGGTCTTGACTGTCACTGCCAGGCCTCTAAGACAATGCAGGGAAATGAGAGCAGTATTAATGCATGGGCTTATCCCATTGAGGAATGCTTGGGAATTTTGTTGCTTTTGATAAGGAAGTAGGTTCTGAATAAAGGAAACCTTGGAGAATGCTGGCACTGGTTCAGTTGGCATGAACTAGTCCCCTCATCACCCCTCTACTTGATAGAAGCCTGACCATCTATCCTGAGTGAGAAGCAGGAGAGTCTCTGTGACTGGATTGGCTGAGAATTCTGGGCTTCTGTCCAGTAAAAAAACAACCCCATCTTTTACCTAGTCTCATAGCTGGCATGGGCTCTGGCTCTTTCTAGAGCTCAAGGGACATAGTTCCTTGCCTGGAAAGATCACTATCCATCAACATTCAACAAAGATTTATTACATGCCTACTGGGTGCTGGAAGATGGGGGAGGGGCAGTGTTTACAGTCTCTTGTAGCCCCTGTTTCCCTTCAAGGATAAGCTCTTGGAACTCTCTGCTAATGTCCCTATTTACTTTTTATAATTTTTGTACTTAGGCCCCCACAGTTGCTAATGTCTCTCTGCTCAATTTGTATGTATTTTGTTCCTATGCTACTATATATTTATGTTTTCTCTTTCTGAAGAATTGACATCCTGTGAGGGCAGGCAACTATCTGATTTTCTTTTCAGTGCTAACAATGCCTGAAACAGAGCAGACTACTAAAAACACTTCTTGATTGGTTATTAATTATTATATTGTTAAGAATACATTATGATTGCTGCTTTTGTTCTTACTTTAGAAAGGGAGCTCCTTGAGGGCAGGCACTATTTTATTTTCCTCTTTCTATACCCACCACCAAACACAAGTGTGTGGAACATAGTAGGTCCATGCTTAATAAATGCTTGTGGAATGAAGAAATGTGTGAGTGCCTAAAACCTGAATATATTGTTCCAGTGACAAATATTCATTGTAAATATTATTCAGACCTCCTTCCTATGCACAATTATATCCCTCAAGGGAGACTTTGGTACACACAATAAAATTCTATCTGGAATACATGTTAATATAAGAGGGATGGGAGAATATTGAAATCAGCAATTAACAGTTGCCAAGAAAAATTTCTGCTTATCTTAAACAGACTATGCTCTGAGTTGGAAGGTAGTGTGGATGGCAACCTTTGGAGGAAGGAAGGAAGGAAGGAGCGAGGGAGGGAGGGAAGGAAGGAAGGAAGGAAAGAGGGAAGGAGAGAAAGAAGGAGGGAAGGAAAGAGGGAGGAAGGAAGGGAAGGGATGAAGGAAAGAAAGAAAAGAGGGAAGGAAGGAAAGGGGGAAGAGAGAGGAGGAAGAAAAGAAAGAAGGAAAAAAGAAAGAAAGGAAACAAGTATTTATTAAGCACCTACTATATGCCATGTACTGTGCTAACTCTTTGCAAAAATTATCTCATTTGATAGCTGCCCTAGAAGGAAGGTACTATTGTTATCTCCATTCTTCAGATGAGGAGACTGAGGCAGACAGAGGTTAAGTGACTTGTCCAGGATCACAGAGTCACTAAATGTCTAAGGTTGGGTTTGAACTCAGGGTTTTGGACTTCAGGTCCAGAAATTCTTGCTCTGACACATATCAACTCAGTGACCCAGTCACTGTACCTTTAAGTATTTCCCAGGAAACTTTCTTAGACCAGAAGCTAAAACCCAAGTTGATTATCTGTGCTGATGAATTGTATTTCCTTTCTGGGAATTCCCCACATCAATGGCATTCCAAGTTCCTTAACCTATGACACATAGAGTCTTCCTAATATACACTTAAATGCTTACTGACTTGATTTCCCATGATCTCAGTAGATGTCAGAGGTGGGATTTGAACCCAGGGCTCTTACAAGTCAAAGTCCAGAGCCCCTTCCCCAAAATGGAGAGAAAGAACTTACCAGTGGTAGAAGGGGTACCTTGAGGGCAGGGAGCATCTTTCTTGTTTGTGCCAGGCATTGGGCTAAGAGCTGACAGTACAAATACTAACCAGGAAGACAGTTCCTCACTTCCCCCAGAGCTACCTCTAGACACCCTTCCTCCCATTGGTGAATTCTTTCCTGAGCCACCATTTTGGGGAAGGATCCTGGAGCAGCTGTTCTTTATTCTCCAAACTTAACCACTGGGTCCCCTCCAATCCCTTAAAAAAAACCCTGTCCTTTTATGTGCTTTCTTCTCCTAATAAGATGTAGGGTCCTTGGAGGCCAGGATTATCTTTATTTAGTGAGAGGGGGACTGGTATTTGTAGCCCTAGGGCTTAGTTCAGTGACCAGTGGAAGGCTCCCACAGGAAGGCCATAGCAGTGTTGGGGGGAAAGAGACTGAGCACATAAGAATGGGCAGGTTTTAAAGAACTTTGAAAGAAAAGTGAGGACTCAGTTTCATCATCTGTCAAATGCCAAGTTTGGACTAGACAGCCCATGAGATCCCTTGTAGCTCTAGATTTATGATTCTGGTCCCCTGATAGGCTAAGTGCCCTCTGTCCAGGAGAAATAGTAGAAATAGGAATGGATAAACAAGTCAGTTGGTATCAACAGGGAGGAAGCCATGCACCTTCAGACACGGATAGATTGGGAAAACCCTTTAGCTGACATTTCTCCAAGAGTCTATAGCCCATTGCCCGGGGCCCAGAAATCTTGCAGGGCTACCTGGGCAGTGAGGTGAAAAGCAAGTAAATGGTTTGGTTCCTGGGCTCTTTATGATGTGAACTCAAGCAAATTGAAGGCCCAGGATGAGAATACTAAACATAGACTGGGAGTGGGGCTGGAAGACAGGTCCTCAGAGGTGAGCTGAGGACATACATCTTCTTCTCCACATCCATTCTGGTCACTGCCTGTCACAGAGGGTTTACTGAGCTGCCAAGGGATAATCTCCCAGCAGGTGAAGGGGGCACAGGGGGAAACTGTCAATCTTGATGCTGGCTAGTCATTATCCCAAATACAAAATGAAAAGCAAATAGAGCCTGGGCTAGGCTTTCACCACCAACCAGGGAGGGGGAATAGCAGGGTTTCAAGGAACTGGAAGAGAGGGGACCAGGGCTGACTGATGGGGGATGGGGAGGAGGTTTCTCTGGGGTATCTTCCTCCTCGTAGGCACCTTGGATAGAGATTGAGAGCTGAAAGGAAACAGGACTTCAGAGAGTCCAGTCCCCTCATTTCACAGATGAGGAAACTGAGGCCCAGGGAATTTAAGTGATTTAGCAAAGGTGAGGAAGTATCAGATATGGGATTTGAACCCTGGACCCTCATTTTACAGATGCCTTAGTTTCCTCATCTGAGAAAATAAAAGGTTCCAAAAGACTTAGGATGAAAAATGCTATCCACATCCAGAGAGAGAACTACGGAAACTACGGAATCTGAATGCAGGTAGAAGGAAACTATTATCTCTCTCTCTCTCTCTCCCTCTCTCTCTCTCTCTTTCTCTCTCTGTCTCTCTGTCTCTCCTCCTTTCTCGCGGTTTTTCCCTTGTGTTCTGATTTTTCTTTCACAATACGACCAATGTGGAAATGTATTTAATATGATTATACATGTATAGCTTATATCAGATTGCATGCTATGTTGGGGAGGGGGGAATATTTGGAGCTCAAAATCTTATAAAAATGAATGTTAAAAACTAAAAGGAAATAAGTAAATTTAAAAAAGAAAAATGAAAGGCTTAGAGCTGATGTCTTCAGTAATATTGCCCAGCTCTAAAACTTGCTGTAGCTCCACATTCCTTGTCTGTAAAATGGGAATGACAACTCCATAAAATTCAGTGGGCATCTTTTAAGCACCTACTATGTGCCAGATTCAGTGTAAGAGATATGGGGGATACAAATCCAGAAACAAAACAGCCCAGACCTTCATGGAACTTGCCTTCTACTGACAGAAGCCTTTGAACAAGGGATGTCAGAGTTAAGAGGGACCTTAGAATAGGGAAGGTCAGGGCTGGGAGGGGCCTTAGAACAGGGAATGAAAGGGCTGGGAAGGACCTTAGGACAGAATTCAGAGTTCAGAGGAGCCTTAACACACAAAGGTGAACATTTTAGAGCCCCTTCTCTCTTCCCATCCGATCCTGAGATTAGACCCTCTCTTCAAGGCTCTTGGTGTAGAGGGTGATAGCTGCATTCATAAATAGGATATTGAAAGGTCTCCTATGACAAGAGCCATGAGGTTCAAAGGAGGGCCAGTCCCCACCTGGCTGGAGGAATAAGAGAAGACCTCCAGAAGGAGAAGGTACCAAAACTTGCCCTTGATGCCTGAGGGAGAACTCTGACAGGCAGAAAGGCTCTAGAGGTCTCAGAGCTGCTAGGATGGAGATGTCTGTCGGGGTGTGGGGAGTGTGGCACATGGGCTGGTCTGGAGTCAGGACACTTGGGTCCTAACCTTGGTTCTTCCCCTTATTAGTACTGACCTGGTAGGTGTAAGTCATTTCATTTTCTAGGCTTCGATTTCCTGATCTATAAAACAGGAATGATGGCTCTTGTAGCCCATGAATCACAGGATTTTGGTGGAGAGTTTGTTTTGTAAAACTTTAGGTGGTAGATCAAGGGGAACCTTATCTACCTTACTGCCAGGCTGAACCATGACCCAGGGACCTTGGCATACTGAGGCCTTGGGTAGGGGAAAGGGTCCTTGGGTAGGACCTCAACCCACAGAATCACCAAGTCCTGAATCTCAAGGTCCTTCATTGCCACTGAGTCCAACACGCACCCAAGGAAATCTTTCCCTGTATGATATCCCCTAGAATGGCTGCCAAGTCTCTGCTTAAAGATGGAAACCAAGCCCTGACTCCAGAGGCAGCACCTGGTACTTGTGGAGAATGCTGTTTGTCAGCAGGATCTCCTCACAGAATAAGGTCACCTCTTTTCCTCCCAAGCCATCATTCATGGAACATTCCAGACCAAAGTACCCTCAGCCACTGCTCCTTTATGTGTCTGTGCCATCTCTCTCTATTGGCATGTATGTTCATTGAAGTCAGGGACTGACTTGTGTGGTGTACTTATATCCCCAGAGCTTAGCACAATATTTGGCACCATAGAAGCATGTAATAAATGTTTTCCTTTCCTTCCCTCCTTCCCCCCTCTCTCCTTTTCTTTATTCCTCCCTCCCTCCCTCCCTTCCTTCCTTCACTCCTTTCTTCCTCCCTCTCTGTAAATACTAAACATAGGAGTTTATATTTGATCCTGAAGGTACCAGGGAACCATGGAGCTTATTGGAGGTAGTGAGATGTAGTGATCAAATCAGTCTGACAGCTGAGTGAAGGACAGACTGGAATGGGGAGAGACCCGGGGCAGGCAGACCCACCAGCAGTTGTTGTAATGGGTCAGGCACGAGGTAATGAGGGTCTGCACTGGGGTGGGGGCAGTGTTGGGGAGAGGAGGGGGCATATTTAAGAGGGGTTGTGGAGGTAGAAAACATACAATTTGTTAAGAGTGGACATGTGGGGTGAATGCCAGCAAGGAATCAGGGATGACCCCAAGGCTGTGCAACTGAATGATCAGGAGGATGGTTGTACCCTCAGTAGTAATGGGAAGTTGGAACAGGAGGATTTAGGGGTATTGGGCGTAGACACTGAGCTCTGTTTGGGACATGGTGAGGTTGAAGTCCCTGTAGGATATCCTGTTTGGGATGTACCCAAAGCTCTTATTGTTAGGGGAGGCTGGTTAGGGCTCAGTAAATAGATCTAGGGATCCTCCACACAGACAGCATAATTGAATCTGTGGGAGCCTATGAGATCCCTAAGAGAGGTAGTCTAGAAGAATAGAAGAGGGACCAGAGCAGAGCCTGAGGGGAAACCCACAGTTAGCAGGCTTGACCTCGATGGAGGACCAGCAAAGGAGAGTGAGGAGGAAGAGTCAGACATGGTGGAAGAGAGCCAGAAGAGAAGAGTTTCCCATGGCAGACCATCAATCAATTTATTAAATGCCTACCATCTGCCAAGCCCTGTGCTGGGTCCTGGGGATACAGATACAAAGAATTTCATGATCTCCACTCTCAAGGAGCCCCAAACAGCACTGCCTGAATCCTAGCCATCTCCTCCTCTTGGGGGAACTCAGACTCCCACTCCTAGGTCCCCTGGCTCTGATAGCAGAAGTTTGACCCTCCCCTCCCCCAACAAGGCCACTTCTCCTGCCTCTCCAAGCCATCTTATATTTGGAAAGTTACTGTGATTGTTTTGTCCAGCAGTTAGAAACAACCAAGCCTGACACCTAGTTAGCTGGAATAATCCGTTAAGATAGGAACCTACCAGATGATATGTTTTCTTTCTTGGCACTGTGGCCTCACCTGGCATCAAGGAGGCAGGAAAAGAGTGTGGGTAGGTGGACACATGGGGCAGAGAGATAGTGATCCAGTTTGGCTGGGATGCAGAGTGGATGGAGGCCATGGGATTGTAGACCTAGCTGAAAAGGACCTCAGAATCCATGGACTCTAACCTCTTCATTTTACAGGTGAGGAAACTGAGGTCCAGGAGATTGTTTGACACAGGAAGCAAGTATCCAAGGTAGGATTTGAGGTAAGGTCTTCTACTTCCAGCCCCAGTTTCAAGTTCATTCCACCCAGCCTTGGTGGATAAGAGCAGATACAAACCCCAGTCCAATGGTTGAGTGAACTCTTCCAAACCAGAAAAGATGGAACTTTTCATAACCCTCATGCTTCCCCTTCCACTCATTCTAGGAAAAAAGGAACCAGACATGTCCCCACACATCTGCCTGCTTAACATCTAGGGTATTTTTATGAAGAGAGTCACACCTAGGGTGTGGCCTTGGCCAAGGACCAAGGTCTTATCTCAATAATAGAAGTTCCTTTCCACTGTATCTGGATGTTGGTGACTCAGGCTCTAACCCCGTGGTGACAACCGATGAGCATGATAATCTTCCCGCCTTCTATCTTCCCTGTATCCCACACTGGTTATCTTCCTCTGTACCACCATTCATATGGCCCAATGGGAAATCTCAGGAAGGGTGGGGTAAGGGCTTCTCTTTCTTGGTTCAAGTTCATGCACAGTAAACTGATCAGATTGTCATTTTTAGCAGATATACCTAGAAGCCACTTCTCTCTGGGAGAGGGACTGGACAATGACTGGCCTCTGGGCTCTTTATCTACTGGACTGGAGGCTGCCAAGTCTTGATAGACAGCAACCCTGAAAAGACTCAAATAAAACAGAAAGCAGAAATCCTTCTAAGTTGCCTTACAGTACCAAGGTCAAACTCATTCTATCCAGCCTTGGTGGATAGAAGCAGATCCAAACCCCAGTCCAAAGGTTGAGTGAACTTTTCCAAACCAGAAAGGATGGAACTTTTCATGACCCTCATCCTTCCCCTTATCCTTCCTCTTCCACCCATTCTAGAAAAAAAGGAACCAGATGTGTCCCCACACATCTGTCTGCTTAACATTTGGGTTATTTTTATGAATAGGGTTGTGCCTAGGGTGTGTCCTTGGTCAAAGACCAAGGTGATGTCTCAATATGGTAAGGTTTCATCCAATGAGTGGTGGACTCCCAACATCCAGATGTCTGGCACCATGGAGTCATTCTCTTCCTGCAATTTGCTCCTTCCTCGTTATCCGTCCAGATGTTTGGCATCCTATTGGCCAAAACATCTGGTTATCTGTCTTTTTTCCCCCATTTTCCTTATAGATGTTTGGCAATATAAACATGGAGGTGGGTAGGGCTGGGCAGGTGGTTGGGAGGGATCTTGCCTCAGAGTTAGGATGTTGTTTCCTCTAAGGCCAAAATTGCTGGATGGAAGTAAGATCCAATGTTCTTGGGTTGGAACATTATGTTTTGGGGAATTTTAAGAATTATAGTCAATAACTCAAATTCCTATGGAGTTTTAAGATTTATAAAAACACTGTCTTCACAATAACCCCTCTAGAGGAATGGTACGAACATAATCCTCACTCTACAGATGAGGAAACAGAGGATTGATAAAATGTTAGCTTCTTGAGGAAAGGCTTTATTTAATTTTTTTTTTTTTTGGTGTTTGTACCCTCAGTCTCTAATGCAACGTGACACATAGTAGGTCCTTAGTGAATTTGGAGAAATGAATAAATCAATCAGCCTCATCACCTCTGCTTGGGTGTCCCACTCTGTTGTATTAACCAAGAGACATCAGATGGAAGAAAATATGATGGTGCTGAAATATCCTGAAGTTTATGTGGGAATCCACTCCTATCATTAACCAGCAACTAGATGACACAGTAGATAAAGCAACGGACTTCGAGACAAGAGATCTGAGTTCAAATCTGACCTCATATACTTACTAGCTATATGTCCCTGAGCAAGTCATTTAACCCTGTTTACCTCAGTTTCCTCATCTGTAAAATGAGCTAGAGAAGAAAATGACAAGGCACTTTGATATCTCTGCCAAGAAAATCCCAAAGTGGGTCACGAAAAGTCAGACATGACTGAAAATGACTCCATAACAATAACCAGTAACTGAGGGGGGAAATCTCAACCAACCCTCCCCACATCCACCCCACACTAACCTCAGGCTATCCTTGGTGAGTTATCCCTCTAAAGCTGGTTCTGCCACAATCCAAGGAATGGGGACTGAAGATTAGGAATACACCCAGGGGTATACTAGTAAATGTTTAACAATCTGCTTTCTGAAAAAAATACTTGGGACACCCTTTAAAGTGACATGCTTGAAGTTTAATACACATTATTACTATATATTATAAAATACACAACATGCTAATTTTATATTATATAATATATCATATATTAGTATATATGAATCAAATTAATATTTTCCTCTATCACCTTAAGTCTGGAAAACCAACAAAACAATAAACCAATCCCTGATTTGTAGCATTTCCTGATTTCTGAGATGTAGTTACAATGAAAATTTAACAACCGGCTCTCCTCAGCTAGCCCCAGCTGACTCCTTGGTGGATCCCAAATACTGGGAAAAGGAGAAAGTGGGCTGGGAGGAGGCAGATCCTGGACCAAACACTGAGGCTCAGGAACATATCCCCACCACCGACTAATTTAACCAACAAACTTATTTGAAGAAAAAGCAATTGGTTGAGTTGAGGTACTTTACACACATTATTTCATTTCGTTCTCACAACTACTCTGGGAGGTGGGTTTTATTACCGTCCCTGTTGAGCAGATGATGACATTGAGGCAAACAGAAGCTAAGTGACATACCCAGGTAGTAAGTGTCTGAGGCTGAATTTGAACTCAAGGCTCTCTTGACTGTAGATCCAGCCCTTTATCTATTGCACCAGTGAGCTGTTCGTATAAATAAGTTGTGGTGGAAGCAGGCTCTGTGGAGCACTTAGAGTTTGGTCAGACATGGAAGATGCCAAGGTCATTGACTGCACCCTGGGCCATTGCCAGTGGACCTGACTTTTGTCATGCCACTGAACTTCAATGACTCTGGGAGAGAGAGTGAGGCTGGTGACTTTGCACAGACCTTACTCACCTAAATCCTATTCATGCGCAAGTCAAGGAGTCACTCATGATATCATTGGTTCTCTTGGACCCTTGGAGAACCAAGGAGGAACAAGAATAAATAAATTACTTTATTTGCTTTGTTACAGAATGAACAGCTTTGGATATTTGGCTAATTATGGGGCCCCTTTGACCTGGCTTGGGTATGTACAAGTAGTGGGATAACCTTTTTATGGCTCAAGTGTGTCTTGGAGAGCTCCCTACTTAATCCCTTATTTTTCAAGGAGGGAACAAGGCTAAGAGAGAAGAAACTAGTTAGGGAAAGATCAGGAGTGGAACCCAGGGCTCTGACCCATTACATGGTTTGTGATAGACAGTCTAGAACTTTTGCTCCTCCTACTCTAACCTGTATCCCTCAGGGAACCTTACAGAATTGATGCTTAGAACTGGGAGAGACTCAGTTTTTCCACAGCATTCCTTAAGATTCTGTAGGCTTTGGGGGTGAGATTGACAGGGAGGGCAAGCTAAATGTTTAGGATTCTAGTCCTCCTCTGTTCTGACATTCCCTATTCTAACAACCCTCCCACCTTTGACATTCTCTGCTCTAAAGCCTTTCTCAGCTCTGACATCTCCTGTTCTAAGGTGTTTCCCATCTATAGCATTCTAAGTCATCAGGTCCCTCTCACCTTTTACCTTTTGTGCTCTAAGGAGCTTTGCAGTTACTTCCCAGACAATGACAATATAATGTGTTTTGTCTTAGTCATTCAAAGCTCAGCTTTTGCCCCATTCAGCACTGATTTGTAGGGACAGACAAACCTTCTTCTGTGTTTCAGAAGAAAGAGCCCTGGGGGAGTCCCAGGAGATCTAGGTTCCTGGCTCTGACTAACTTGCTGTGTGACCGTGGGTGACTGCCTTCCCCTCTCTGTTGTGACTGGATGACCTCTCAGGGCCCTCCCAGCTCCTATATTCTAGGATCTCAGAACTCTTTGGAGGAGGCTAACTGAGAGACCTCCCTCTCCAGCTAGATTACACCATTCCCACAAATCTCTGGGTTTCCTTGTTCATGGGCTGCCCTATGACACTCAACTCTCAGAAGCTGTGCTTAATTGAATTTAACTTAATAGCTTTATTGATATTTCTTGCTGCTGTGGACCCAGAGGCCGCTGGGTAATTTGCACATTTTTAACAAACAAAATAAATAAGTGATAAGTGTAAACATGCCTGTTTGAATCCAATTAAGAAAAATCTTTGCCTCTGAGTGTTAAAATGAAAGGACCATCGTGGTGGGGGGGTGGGGGAGGCACAGGCTGAGAGCATGATAAAGCTAAGCTTTTGTGATTCTGGTGTCTTGCAGCTCATTATTCACTCCCAGGCTCAAGTTGAGGTGGTGACAATCAGTCAGTCAGTCAGTCAACAGGCATTAATGAAGCACCTCCTATATACCAGGCACTGGGGAATAAATAGCCTAATGATGAAATAGTCCCTGCTCTCGAGGAGCATCATTCCATCCCTGAAAAAAAGAGGCAGCGGTTCTTAGCCTCTGATTGATTGTGAAGCCCTCTGACCATCTGCTGAAATCTGACTACCACTTCTCAGAAGGAGGTTTTTAAATGCAAGAAATAAAATGGAAAACTGTTAATGATCCTTTTGAAATTACCTCTAATTCATCCTGAATATATCTTGCTTGCAAATAGTTGTTAACATGCTATCTTTCTAGTAGTAGTAGCTAGTAGTGGTGGTAGTAGTAGTAGTAGCAGTAGTAGTAGGGGTAGTAGTAGTAGGAGTAGTAGTGGTGGTGGTGGTGGTGGTGGTAGTGGTAGTAGTAGTAGTAGTAGTAGTAGCAGGGGTAGGAGTAGGAGTAGTGGTGGTGGTGGTGGTGGTGGTGGTGGTAGTGGTAGTAGTAGTAGTAGTAGTAGTAGTAGCAGGGGTAGGAGTAGGAGTAGTGGTGGTGGTGGTGGTGGTGGTGGTAGTAGTAGCAGTAGAGCAGTAGTAAATTTATATAGTCATCCCTTTCAAATCACAAGGGTTAGGGGCAAGTCACCCCTGTGATCTAGAAAATGCATGTAAAGATTTTTGACTCTCATAGAGAAGTCTGAATTATTATTCTATCAAAAGATAAAATGTGCTGATATTATGCAATATCATAACACATTTTATGCATTTTGAGTTTCTAAACTTTTTCCATGTCATCTGTTATCTTTAGCACATCATTGGCAGCTTCTGCACTCTCCCAAAATTCCATTTAATTTCTTAGGCCAACCTGTGGTATGTCAAAATCCACAATGAAGAAAATGGTGATGCCGAAGGGGTAACCATACAGCACTTCAAGGTTTGCAAAATGCTTTCCAAATTATCAAGTTTTGTCCTCACCAAGTCCGTAGGAGGTAGGTGCAATTGTTATTTCTATTTTACAGATGAATAAACCAAGACAGATGGAGATGAAATGACTCATCTAGGGTTACACAGCTAGTCATTCAATAAACACTCACTAAATGCTTACCATGTATCAGGCGTTGTGCTAAGTGCTGGGGATACAAAGAGAGACAGAAGAGGGTCTCTGCTCCCAAGGAGCTCCTAGGTCAGGTATCTAAGCCCTCTCCCCACCCCATAGTGACCCATAATAGGCATTTAATAAATGCAGATTGATTGATGTGTAAATGTACATCTTTCCATATGGGATGTAAAGTTGTTGGGAGCGGGGACTATCTTACTTTTGTCGTGGAGTTCTCAGATGTCAATTTGACATGGAGATGACCAGTCAATAACAATAAACTCTTGTCGATTGTTTGAGACAGTGCATGTATTGTTTCCCCAGAAGTACCTAAGCTCTTTGGGGGCTGGGACGGTCTCATGTTCCTCTCTGTAACCTGAGGGCTCAGTCTGGACCAATGATGTGCAGCTGGGAAAGAGGAGGTGCTTTGAGAGGTACTAGAAAGGCTCTATCCTAGAGGCAGCAGGGTACAGAATTTGGAGTCAAGGGATCTGGGTTCAAGTCCTGCATGTTTTAGGGCAATCGGTCAATCAATCAACAAGCAGATATTAACTGCCTATTATGTTCCAGGCACCGTGCTAAGCACTGGTGTCCTTGAATAGAGGGAATGAGAGTATGCACTGAGTGAGACCTAGGGGCTGAGAGAAGCAGCTGAGACAGCAACGTTAGGGGAGAGGCCAATATCCACCTTGTAAATGGACTCAGTGGTATTGTTCAAGGAACCCAGGCTTCCTATGGGCAGGAGGGGGGAGAGGGAGAAATAAAGGCATAGGGATGACAGTCTATGTCAGGCCCCTTAGCTCTTGAATGGGATCACGGGAGAGATTTATCACAAAGCAAGCTGCAGCTAGAGATAAAGCCCCCTATCTGATGTCTGCACCTTGGGCTAATGTGAGGGGCTCCCCACTGGGAGCTCAGCCAATCAAGAGCCACAGACAGGCCCAGAAATCACTGCCACCCATGGCTGCCAAGCCTCACCTGCTGAAAGCAGAGCAGACAGCGAAGCCCTGAGCCCGGAGCATCCCCCATGGCAGAGAAGCTGGCATGAAGTTCTCCACAGGATCCTAGAGATGATACTGGAAGGGGCTTAGAGGTCAGCTAGTCCAGTTCCCTTTCCTTTCCTTTCCTTTCCTTTCCTTTCCTTTCCTTTCCTTTCCTTTCCTTTCCTTTCCTTTCCTTTCCTTTCCTTTCCTTTCCTTTCCTTTCCTTTCCTTTCCTTCCCTTTCCTTTCCTTTCCTTTCCTTTTTCCTTTCCTTTTTCCTTCCCTTCCCTTCCTTTCCCCCTTTCCTTCCCTCCCCTCCCCTCCCCATTTTTCACAGATGAGGCTGCTGGCTGTGGGCCATAGACCCACAAACCTTTTTTTGAGTATTTTAAATTTTCTTTTAATTTTGACTTCCAAATGAACCCTAGACCATTTGATACTCCTTTAATTGAAGCCTCTTCCATGTGCTGAATCCCCTAATTAGAATAGAAGTTCCTTGAGAATTTCACTTATCTATTGCCACTCCCAAGTCCTTAATAAATGATTTTCTGTTTTATTCCAATCCCTGAGGAAACTGAGGCCCAGACGGTAAACCCCCAAATCACAGAGAGAGCTAGTGACAAATGTGGGAGATGACGTGGACTGACTTCCCGGCTGAGGCTCTGGCCTCTGCTCAATGCCTCCTTGATCCAGGGAGGCGCAGAGAAAGTGCTTCCTCCTGCCTGGAGAGGTAGTTTGGGGTGGGCACTTAGGCTCCAGGGGCGCTTGGGGCCAGCTGGGGGAAAAGGGGGATGAGAAAGCAGCACCTGTTGGACACCCCTCTGTAAAAGTGAAGATTGAGGTTAGGCCTGGGGGGTCAGTCCTGAGCAGATAGGTACAAGCTGGGCCTGGGCCAAGCTCAGTCATCGTCCTGCTGTGCTTTGCAGGAATCCAGGTCTCCATAGGCGATGTTTCTGTGCTCTGGTGGTGGCGAGGGGGTCAAAAATGTTGTGGCTGTGGTTGCAGGTGAGCTAATATTCCATAAACTCCCAGTCCATGGAAGAGCTCAGGGTCAAGGTCATCCCATAAACATGACTTCCTCAGAAAATAATCCTCTGATGAGGAACATGTATTCTGCTTGAATGATGATGGGAGAATAAAAAAAAGAAACCATGGCAAGTCCCTCTTATCTCCTTCCTCCTCTATATTAATGAGTCAAGGGCCATGACAGCCCAAGAAAAAAATAGCATAAAATGCTGATAAGTATTCAGGAGACTGCCTCCCTGAGCTGTCTTTTCGTTAAGGTCATAGATTTTGAGCTAGAAGAGACTTGAGAAACCACCTTGCTCAATTTCCCCTTTTTATAGTTGAGGAGACTGGGTCCAGGGGACTGAAGTGGACTCCAGGTCACACGTCAGGCAATGAATGATCTATCTCTTTGGAAAAATATGATCCCAGTACTTGGCACTCTGTCTGGCCCTTACTTAGTAGGTGTTTTGTTACTGTTCAATCATTTCAGTCCTGTCCAACTCTTGGTAGCCCCATTTGGAGTTTTCTTGGCAGAGATACTAGAGTGGTTTGCCATTTCCTTCTCTAGCTCATTTGACAGATGAGGAAACTGAGGCAAACAGGGATGAATGACTTGCCCAGGGTCAAGCAGCTAGGAAGTGTCTGAGGCCAGATTTGAACTCAGGAAGATCTTGACTCCAGGCCCAGCACTTTATGCACTGTGATACCTAGCTGATCTAGTAGGTGCTTAATAGATGCTTATGCAAATACTGTGTAGGAATCACTTAAAATTTGAATCCACCCTCCACAGGGATTGAGGTGTAGATGGAGAATGTGCCTCCATTTGAGGAGTCATTTTTGTACTTTGATATATCTTGCTATATCTTTTCAGTAAATATCCTTTTGTTAAAGCTAATTTATGTTAATTAGACAATTGATATTGAGGAGAAAACAAATGGTCAGATTGTTGTTGGGGAGACTCTACTTGGCTTTGGTGATGGATATGAATATAACAAACCACAATGAGGGGCCAGAACAATGATATTTGAAGAACCCTACAGCCTATTCAGGACACCCCTAGAACCCAGAGAGGTGATAAGACACAGTCTATGTATGCTATACTATAACCTATGATGGATGAAATTTGAGAAAGGATCTTATGGCAGATGACTGCTCTGGTCTTACCCTAAGCTTTCCCAGACAGCCTCATATGCTGGATTTCCAGAACTGTCAGTCCCCCGAGCACATGTACCTGCCTTAATGGACCAAGGAAGGATTTTGAAAACTGTTGTTAGGGATGAAGGATGAGCCAACCAGCTCTGGATTCTTATTTGAATCAGTTGAGGAAAGACTGAGGAATGTCCTTGAGTGCAGCCCAGGAGGCCTTGGGGTAAAATGCAGAAGTCCATTAGGTCTTCTTTAAGTACCTTCCAACCTTCTCTGTTTTGTCTTTGAATTCAATCCTATAGGTCCCTTCTCTTTAAGCCAACTCTGCTGAAGGAGACTCCATTCCTGCTTGGAGTATTAGATGTAATAAAGATAAGAAACTGCTTGGACACCTCTCACTTGGGAATAAGAGCCTTACTAAATGTTATCATGATTAGGGAAATACTACCTTCCCAGGAGAGGTTGCATTTATCTAGAAATCCTAGAGAAAGGAAAATCTTCAAGGCCCAAAGTTTCACGTCCTTTCCTCTGTGACTCAGTTTCCTCATCTGTGAAATGAAAAGGTTGGCCCACTAGATGATCTTGGAGAGAGTTGGACTGGGCTATCCTGTGTTCTAATCTCTGATAGTCTGTGTTCTAAGATATGCCCTTCTGAAATGCCAGGTTCTAAACTTCTCCCTGATGTAACGTTCTCTGTTGTCTGTTCTAAGGCTCCTCTCACCTCTGACATTCTATGTTCTGAGTTCTAAGGTCCATTTTAACTGTTCCTGGACAATGTTCAAAATATTTCTATGGCTTCTCCCAGGCCCTGAATGACTTAACACTTGTGGCCCATCATCCAAGCTCTCTGTTGCTGAGTGTTTGAGACCAAACGTCCCATCTTAACCTTTTCCTTGAATTATCTGTATGGATGACTAAACCTGGAATCCTTAAAGAAAGACAAACCTTCTCTAATTTCTGGTGGCAGTGACCTATTCACAAAGTGCCATCATAAACCCATCTAGACTCATTTAGAAACAAGTTGAAATGAGTCAACTATTTGTTTGATACTATGCGAAGCTGGGTGGCTCAGTGGATAGAGCACTGGGCCAGGAATCAGACAGACTCATCTTCCTAAGTTCAAATCTAGCTTCAAATACTTGCTAGCTGTGTGACTCTGAGCAAGTCACTTAACTAAGTTTGCCTCAATTTCTCCATCTGTAAAATGGGCCAACGAAAGAAATAGCAAATTACTCCAGTATTTTTTCCAAGAAAATCCCAAATGAGGTCATGAAGAGTCAGACATGACTGGAAAAAATGACTAAACAACAACTTTGTCAATGTATCATTGCGTGAGGTGACTTTGATGTTGTCCATGGAGGATCTTTCAATTCCACTGTTGGATCTTTTCCATTTCATGGGATCCATACATAATCGAACCAATATTGATTTTATTTCAGAAATCCAGGAGCATTATGAAAGGGTGAGTCTTAGCTATTCATCATGAGATCTGGAAACAGCCATCAATCCTCCTGCTGCTCTTTTTTAATCAGGAACTGTTGATCATTTTATGAGTTGCTTGGGGATGGTGGATCCTTTGTTCCATGAATATTGTATGGATTTTTATTAGGATTGTATTTAATTCCATTGTCATCCATTTTATAGTTTCAAAACCACATGTTAAGACTGGTACTGCAAAAGTGTTCATTGCTCTAAATGCATTCTTAGCCTCATCTTTAAAGCTGCTTTATGTATGTGTCATGAAGAGCTGTGTACATTCCCTTACTTCACTCTGTACCAGGAATGTCATACCATCCATTCCCTACCACCCCTACCTCACCAGTCCTTTGGATACAAGGTGACCTGGCATTTTTTCTGATGACTATATATGCCGATCATTCTGCAAGCCATAAGAAAAAGAAACATTCCTTTCTCTATGCACCACAGAGAGTGTCACTGTGACCTCCACTCATGTTAAGCTAATCGGATTTCAGGACTGTCCCTTTCATTACTTAATTAGTTATTATGTCCCCCAGCCAAGGCTAGGTGGTCAAGTATGCCAGCCGCTGCAACACAAGTTTTCTTAATGTTAAGAGAGAAGGGGGTGCTGGTGGTGAGTCACTCATAGTTCAGAATCATAGTGTAGGAAATATATGTCTAGACCCAATAAAATATTGTTTGAGCCGCTGCAAGGCTCTCAGTACTTTATTTCATTAGACTCAAGGCTGATCATGGCTTCAGGAAATGAGAGAAAGGGTACCAATTGCTCTGCTATAGCTGGGCTCACAGCTTCTCCTTCCTGTTCTCTTGGTCAAGGAATATTTTTTAACCTGAATTTATGGTCCATGGAGTATAAAAAAAGCTCCATTTGAGAGTTGGCATTGAGAATGGAATAAAAAGATTTGCTATGTGATGATGGGTGGGTCATTTTGTTTTCTGGGCCTGAAAAACTGCCAAGTTTCTTGGACCTATTTGAAATCCAAAAAGCTGGGTGTTATGGGCTGCCCCTTCCTCCAGCCTGGGAGATAACATTTGTAAGCAGTTAGCACAGTGCTGGGTACACGATAAATGATCATTTTTTCTCTCTTTGTTTCTTCTTCTCATTGGATGAGAATGTGAAAGAACTTGCCCAGGGTCATATAGCCCATCCAAGTTGGAAACTAGATTTGAATTCAGCTCTATCCATGGTACCTCCCAGATGACAGAACCTCTCTTTCTGAGGCTTCCTTGTATTTGATTGTATGGCTCTTCTGTAATCTCCATGAGGGTAGAAGAGCTATACACAGACTAGTACCTGGCCCTAAGTATTAATAAATGTCTTCTGGATAGTATTCCAGGGCACTTTCCATTCATTACACCAGGGAATTTATTTCCATTGAATTCCCTCTAAATTTATTCCCAATGAATTTATTATCTTCTACTCATAAAATTTGGTTGTTTCTGTCTCATTATTGCCATAAGATACCTTAGGAAGTGAGTGCTGTGAGGATGGGACTGAGTCCTGGTCATCTGCCTGCCTATACCCCAGACCACAGCACCTAGGAGGATTCCAAGGCTGGCAGAGCTCCATTGGATACCCTATGTTTCTTTCTTTCTTTTTTTTTTTAATATAAATTTATTTATTTAACTTTTTACATTCATTTTCACAAAATTTTGGTTTCCAAAATTTTCTCCCCATTTGTCCCCTCCCCCCACTCCAGTACACTGAACATTCTAATTTCCCCTATCAC
>CM053773.1:232361878-232437545 GCA_028658325.1 Potorous gilbertii
GTGTTGAGCAAGTCTCTGCTTTATTGCATCTACAAGCTGCCTTTATATCTATAGCTCAGTTAGGAAAGAAGGAGGGGGAGGTGACAAGGAGGTTGAGGTGGGGGAGGTAAGGGCGGTTCCTCCTGAGACTTAGCTCCCGGCACCTGTCCAGGGGTGAAAGACAGTAATTAAAACCAAGAAGAAAGTCTGGGAGGGGGCTTTCTGTACCAAGATCTAGCTCTCAAGGAAGCATTCAAATCCCAACTAAGACTCTGGCATTTCCTTGTCTGGTATCTGCTCAGCCCCTCCACCTCACATCAGGCTCTGGGGCCCCTCTGGGGTTCTGAGTGCAGAGTCCTATGAGAGATTTCTTCCACTCTGGCTTGAGATGGTCTTTTTGGCAGTCACACCTTTCTTCTGCTTTCTTCTTCTTTCTATAGTGATTTAAGGTTTGCAAAACCTTAGCTATTCAGTCATCTTTCAGTTGTGTCCAGCTCTTCACAACTCCATTCGGGGTTTTCTTGGCAAAGATAATAGATTATCATTTCCTTCTCCCGTTCATTTTACAGATGAGGAAACTAACAGGGTTAAATGACTTGTCCAGGGTCACACAGCTGGTAAGTGTCTGAGGTCAGATTTGAACTCACAAAGATGAGTCTTCCTGATTCCCAACCCAGTTCTCCATCCCCTGTAGCACCACCTAGCTGCCCACAAAGTCCTTTCCATAGCCTATTTCATTCGCTCTTTACAACCTTCTGTGAAGGGTGCTCTTTATTCTCCTAATTTCACAGATGAAGAAACTGAAGCAGAGAAGAGTTAAAAGCTTTGTCCAGGGTTACACAGCTGGTAATTGTCTGAGGTAAAACTTGAACTCAGGTCTTCCTGACTCTGCCTTTGATATTTTGTTCTCTAAGCCAGAGATTTTCAAATTTTTTGGTCTCAGGACTCCCTAATATTCTTAAAAATTATTGAGGTTTATGTGAGTTATATCTATTTGTATCTGCTGTTAGAGATTGAAACATCTAACAATTATTATGAAAATAGTTAAGAGCTCACACACAACCCCAAAGGGCCTCAGAGACCCCCAGGTATCCTCATACCTTTTGAGGACTGCTGCTCTGAGCTGCCATCCCTCTCCTCCCACCTCCAAAGTGGCATCCATAATAAACAGACTATAAGAAATGAGGATAGGAGGAATTCAGATAACTCTGAAAGGATTTATAGGAATTTATGGGGAGTGAAACAAGCAAAATGAAAATGAGTAGCCCTATCCCCTTTGGGGATTGATAATGAGGGGCCTTCCCCTCCACCATCCATTTTAAATAACCTCTTTCAGTTGGCCAAGAGAACTTTTCATTGGTTGCAGAACTATGACTCATGGATGTGCTTCAGAGCCAAACCTTGCTCACTGCCAACCTTGATGATTTTGTGCATTCAGTAGGGCAAGGACGTCCCCTTCCCTGACCTGGCACTGGACCTTAAGCTTGTGTCTGGGATGGGACCACTTCCTGGTGGATTCTTTTCTTTGGTAGAAGACCTTGTAGGAGGACATGGAAAGGTAGCTAACTGGTAACTTCCCCATATAGGCAGACCCCCATGAGGCAAAGTGTCATCTGATAGCCCATAGTGTTGAGTGACCATTTCATGGAACAAGGAACAAGTCTGGGCCCTGGTCACTTCAGAGAATGTAGGCTCACCACTGAAGAATTTGGTCCTTTGAGATAACATAGTAAGCTCTGACTTGTCCCTTTATTCCCCAACCTTACACCTCCTTCCCCCATGATATTTGGGCAAGGGTACATCCACGCTGCTTCAGAGAGGATTGGCCACTAAACCCAAAAGGGTCAGTAGAATGTGAAGAAGTAAATCCACTCTATGACTCTCTCTTCCCCAGAATGGATGGCATGGGGCATGTAATTTTCTCTCTGTGTCTCTCTCTGTTTCTGTCTCTTTTGTCTTCATGGAGTGAAGGGGTCCATCCTTCCCATCCCCCCTACTTCTAAAAAGCATGCCAACCTCAGACAAGTATGCTACCTAGGCAAGCTTGAGCTGTTTTTCCTGTTTAGCATTTCTTTCCCTTGGCTTAGGGACCCAAACAGCAGTCCTGAAAGCTGGACTTTCGGGGAGTAGGTACCTTGGGTATCTTCAGTTGGTGTTCACCATGCTACAGCTACTTTCATGTTTCTTAGAGAAGAAAATGATTATAGATAGAGGAGCCCAAGTCCTGACCTGGCTTGTCAGAAGGCATGGACCTAGGGGGAGACAGCTAGGCTGCTTTAAAGGCAGAAAGCTGATTCATTCATCTGGCAAAATGCTTCAGGTGTTGAGGTTTTAAGTATTAAACTCCCAGGAGAATATAATAGTAACATATGTAGGGCAATTTGAAAACTGTAAGGTACTATATAATGCGAGCTACTATTACCTTAGGTCAATACTTCATTTTTGTCTTGGTTGCTGTTTGCTTGTATGCAAGAAATAAATAACTGTCCTACCTGATCTACACTATGCATCGAGAACCTTTCTATCTGGCATTTGGAGTCAAACCTAAGTTTTAAGTCATTTTCCCCAGAGTTCCAGGGCATAAAGAGCCAGAGACAATGAAATAGAGTCTGCCTACTCTCTTTTATAAACTAGTCTCTCTCCTCCCCTACCCACAATGGTAGGTCTAGACTTGGGGCTCCATCTTTTGTGGGAGAGGAGAGAGTGAGACCCCAAGCCTCTGCACCCAGCAGCAGTTCTGTGTTTTTATACTAGATGTATTTAGATCAGGGGTGGGGAACCAAAGGTCTGGAATATAGTAGGTGCTTAATAAATATTTGTTGATTGATTAATTACTGACCACAGACTGGCAAATCCTTATAAGAAACAAGAATCAAAGAATCCTAGTATTGAAAGGGATCTTTTCAGTTGCATGAAAGGAAACAACTCTGAGTAAAAGAAAAAAAATGACCCCGAAGAAGATAATGAAATATATTTCCCTCCTCACAACAGAGAGGTGGGGGACTATGAGGGCAGAATGTTATATACATTGTCAGAATTGGTTCCTGCATAGAATGTCTTTGCTCACCTATTTATCTTTACTATCAGGCAGAGTTCAACTCAAGGGACCAGGAGGTAGAAATATAGAGGTGTCTGTGATATAAAAATTTTAAAAAGATGTCTTAACTAAGTCACTTAAACTCTCTGGGTCTCAATTTCCTCATCTGTAAAATGCAGGAATTGATCTACATGACCTCTAAGGTCCCTTCCAGAGTCAGCTAAGAGTTGGCATCAAGAATACCTGAATTCAAATCATGCCTACTAGAAACTGTGTGATCCTGGGGAAGTCACTTAATTTCTTTCAACCTTCCTTGCCTGTGGAATGAGGGACCTCTAAATGTTTTTCAGCTTTAAATCTATGATGCTATACCCTTTAAAAAACAGTTTAAATAGAGTGTGTTTATAAACAATTTTATTGGCATCAATAAACTTAATTTTTTAACAAAAGAGACATGTGAAGTACATGTATTTCTTGTAAAGATCTGGACTTTGCTGATCTCACCATCTCTCCTCCAGTGCCTCCTGCTTAAAGACTTTTCCATATTGTCTTTTGTATTTGTGTGAGGACCAGCCAGTCAGGCAGAAGGGAGTGGGGAGGATGGGGGTTGGCGCTGTCCAGGAGAGCCAAATGCTAATAAGGGATTCAGGGAACTGAACCAAAGGGAGATTCAAGCCTGCAGGTCCTTTCCTATCTCACACCTCACGAGCCAGTCAGGAAGGCAAGGGGGAAATACTTTGCCCTCCTTGTCTGGTTTAAAAAGATTTTGGTGGTGCTTCATAGAAGGCTCAAGAAGAAACAATCAAGAGCCTTCCTATGCTTTTCCGGTGCCTTTCAGAAAAGCTCCCTGGTTTTGTTTCCACAAATACAAAGACAGAATTGAGTATAAGTTATTTTTAGTGAATTCTTCCCTGTTGTCCTAAATGACCCCCAGGGGCATAGCCCCAGAAACATGATTGCTTTGAGTCTCTCTGATCTTTGAGGGGGAAGTGGGAAATGCTTACAGACAGAAAGATCCCTTTCAGAACCAGACAAGATCTGATCTGGAAAGAACCTTAGAGATCATCTATCCATCCCTAAATATGATTCCCTTCTACATGAATGGATAGATGAATGAACAAATGGGTGGATGGATGGAGAAATGGAAGGATGAATGGATGAATGAATGAATGAATCAATGAATGGATGAATGGAGGGATGGACGAATGAACAAATGGAGTCATGGTTGGGGGAGTAAATGAAAAGGAAGTTATTAAGTGCAAAGGCGAAACCCTAAAAACCTGCTTCTTCTGAGTCTCTCAGAAGGTGGATGGGGGTGGTGAGGTAAGGGGGAGTGTTCACAGACTGACAAATCCCTTTCAGAAACAAGGATAACAAGATTTGAATTAGAATATATCTCAGAGGCTGTCTAGCATAATCCATACCCAAATATGAATTCTTTTGACAACGTGAACGAATGAACAGATGTGTATTAAGCTCTAACTATGTGCCAAGCACTGAGGATAAGAGACAGAAAGAGACAATCCCTGCCCTCATTCTGGTGGTCATCCGAGCTTTTCAGCACTCTGTTTGAAGACTTCTGGTGCCTTCCTATGGCAGCCCACTGCACCTTGACCATGATTGTCAGACATCATTTTTTTTAGGACAAGGCTGAATGTTTCCTTTTACAATTCCTACCCACCATTCTTTGTTTTACCATCTTGGACTAAGCAGAACAAGTGATCTTTTTTTTTTTAAAGGCAGCCCTTCAAATACTTGAATACAGCTCTCATGTTCCCTCCTACTTCCCCCAATCCCAAATCTTTTTTCTGAACTATCCAGCCCCCATTTCCCATATAGACAAAGTCCTTCATCACCCAGGATGACATTCTCTGGGTGTTCTGCTTGTGAATGTACTTTTGGTGTACGTAATTGAACATAATACTAAAGATATAGAACAAGCCCCTCCTACTCCTGAACATTATGCTTCTCTTAAAGCCATCCAAGGTTGTATTAGTGGCTCTGGAGACCACCCACTCAAATCCCTAAAAATGTTTAATGACACCCGGTAAGGACAGATCTCTGGGGAACTCCACTGGAGATATTGAGTCATTTGGGTCCATTCCCCAGCTCTGACTTTAGCAATCTATGTGATTATCTACCCCACAAATCCACATCTTGTCCCTTAAGATAAATGTGAGGGATTTTAAGTGTTCTATTGAAGCTATCAATGCCTTATCCAAAAATTCAAAAAATAAAGTTTATCTGGCCTGAGCACTTCTTTGAGAGTCTTATTTCTATTTCTAACTATCCCTTAATAAGATGTTTTAGAATTTTACCCAGGAATCAAATTCAAACTTATTGGTATATAGTTTGTTTTGGTTTTTTACTTTATCACCTTTCCCCAACTGCCTTCTCACTCTGGTAATTCCTTCAGCACCTGTGGCCTCCACTCTGGAACATCCCTCCACCCCTGGGCCTTCTCTTTCTAGAACATCCTCCAGCCCTGTGGTGTCTTACTCCAGAACATCCTTTCTTCCTGAGACTTTTTCACTGTTGATTATTTCTTATCTCAGGACAAAACTGCACAGGCCCCTCCCTCACTTAAGTCCAATTCACTTGCAAGTCATGACATCACCTTCCAGATATCATTGGCCCTCTTTTAGAGTGAAGGACAAACAGTAATCTATGAGAGGCAGTAGCTTCCCAGCTGGCCAGTTCCAGTTGGTCAACACAGTTCTTTCCTTCCTTCCCTTCTTCCCTCTCTCCTTCCCTCCTCTCCCTCCATCCACATAGGGAATCATACCCTTACCTGTGGGTGCTCTGTCCAAAGGAACATAAATTTTGATTGCTGAATCCTTACAAGATATCTTATGGTTTATGGGCTAGATTTCTTTTTTAAGAACCATGCCTTAAACTCAAATCAGTCTGGCTCTCATTGATTGGCCAACATCATGATAAAGTCATATCATTTTTTTATCTTTACCACGTCATGATAAAGACATCATTTTGCTCTTCTTGGAAGACAAAGGACAACAACCAACCAACAAAATTTGGATGGCTGAAAGATGCCCAGTTGACATGGGTTTTACTGGTCAGATTCGTTTCTTCTCCTCTCTCCTCTCCTCTTCTCTCCTCTCCTCTCTTCTCCTCTCTTCTCCCAAAACCTTAGACCTACTGTACTCTGAAGCTCAGACACCACTGGGCCCCTGCCTAATGGCTCTTCTGGGCCCATCTGGCTTAAGAGTAATTATCAATAGTAACTCTTGCTGTTTCCCTCCCAGTCTGATGTCTTTCTTTTTCTCTGCCTCATTAAAGGGGCCATGCCCTGTCTACTTCTTAAACAGGCCTATTCAATGATTAAGCTTTCCCTCACCCTAAGTGAGTAACTGCATAGTCCTGGATCTACTGGGGCCAAGGTCTCCCAATGCATCCTGGGTCATCTCCTGTCATCCTGATGAATATCTGGTCACTGGATTCAGATGACTTTGTAGGTTGATGACATTGCACAGCCCTCCCCCACTCAAAGCAATGTCAAATACAAGTCATGTCATAATTCCTCTAATGGCATGGTCTTCTTTGGCAGTGAAGGATGAACACAATTGGCCAACAATAGGTCCCAGTCCAAGACTCACTTGATCATTGTTTAAGCTCCAATGACTCAGAATGAGTGTGGATAGTTTTGGCCAGAAACCCTGAAGATCTTTCCCTCCCAGACTGATTTTGTTTTGTTTTGTTTGAATTTTTTGACTAAGTAGTAGAGGCCATTCTGTACCTCATTTCTTACCTAGCCATAGTCACTGAATGGGCATTTCCTCAGTCAAACCGAGACCTAGGAAAGACATTAGCTTAAAAGGACCAAAGTCTCCCACTGTATCTGGGACCATCTCCAGTTGTCTATCTCTATTTATCTCTTGCCATTGGACCCAGATGGGTCCTGAGGAAAGAGTGAGGCTGGTGAATTTGCACAGTCTTCCCTCATTTAAATACAACTCACTTGAATGTCATGGCATCATCTTCCTGATGTCATAGTCTTCTTCAACAGTAAAGGACAAACAGGAAGGAAGGAAGGAATGATTTCTTTTCCATCCTGTCTGTAGATTGCCTGGTATAGATCTGTTTGCATGTTGTTTCCCCTACAAAGGTGTGGGTTCCCTGAGGGCAGGGATTGTCTTTTGCCTCTTTTTGTATCCCTTGCCTTTACCACAATGCCTGCACAAAGTTCTGCCTTAATAAATGTTTATTGTCTGACTGGCTAACTGACCAATGGGGTCTCCTTTTCACCTATGAACTGGATTAGATGATGCTTGAAGTCCCTTACAACTCTCCTTCAATTCAACAAGACTTATTATGTGCATAAGCCTTCAAGAAGCTTTAATTCAATTATAGGGAAACACCATATGAGTAGAAAAGCAAATTCAAGCTAAATACAAAATAATTCCCAAGGGCAGGACCCTAGCAAATGGGGAAAAGACTGAGCTGAGCTTTAAAGGCATCTAAGGAGACAGTGCCTCTAGGCATGGGGAAAGAACCTTGGCCAACTCTAAAATTCTGTGCTTTCCCCTAAATTGGCCCAAGTTCCTGAATTCTTGAAGTATTGGGGAAGTAGGCTCCCTCCCCTGTATGTCAATGCCTTTCTCACAGACAGCCTCCTTTCCAAAGTCTCTACCCACAGAGTCTCATTTCAAAAACAAGCTGAAACACAATGCTTATGATCCAGGCTAGAGAGGGAAGTAGTCCTTTCCTCCTATGACCCTGTAGGGATGCTGGCCTCAAGGATGACTGCCTAAGGTAGGGAGTGGGAGGCCAGTGTACACAACCAAACTCCCAGAATCCTTTGCTTTCTACAAGTATTGGCAATGAACCCTGGCTAACTATCATCTGAAGGAGGGAGAGGGAAAAGGGAGACAGGGCCAATGAGGCAAAAAAACATTGCAAAACTCCTGAAACAAGAACAGACTTCATTTCAGCCAGCATTTCATAAACATCCACAATGTGCCTGAAGAGAAAAATATGAAAATACTGCCATCTTTGTAAGTTCACATTTTTGTTATTTAGTCATGTCTGACTCTTCATGACCCCATTTGGGGTTTTCTTGGCAAAGATACTGGAGTGAGTGGTTTTCCGTTTCCTTCTCCAGCCCATCTTATGCATAAGGCAAGCAGTGTCAAGTGATTTGCCCAGGGTCACTAAGCTAGTAAGTATCTGAGGCCAAATTTGAATTCAGGTCTTCCTGACCTCTAGACCCGGCATTCTGCGCATTATGACATCCCCTAGCTGCCCCAAGCATATGTAAGAAACTGCTAATAGGAAACTCAGGATGGTATAATAGCTGGCCAGTGTTAGAGTAAGGAAGTCCTGGGTTCAAGTTCTGCCTTTGTCCCATATTGGCTATGCAGCTCTAGACAATTTACTTAAACTATGCTCTGGGAAGCCCTCCAAAGTCACAGAGTGAGTAAGTCACAGAGAAGGAGCTGACCTGCATTAATAGAGGGATTTTCCTCATATGGGAGTTCCCTATAACCACCAAATTACAAGTAGAGTTCTAGTCTTCTCCCTACAATGTGCCAGGCACTGAGCTAGGTGCTGGAGGTTCGAAGACAAAAATGAGACAGTCCCTGCCTCCAGAAATCTATACTCTGTTAGAGGAAACAACCTACACACATAAGCTGGAGTTTGCTGGAGTCATTTCCTTCAGACTTAGAAGAGCTGATTGATAAAACTTTAGTGTGAGCTTTTATACCTCAGAAATCAACAACTGTCACAAAGCAGGACTCAATTTATTGTTTTGTTGATTTTCTACACTTAGGAAAGTGACAGAAAAATGTTAATGAAACAAATTAAACTTTCAAGTGTATTCTGGGTAATTTATTTTGTTCAGAGAACAGGTTGTTAAACATTTATCATCACACAGCTTCTTAAGTATATACAAAATAAAAGCACAATTCTTTGGGCCTTAGTTTGTCATCTTCAAAATGGACATAATGACCCTTCAGAATGGAAAGCTGATTTTTTTTTTCTGTACCGACTATGCTGTAGTTTTTCTGTTGTATTTTTTCTGCCTGCTCCTTCTGATTCTGAGCCACCTGGCTTCTACCTTGCAGGGAAAGGGTAGGACTATATGTCAGAAGATTAGAGTGTAACCTGGATTTCCATTCAAAGGGGGAAATGCAGAGGGAGGACAATTGATTACCTTCATGTCTGGATACAAATCCAGCTCTTGGGTTATCTCAGGAGGAGAAGCAGTGTTTTTGGAGTCAAGGTAGAGCCGGGTCTAAGCCTTGGCTCTAACACCTACCAGTCAGATACACTTGAGCAATTCTTTTCACTACCTCAAGCCTTAGTTTGCTCATTTGAGAAATGGGGATGACTAATCTTTCAACAAACCTTTCTAGTTTCCTGATCCCAGGCTATCTCTATTCTAGATATGCCCCACTTGTTCTGTCTGGTAGACACTAGTCCAATGGCCAGCTCTCTACCTAAGGCAGCCAGAAGGACTGGTTCACCAGCCCTCCCCAGGGCCTCTTGTTGTTAGTTCGTGGTTACTTGCCTACTTCCCTTTGTCCTGACAGTTCTTGGGTTTCATAAGCCCCTGAGTTTCCATAAGGGTCTCAGGGTTGTGACCTCACTGGCAGACCCTTGAGAAAAATAAAATCTCTTGTCCAGATTCTTCTTGCTATCATGGGATGGTCCCATGGTGGGTGAAAGCAGCTGACAGAAGAAGAAGAAGAAGAAGAAGAAGAAGAAGAAGAAGAAGAAGAAGAAGAAGAAGAAGAAGAAGAGGAAGAGGAAGAGGAAGAGGAAGAAGAAGAAGGAGAAGGAGGAAGAGGAGAAGAAAAAGAAGGAGAAGAAGAAAGAGAAGAAGGAAGAGGAAGAGAAGAAGAACTGGTAGCCAAGTGGTTTAGTGGCTAGGGTATTGGGCTAGGAAGTCAGGAAAACCTAAGTTCAAATTCTGTCTCATTCACTTAATAGCTATGTGACCTCAGGTGAGTCATTTAACCTTTATTTGACTCAGTTTGCTCATCTGTAAAATGGGGGTAATGATGGCACCTACCTCACAGGGTTGTTGTAAGGGTCTCGGAAGGTAAAATGTCAGGTCTGGGAAGGACCTTAGAGACCGTCTAATCCAGTTTCCTCATCTAACAATTAAGAAACTGAGGCTAAGTAAAGAGAAACGGATTTTGTCCAAGTTCACACAGTACGTAGATGGAAAAGCTCAAAGTAAAACCCAGCCCTCCTGATGCCCGAACCTGAGGAAAAGGAGCTGGTAAACATTCAACAACTTGCTCTCTCTCTTTTTTTTTTAATGTTTGCAATATGCTTTAAAGTTTAATCTGTATTATTAACATTTTCTGCATTACTTTTTTACACCTAGATAATCAACAAAACAATGAACCAGAGCCTGTTTCATAGAACTTGCCGGTTTCTGAGGTATAAATACAAAGACATTTTAACAACCAGATCTCTACAGCCAGCACAAGCTGGCGGCGGGACATACCTAGCAACTTCAGGCAAGAAAATGGCTATTGATTAAAATCTGGCTGAGGATTTACTTCAAATTAATTAGTGGCTCTGTGGAAATCCACTGTGTTCCTGAACCCCACCCCAGAGAACACTGTCTCACCCAGCTCCCAAGGGGGTTACTCTGGAAGGCTCTGAGTCTGCCCTTTCACTGAAGTGACAGTCAAAAGGGAAGTCCATTTGGCAGAATGTCAAGGACTGTTGGACGTGGGGCAGCAAGGGGTGAATGAGTCTACATGGCCACTAGGGAGGGGAAGCTTCAGCCATTATCTGGAGAATCTGAGGACAGTGGAGACAGCCAATCCCAACTCCAGAATCCACTGTTTTCTCCAAGAGTCATTCAGCCTCCAATAATTAACTGCAGGGATTTTGTCCTTGCCAAGCAGAAGGATGAAGAGATTTTATGCAATTAACTGTATAATCCAGGCTTTTGTAAAAGTATCTATGGTTCTTGGGCTTACATAGAACATTCTTCCTGTTTTCAAAATCATTTCCATTTCATCGAATCAGCTTTCTTCCTCCTTGCTAAATTCTATTCATCTTTCAAGGCCTCACTCATGTCTTCCCTTTCTCCATGAAGCTTTCCTGACCCGGTCAGTCTTATTTCATTCCTCTCAATGGCTACAACATATCGCTAATCAATAAGTTCGTTGATCATTTATCATATTACATTGTGAGTTCCTTAGGGACTAGCACAGTGCCTGGCACACAGTAAGTGTTAATAAATGTTTATTGACTCATAGATTTAGAACTGGAGAGAATCTGAGAACCCACCAAGGCTTCAAACCCTTCATTTGACCAAGAAGGAAATCCAAGCTGAGACAGTTAAAATGAATTGCTCAAAGCCATACAAGTATTCAAATCTGAGTCTCTTGACCTGTGTTTTTAATCAGTCAAGCAATAAACATTTATTAAACACCTATTGTGTGGTAGGAATCATGCTAGGCACTAGGGATACAAAAAGAGGCAAAACACAGTCCCTTTCCTCAAGGAGCTTGCAATATAATACTTCTCCTAGAACTGGGGAGGGGAGAGAAATGAGCCATACATGAGCCATGGAAATGGAAATTTTTCAAAAATCTAACGATGTTCTATTTTCATGTATTTTCATGACTGTGTCTATACTGAGAATGATCTCCTTCCTCTTCTCCAGCTCCTGATTTCCTTTAAGTCTGCTAAAATCCCATCTTCTGCTGGAAATGTTTCTCAGGCCCCTCTGAATTAATGCCTTCTAGGTGTCCCAGGATATCTTAAGCACACCTAATTATTTACCTGTTGTCTTCTCCATTCAAATGTGAGTTCCCTGGGGGCAGGGAAATGTGACTTTTCTATCCTTAGCACTTAGAACTGTGTATGGTACCTGGTGGTTGGTTGTTGTCCTTCCTTCTGGAAGAGGACCAAGATGACATCACCATGATAAAGTGAAGTGTCATTGTGTAGGACTGTGGCCGATCAGACCAACGTGAGCTCTGAATGTTCTACCACAGATTGGGCACAGATAGTCCGTGTGAACATTTGCGATGGTACTCCAAATTTGCACATCTTACATTTACTTTGTGATGTCTCAATTCTGCTTTGCTCAAAGAGCACATCACCTTTTCTGATGTGGGCACGCCATGCTGAGTGGTCTTGTGCTCAATGTTCACATGTGCTCAGTGGTCCCATGTTGCACAATCAGATCCAAAGTTCTAGAGAGAGACCTTGAGAGTGTCCTCGTATCGTTTCTTCTGGCCATCATGTGATCACCTGCCCCATGCAAGTTCTCCATAAAATAGTCTTTTTGGCAAACATACATTTTGCATCCAAACAACGTGACCAGCCCATCAGAGTTGTGTTCTCTGAAGCAGAGTTTGAATGCTTGACAATTTAGTTCGAGCAAGGACCTCAGTGTCTGGTAACTTATTCTGCCAGGTAATCTTCAGAATCTTATTAAGACAGTTCAAATGGAAGTGATTCAGTTTCCTGGCATGGTGCTGGTAGATTGTCCATGTTTCACAGACATACAACAATGAGGTCAGCACAACGGCTCTGTAGACTTTCAGTTTGGTAGTCAGTCTAATATCTCTTCTCTCCCAAACTTTTCTTTGGAGTTTCCCAAACACTGAGGTAGTTCTGGCAATGCATGTGTCAACTTCATTGTCAAAGTGTACATTCCTGGAAAGTGTGCTACCAAAGTAAGTGAATTTATCCACAGCATTCAAAACTTTTCCATTTGTTGTAACTGATGGTCCCACATATGTATAGTGTGATGATGGAGCACAGGCAGCAGAGAATTGAACCATACTTTATTGCATCTCAGTTTCAGAGGCTGCACTGAGTGCACAATCTTCTGCATTCAGGAGAAGTCAATACCGTGTTTGCAGCCCAACAATTGCAGGAGAAATGCCAGGAGCAGAACAGAGTTTTGTATACAATGTTTGTAGATCTGACCAAGACCTTTGACACTGTTAGTCATGAGGGCTTATGGAAAATTATGTCAAAATTTGGTTTCCCAGAGAAGTTCATCAGTATTGTACATCAATTTCACAATAGCATGCTTGCCCAGGTTCTGGATGACAGATGGTGTTCTTGTGCCTTCCCAGTCACCAGTAGAATGAAACAGGGCTGTGTGCTTGCTCCCATGCTTTTTAGCATGATGTTTTCAGTTGTGTTGTCAAATGCTTTCAATGAAGATGAACAGAGCGTCAAGGTCAATTACTGTACTGATGGTAAGTTCTTCAATTTGAAAAGGCTACAAGCCAAGACCAAAGTGGAGGGAGTATTGGTGCATGATTTTATGTATGGTACTTGGTAAGTGTTTGTTGACTGACTGACTGAGGCTGAATTAAGAAGGGTTGAATGTCCAAAGCCATAGAAGAGATGGTCCGGTGTGCTCCTATTGCATCCAGGGACATCTCCAGTCATCCTGATTTATATCTGGCCACTGGACACAGATTGCTCCAGAGGAGAAAGTGAAGCTGGTAACTTTGCACAGCCCTCCCTCACTTAAATCCAATTCACTAGGAAGTTGTGGTATCACCTTCCTGATGCCATGGTTCTCGTCAAGAATGAAGGACAAACACTAGCAGAAAGGAAAGAAGGAAGGATAAATGGATAGAGGGAAAGAAGAAAGGTAGGAAGAAAGGAAAGGAAAAAAGAAAGGAAGGTAGGAAAGAAGGAGTCATCTTGATTTATATCTCCCCACTGGACACAGATGGCTCCAGAGGAGAAAGTGCACAGTTCTGCCTCACTCAAATCCAATTCACTTGCAAGTCATGGCATCACCTCCCTGATGTCATGGTCCTCTTCAAGAATGAAGCAACAAGAACCACTGCCCACATCTGGAGTATTGCATTCACAGCTGGCTATCACAGTTTAGATAGGGCATTGATAAACTCACTGATAAGAGCACCCAGATTGGGAGCATGAAGATCTGTTGAAAGGACTCAAGAGCTTTTAGCCTAGAGAAGGGCAGATGCAATAGCTTGTGGCAATGTACTTGAAGGGCCATCTTGTAGAAAAGGGAAGAACCATCTTCTGCTTGGCCCCAGAAGGCAGAATAAGGACCAATGAGAAAGAAAGTGACAGAGAGGAGCTTGATGTAAGGTCAAACTTCATGAGAGTTGATCTGGACCTAACTGACTTGGAGGAACTAAGATTTGAACTCAAGTGTCCCAAGTCCAAGCTTAGCCCTCTGCTATATGGCTGATTAACTCCCCATAAATATGGGAGTTTTTTGAAAATTATTTCATTTTCATATATTTTATATATTACATATGTTTGTATATTTACACATTCTATTTTTCACATTTTAAAAAATAACATTTTTTACTTACTATTGGTACTATGCTAAGCATTATACAATTTTGATCATCTAATTCTCACAACTATGGGAAGTAGATCTATGATCATCCCCAATTGACAGATGAGGAAACAGGGAAACAGAGGGACTGGCCCAGGCTCACACAGTTAGTAAGTTTTTGAGGTCACATCTGAACTCATGTCTTCCTGACTCCAGGCCCAGTGCTCTGTCCTCTAGACCACCTAGCTGTCCTACCTTTCTTTCTAAAAATAAACTTTTCCCCTCCTCTACTCCAGTAGACCTCACTGGTAACAAAGAATAAAAAAAGAATGAAAGAAAAGGGAAGACTCACTAAAACAAATATATAATAATCTGTCAATGTTCCATACCCATAGTTCCCCACCTCTGCAAAGAGCATATGAGGTCTTCATTAGTCACCCCAATCCACAAATGGCTCCAAGTTCAATGGAAAAGGGGGCTCTTGTGGAAGGCAAATAAATACTCTTGCTTTGAACCCTGGACTTCTTACTGACAAAGCAAGCTGGGAAACACTCAGCCTATACCCCCAAGCTCCTGACTTCAAAGTCTCCACACTGAGTTGTGAAGGCCTGCAAGAGCTCTGATGGGAAATAACAGAACCGCTGGGCCACGAAACTGGCCCCAGCTGGCCTTTCTCAGAGCCATGTGCACATCCCTCCCAGACAGGATGGCAAAGACTCTGGGTACCAAATGTAAAAGGAAAATTAATCACTTAGACAATCAGACCATCAGTGAGACAGATGAACAGACAGAATGGAAACCAGCCAGGGAGAAAAACCAAGTGACAGACAGACAGACAGCTGTTAGAGAAAGAAAAACTTCTCTCTCAGATCAACATGAGTTTGTTAAGCAACTGAGTGCTTGGGAAGAGGCTTGGAATAATTAGGTTAATGTTGCACCCCAGAAGAAGAGCTTTGGGTTCAAGCCATGGCTCTTCTGGGAACTTGCTGAGCTCCCCTGAAATACCCCTTTCATGTCTCTAGGCCTCAGTTTCCTTCCCTGTAAAAGGAAGGGTTGGGAAGAGGTAAGCTCTATGGTCCCTTCTGGCTCTATACTCATGATCCCCTGCAAGGTAGCGAGCCCAGAGTCAGGGAAATGTGGAGTCATTTCTCACCCTTACACTCTGTGTTCTATGTCCTAAAGTCTCTTCTAGGCTTAACTTTCTGTTTTGCAACAGTCCTTTATGGCCTTTGTAGTCTTGATCTGAGGTCCTTCATGATCATAGAATTTGTGTTGGGAGGGACTTTAGAAGGCAGATAGGTGTGAGGCCTGAAGTCAGGAGGACCAGAGTTCAAGTCCTGCCTCAGACACTTACTAACTGTGTGACCCTGGGCAAGTCACTTCACACTTTTGCCTCAGTTTCCTCATCTATAAAATTAGCTGGAGAAGGAAATGGTGAGCCACCCCAGAGTCTTTGCCAAGAAAATCCCAGATGGGGTCTTGAAGAGTGGGACACAAATGAACAACAAAGTCTAATGTCCTTATTCTACAGCTGAGGGATCTGAGGCTTCCTCAAACCAGGCCTTCTATGCTCTAAGCACTCTTTCTTTTCTAACATTTTATTGTTTGGGTCTTCCCACCACAATTCTGACATTGCACGATCTAAGCTCCCTGATAACTCAGACGTTCCATGTTCTAGATAAGGCAGGTAGGTAAAGGGAGCAATAGGCATGGAGTTAAGATCTGAGTTCAAATCTTGCCTCAGACCCTAAGAAAGATGCTTAATCTCTGTACCAGCTTTAAATCTGTGCTACCATGGTCCTTCCTTAAATGTCTGGAAGATATTCTCTGTTCTAAGACCCCTCCTAGCTCTGACCTCCCCTGTTCTAAGACCCCTCCCAGCCCTAACCTTCTCTGTTCTCTAGCCCATCCTATGCTGAGGTCCAGGCTGAGCTGTGACCATCCTCTCATTCCCATCACTGAGACTTTCTCATTCCTAGAGAGCTCACTCCTCATAGTCTCTCCCTGTCCAGGAAAAGTTCCCAGATTGCTCACCAACCACAGGATTGATTAAAAATCTCCCATCACAGATCCATCTAGTTATTGCCTGGAAATGCCTGGTGTTGTGCCCATTAGGAGCTGGCTTCTGGCAGCTTCTTCCACTTCCTCATTGGCTTCTCAGCCCAGACTCTCCATCCCTGACTTGTTCTTGGCTTCATAGTTCTGGAATTCTTCATTCTGCCCCCAGACAGGAGAGAAAAGAACCTGGCAAGTCTGGCATGAAGACGCTGAATCTCCATCAGTTACCGGAGTCTCTGAGGCTCTCTTTGCTGCATTGCCGCCCCCTAGGTTGGTGGCAAATTACCCTTGGGCCAATACCATCACTTCCTGCTCTTTACTGGTCACTCAATTTTTCAAGTGCGGGATATAGGGCATTATTGACAATGGTAACAGGATGGGATGCATCATTCTTCTGAAAACCCAGTCTACTGACAGATGGTTAAAAGAGGAGGAAGACGAGGCAGAGAAGGAGAGGTGATAGTGGTAATAGTAGCAGTAGCAGTAATAGTAGTAGTAATTAACTTTATATTGTGCTATGTTCCAGGTACATTTAATCGTCACCACCACCCTGGGAGGTGCTGTTGCTATCCTCATTTTACAGCTGGGGAAACTGAGGCAGACAAAGGTGAAGTGAATTTCCCAGGATCACACAGTTAGTAAGTGGCTGAGGTTGGATTTAAACTCATCTAATCTCTAGGTCCAGCGTTCTCCACCCAGCCATTTTGATCAGCTGAGGATCATGGCATTTACGTCTCTAAGGCACCATAAAGATGATCTTGGTCACCAGTCTCATTATACATCTGAGGAAACTGAGGCCCAGAGAGATGAAGGGACTTTTCCCAAGTCCCACTAAGGCAGGATTTGAACCCAGATCTCTGGTTCTCTTTTCACTCTGATCAGGTCTGACTCCTCACCACTCTCTGCCCCACTCCCATGCACATTCATCCCTCTCCCCACTCCTTACTCAGTTTCCTGCTTCCTTTACAAATCTTGACCCAGCCTATCTAGGTAGGGTAATTGTGGGCACACAGTAAGAAGAGCCTAACTTGATTTTAAAAAATGAAGATTATTCTTGCCCCCTCCCCTTTTAGGAATGAATCTGGGTTCAAATCCTAGCTGGGCTGCTTTCTCACTTTATGTGACTAATAACCTTGGACAAGTCACTGTCCCTGGTTAGGAATCCTATGACCCTCCCTGGGCCCCAGATGCCTCATCCGTACAATAAGGGAGGCTGACTAGGTGGTCTCGGAGTTCCCTTCCAGCTACAGATCCATAATCATATATGTAAAATGGGTAGGTTATATCCTTTCAAGATTTTAATCTATGATCCCATGATATAAAGAGAATTGGCTTTGGGATGAGAGAACTTGGGTCTCCCACTTAGTTCCTGTGTGACCTCTGCTTTGTAGTCTCAGTTTCCTCATCTGTAAAATGGCAGGTTGTACTGGCTGACTTTTAAGTTACCTAAGCTCTTATGACACTGCTCTTATGACACTGCCTCTCCCCCTTCCCCTGCCTAAGGCAATGAGATTCTACTCCTCTACAGTCAGAAATAATTCCTCTGTCCATGTTCAATCCTCTAATAATGAGCTTCTCCACACAGAGAGAGGCTATTCCTCAGGCAGCAGCGACGCCATCCATCACAGAGTCTGTCCTGCCTTGACATCCCGTGATCTGCCATCTTTCCTCCTATTTAGTGACTGTTAAGTTACTCTGAAGCCCTTGAGAGGAAAGAGTCCTCAGGCGCCACATCCTCTAATAGCTTCCTGGATTTCTTTGCATTCAGATCAGAGGAGACCGAGCCCATGGCCTTCCTCTGGCTGCCAGGGACATCGCTCCATCCTGAGCTACATTCTGTCCTTGTTCTTGGAATGTCTCCTTTTGCAGCTTGGGATCCTAGGGCAGCTACCTCCTCCACACTGAGATGGAGCTGTCCAAGGTTGAGAGACAGAGACAAAGACAAAGACACACAGAGACAGAGAGAGAGAGAGAGAGAGAGAGAGAGAGAGAGAGAGAGAGAGAGACGGACAGAGACAGAGAGAGAGAGACAGACAGAAACAGAGACAGAGAAATAGAGAGAGACAAAGAGAGTCAGAGACAGAAAGAGAGAGACAAAGAGACAGGCAGAGAGAGAATGTCACCCTAGGAGCTAAGATAAAAAACAAAAGAGAAAAAAGAAGAAGTCTCTGTCCAGAGTTATCCTAGTCATAGAGGGAGCGGGATGGAATGGAAAGAGGAAGAGCATGTAAGCCTAGAGGAGAATGAACTTGAGTGTTGACTGGCTCTATCATTAACCGGTACTTAGGAGGAAACAGAAGGGATTCAGAATTAGAATGATGTGGTTTCAAGCCCCTGTTCCACCACTTAATACCAGACTAACTTTGGCCAAACCATTTAACTTTCAAGGTGCTCATCTGAAAAATAACTTTATTGGGCTGAATGGCCTCTGAAGTCCCTTCTGGATCTAGATATGTGAACTTATGATTACATGATCTCTAAAGGCCCTTCCAGCTCCAGATTCCTATGCTGCTGATGTAGCTGTGTGACCCTGGACAAACTACCTCACCTGCCTGAGTCTCAGTTTCCTCATTTATAAAAAGGACAAAGTAATGATACCTAGAGTGCTTTCCTCGCAGGGTTGTAAGGCAAGGCAGCTAGATGATACAGTGGATAGAGGTGGGGATTTGAAATCAGGAAGATCTGAGTTCAAATCCAGTTTCAGATAGTTATCAGCACTAGGTAAGTCCTTTAACTTCTACCTACCACATTTTTTCAACTGTACAACAGGGATAAAAACAGCCCCTACCTCCCAGATTTGTCGTAAAGACCAAGTGAGATGGTATTTGTAAAGCACTTAGCACAGTGCCACCTGGCACATGGTAGGTCCTATATAAATGTTTGTTCACTTTTCCTATGAGTAAACAAAACTTTGCCACATAAATGTCAGTCACCGTTATTATTTGTGAGATGATGAGTTGGAAGAATCCTTTGAGATTTTCTGTTGCAATTTCCTCATTTTATAGATAAACTCAGACCCAACAAAACTAAGTGGTTTACCTAAGGTCACACAGCTTAGTTTTGAACGCCACTTCTCTCATTTCAAAGTCAGTGGTCTTCCCACTGAGCTGTGGTCCAAGCTCTACTTTGTTATACGATTTGGGGACAAACACTTCTCATTCTGGAAAAGCGTTAGTTGTGACATCAGATACCACAGCTCTTGAGCTAACGTTTCTCTGGTGCCTCAGGTTTGTGAGGTACTTTACAAACACCACTTTTGATCCTCACATCAACTTTATGAGGTAGGTGCTAGTATTATGTCCACTTCACAGATGAGGAAACTGAGGCAGACAAAAATTAAACTATTTGCCCAAGGTCAGGCAGCTAGTAAAGGTCTCAGACAGGGTGTGAACTCATATCTTCCTGACTCTGAGACTCTAGCTGCCTCACTTCAACTCAATTCTTTACTCACTCACTTCATACTTCTACTTGTGTGACCTTGGACAAGTCACTCTCTGGTCCCCAGTTCCCTTATCTATTAGATATCTTCAGATCCCCCCAGGGTCCTACCATCTTTAGGCTTCTTCTTCCTCCATACAATAAGGTGGGTGAGAGGGAGTAGGTGTGATAGAGAACATGTGGAATTTAAAGTCCTGAGACCTGAATTCTAATCTCGGCTCTGATTTTCATTTCCTCTGTGATCTCAGACCTTGTTTAACCCTCTCTGGGACTCAGTTTCCTCTTCTGCCAAATGGAGCAGGTGAGTAAATTATTTCTAAGGCTCTTGTAAGCTCTAAAATTCAATAATTTTTTGAAATGCAAACAAAAATTTCAGAAGAAAGCAGTTGCTCCCACAACTGGAAAGGTTGGGTGTGGAGGGGCGGTGTGTGTGTGTGTGTGTGTGTGTGTGTGTGTGTGTGTGTGTGTGTGTTTGGCCTGGGGAGTCATTCTCCAGGATCAAACAGCGATAACTGTGCCTAGCCTTCTCACAAAATTTATATTCCCCATCATGTTTTTAATCTCTGGAAATTTAGCAGCATGGCCATAAGCTGTATTAAGAACACAGCCAATCCATCACTGCAGCTCCCAGAGACACTCCTGAATGAATGATAGCCTTTCATTTGTGAGGATGATCTGGTCTGCAATTTTTAATGCACCTTGTTGTAGACACCTACAGAAATGCCTGCTGTGGGGAAGGTAGAAGAGCACAGCAAGTTGAGGCTTGAAGCTCAGGGGAGCAGGTATAACAAATGCAAGGAATCTAAGGGTACCAGGGGGCCATAGGAGAGCAGAGGGGTTATTCCCTTATCTTTCAATTCAATAACCACTTTTCAAATACTGTGCCAGGTACTGCAGATACAAATACAGAAAGGAAATAGTCCCTGCCCTCAAGGAACTTAACATTCTACTTGGAGGGATCCAACATAGATGCAAAAAAGTAAAAAGCAATGTAATTTTGGGTGCTGTTGGTATATGAGCTAAATAGGCAAGGTGAATTCAAACAGGTGAATGAGAGGAGGCGAGTGTGCTCCAGGTACAGGACCCAGCCTATACAAAGGCATGGAGGCAAGAAATAGCATGTAAAATTCAGGAATCATCTCATAGGCCAGTTTGATTGGAAGAGGGAATATATGAACGTCTGAAAAGATGAGTAGGAGCTTGATGATGCAGAGCTTTCAATGTCACACAGTTTTTGAGTAAGGGAGTAACATGATCAGATCACTGCCTTGGGAAGATTATTTAAATAGTTATGCTGAGGATGACTTTCCTCCCAAGAGAAAGTAAGCTCCTTGAAGGCAGGGACTATTTTAATTTTATATTTGCATACACACACACACACACACACACACACACACACACACACACACACACACAGTGCCTGGCATGTAACCGCTATTATTAGAGCTGCTAGATGACACAGTGGATAAAGCATTGAACCTACACTCAAGAAGACCTGAGTTTGAATCCTCACTCAGATACTTCCTAGCTGTGTGACCCTGGGAAAGTCATGCTACTTCTGTTGGCCTCAGTTTCCCCATCTATAAAGTGGGTATATAATAGCATTTGTTTCCTTGTTCTGAGGATAAAATGAGGTAGTATTTTGCCAACCTTAAAGCACTTTGTAAATAGCTATTATTATGACTACATTTATTAAATTAACAGATGGATGGACAGATGGAGAGAAGAATAAATGGTTTCAAGAGCAGAGATCTGGAAGTAAGGAGATCAATTAGGAGTCTTCTGGACCACTGAGTTCAACCAAAGAGTAATGAGGGCCTGAAGACATTTGTGGAGCAGAGGAAAATGATGAGCCCAGGCCACACTAGCAAGTTAGTGGCTGAGCCAGAATCCACTATTTCCACTATGACTCTGGATGTGGTAGCAAAAAATTTTTATGAGAGGCAGAAGACTGCACAAGGGAGACCCTTTAACATTTCTTCTGGCTCTAAGAGGTTCATATTCACCCCCTGACCTCCCTTCTTTCCTTCCTGACAAAGGAGTTCTCACTTCCCCTGCCCCAGACTCCTCAGATCAAGGGCAAGGCTGGCCTTCATCTCTGACAGCAAAGAGTGTCTCTCCGGGAGCCAGCGGTTGTGACTTTTGTGTGGCTGTAGGATGGAAGCCCATGAGGCTAAAGTAGGCTCCTCAAGGGCCTCTCATAATTGTTCCTTCTCTCCCACACTGCAGGGTATTTGGAAGTGGGGTTTCTGTCATGGTTTGGAGTCTCCCCTTTTATGAAGCAAGTTACCTTCTCTACCTCTTCCTCCCTCCCTTGCCTGTTCTCTTTCTCATTCATCTCCTTCCCTGCCCTTTCTGCCCATCTTTTCTGTGTCATCTGCCTCCCATCTTTTCCCCCTTCTCTCTGCCTTTCTCTAAGTTTCTTCTCTTTCTCTTTCTCTGTCTCTTCTCTCTGTGTCTCTTTCTCTTCTTTCTCATATGTCTCTCTCCCTTTTCCTGTCTCTCATTCTTCCTGTGTCTCTGTCTCTCCTTCTCCCTCTCTGTCTGTCTCTGTCTATCCCTCTGTCTGACTGTGTGTGTCTCTCTCTGTGTCTGTATCTGTCCGTGTCTGTCTCTGTCTGTCTCTGTCTCTCTCTGTGTCTCTGTCTCTGTCTCTCTGTCTGTCTTTCTCTCTCTCTTTCTCTCTGCCAGATGCCTTGACTGTGGCCAGTAGTTCCCCATGGACTCAAATTCAGGAAGTCTCTGAATCCAAGGACATTCTGTTCCACCCCCTGCCATAGTTATAGTCCCTTGCAAACATCCCTGTTCAACTGACCCATCTCCTACAGAGAGCAGAATCTCTGAGCTATTTTTAGGTTCCCAATCTGGCAGACCAAGCCTCCCAGAGAGCTCCTCCTAAAGCACTCACTCAGGTATCCTACTGCTTACTCATCCTGAGGTACCAAATGTTCCCTGCTCTCATGATCTGGTCCTTTCTCTGAATTTGAGCCTCATTTCCCACACCCAAAAATTCAGAGAATCTCTGAATGGGAAAGAACCTCAGAGCACATCTGGTCCAACACCACTCTGAACAGAAATGCCTTTTGCAACATCTTCCAACCAACTTCTGTCTCAAGTAGGCCTCCCATGAGGGGTAACATGCTATTCTATCTCCACATATCTGCAGAGACAGGCAGCCCAGTCTGCTGCTGGACAGCTCTCACCATGATAGATATCAAGCTAAAATCTGACTCTCTCTGATTCCTACACATGACTCCTAATTCTCACAGATTCATGGAATTTCTGAATTTCCAAACTGGAAGAGACCTCAAAGGTTCAACATACAACTAAAAAATCATATATATATATATATATATATATATATATATATATATATATATATATATATATATATACACACACACACACACGCACATATATGTATATATACACACGCATATATACAAATACACACATATATGTCTGTATAAACATACAATAAACATACATATATGTATATACACACACATGCATGTGTGCATGTGGGTGTGGGTGGGTATATAAAAATATATATCTCCCCACTATCACAAACAGTAACTGTCCGAATGTCAGGAAGGGGAACTCACCTCAGCTTTGGGACAGCTCTGGTTGTTAGGAAGGAAGGAGATAAGTATTTATTTAGCATTTACTATGCTAAGTAATTTACCAATATTATCTCATTTAATTCTCACAAAAAAACCCAGCAAGATTATCATCCCCACTTAACAGATGGGAAACTGAGATGAGCAGAGGTTAAGTGACTTGCTCAGGGTCACATAGTTAGTAAATGTCTAAGACTGGATTTGGACTCATCCACTGCAGCGCCATCTAACTGCCAAAAGTCAAGCTTTTCTTAACATCCAGTCTAAACATGACCTCCTACATTCTTCCCCCTTCTCATTCTGGAAGTTCCTGAGTTCAGACTAGCCTTGGTCATTTCTTCATCCTTCTCTGCTCCTCTCCTGGCTCTCCAAACTTACCTACTGCCACCTGCCCCTGACCCATCCACACACACACACACCCCACCGCCCCCCATTCATCCCCCACCTCCTGATCCCTGCCTTTTCAGCTCCCTTTTATGTGTGTCTTTCCCCATTAGATTATAAGGTCCTTGAGGATAGGAACTGACTTCCTTTCTGCTTGTGTTTGTATACCCCACACTTAGCAGTCTTAATAGTTTGAACTTAGTCAATGTTTGCTTCCTTTCTGTTCTTTCCCATTCGTCAGTTGTCACCCCACCCCCAAGAGTCTCAGATTTAGTTTGTATTTCTTTGTATTGGTTCTTCCCGTGCTTATCCTGACACTTGGCTGTCCTATGAGAATGTGTTCTCCTTGGATATAGAGATTGTTTCTTCTTAGCATCTGTGCTTTCCCTGTGCCTAGAACAGTGACTGGAACATAACTGGTCCTTCATGAATGCTTGTTGGCTCATCACATACCCATCAACACAACAGAATAAGGGGCTATGTAGAATGACTGGGGGTGTTGTGAACAGCCCAATGAGGACTCCAAAGCATAAGTCTGAGAGGCCTCACATATTACCTAGCACCACAAACCATGCAGTCCTATAGGGCATCCAATGATATCATTCAACCAGAGTTTCAAGACTACCATTAGCCTACATGCCAGTAATTTAAGTTTAAAAGGCAAATTGGGTTTTGTAAAGTGGTTTAATAATACAATATTGTTGCTACAGACAAGATTTGTTTTGGTTTTGATGTGGCATGGCCTAAAATATTGAAGTCAGGAAGACCTGGTCTCCAGTTGTAGCCTCAAACACTACCTGACCCAGGCAAGTCACTTAATCCCCCTGAGCCTCGGTTTCCTCATTTGTAAAATGAGGATAACCACAGTACCTCCCTCCTAAGGATATATAAGGATCAAATGATAGACCACAAGCAAATCTCTTTGCAAACCTTAAAGTGTTATGCAAATGTTAGCTATCATTACAATCAAATGAAATAACTGAAATATCAACTGATCAAATGAGATACATTCAAGGGTTAGGCAAATCTCAAAGCGTCATATAGGGCAGCTAGGTGGGACTGCAGTGGATAGAGCACTGGGCCTGGAGTCAGAGAGATTCATCTTCATGAGTTCAAATCTGGCCTCAGACACTCACTCTCTGTATGACCCTGGGCAAGTCACTTATTCCTATTTGCCTCAGTTTCCTCTTCTGTAAAATGAACTGGAGAAAGGAATGGCAAATCATTCCAGCATCTCTGCCAAGGAAACCTAAACAGGTTCAAGAAAAGTCTGAAATGATGGAACAGTAAAGCACCATATAATTTTTAGGCAGTATGTCATCATCAAATTTCAGAGTACCTTTCTCCAAATTCTCTAACTTCCACTCTTTGCTTTTAGGACCCTGTTTCTTGTTGACCTTGCTGCCAAGAACCTCAGATTAGATTGCTCAGGGAAAGACCCAGGGCCTACCTGTCTAGCCCACGTGGCTGCAACCAGAGTATTGAATCACTCAGTACTACAGCTCCCAGCTTCATCCTAAGGCACTGAAGGATGGGGCACTGATGCCATAATCAATCAATTCAAGAATTCCCACTGGGAGTCTCTCTGTTTATTGTGCAAGACTGGTGGATGAATACCAAATGACATTTTCACCTTGAGACAGCAATAGGAATCCAAGAAATCCCATAGAAAAGTCTCCCATAACATAAATATTCTTTGGTTCCCCGCCCAGCATTATCAGAATGTCTGATAAGAAGTACAGCAGGGGTTTTTTTGCTTGTTTATTTTTTCCTCCAGTAAATGTTTTCTTTGCAAATCTGAAAGGGACCCAGGGTATAGATGACCCCATGAGATGGAGCTCCTGGGCTCTTCAGGAGAGAAAGAAACATGACCTAAACCTTCACTCTACAGTCCTTCTACAAAGCTGGGGCAGCAGAAGATGCCAGGGATGGAGGGATGGAAGTCCTGAATCTGAATCTTCCCTCAGGCACTTGCTAACTGGATACCTGTGGGCAGGACACTTACTTTCTCTTCAATTCTTTGACTTTTTATAACCCCATTTTGGGCTTTCTTGGAAAAGATATTGGCGTGATTTACCATTTCCTTCTCCAGCTCATTTTACAGATGTGGAAACGAGGCAAACAGCGTGAAGTGACTTGCCCAGGGCTACACAACAAGTAAGTGTCTGAGGCTGGATTTGAACTCACCCACAAAATGAAGGGGGTGGACTCAGTAGCCTCTGAGGGTCTCTTCTAGCCCTAAATCTTGCACTCATTCAGCCAATCTTTCTTAATATGAGGTGCTGTAATAGCAGCTGGGCCTCAGGCCCTCCTGGTACAAGCCTCCCTCCTTCTGACTGTGCATTTCAAGTTCAGAGGGGAGATTACCTCTGACTAGGGGGAGCAGGGTAGGTGTCATTCCTTAAGAAGTGTTCTATATGCACAATCTAATTAGATGAGATAGGAGAGGTATGAAACACCGTATATTCCATCAGACTATATATTGGTTGATTTTCCTAAACTACTAGGGTTTTTTCCTTTTCCTTTTTGTTATTTGCTACAAGGGATGGCTCTCTGGGTAAGATGTGGAGAAGAGATTTAATTGGGAATTTAAGGCAATTAAAAAGCTATAAATAAAAATATTTAAAAATATGCCCTGGTCTAGCCTGGATTACCACCCTCACTCAGCTGAGTCTATCAGTGACCCCAGGGTCCTTCCCTTCTCTGGGTCTCAAGTAGCAGGGCTGCCATGGGCTCTGTCTACATAGCAAGCTGTGATCCCCTGAGGTCTGCCCAGTCCATCTGCTTAGATGGCACCTGCTGGGCAGGAGCAGGGCAGGAGCAGCCAGGCTACTGGCTTCATCTCTCCAGGGACCACAGAAAGAATTGATTCCACTTGCCCCCGCACCTGGTGTCTTACACTCAGCTGATTTTTTAACTTAGAGATAACAGACTCATAAAAGCTCTAGCACCCGGGCAGGGAGAGCTCATGCCATTCCTCATTACTCGAAGAGACAACTAAGACCCAAGCTCCCTGGGCACAGAGGGAGGGCCATCAGGCCTCAGCAAGACCAGAAAGGATCAACAGTAGGAGATGTGGGATGCCCAGAGCTGCCTAAGAGCTGAGGCTGACACTTCTCCTCCCTGTTCCCCCAGACCCCCCCAAAAAAACCATAGAACCCCACTGCTGTCCTTGCACTGCCTGGAACCCCAGAGGAACCTACACTTCTCTCTCTGCTAAGTAGCGTCGACTGGCTCCCCTGTTACAGAGGTGGAAATTAAGACCTAGGTAGCTTCTCATGCTGCTTCTACAGTGGGGAGAGTAATCTGTCTCCCCCTTCCAGAAATCTATTAAACAGATCGTCAGAGCTTGGAGGGGCCTTAGAACAGGGAATGTCAAAGCTGGGAGGAAGGTTAGAAAAGGGGATGTCAGTACTGGGAAGGGCCTGAGAACAGAGGATGTCAGATCTGTGTCATCGTATAAAGTCCTATACTGAGTCAGGAAGACCTGGGTTCAAATCAGACATTTACTATCTGATGAACCTTGTCCCCAAGTTCCTCAACCCTAAAAGGCAGAGAATGGACATGACCACCTCTAAGGTCCCTCCCAGCTCTGATATTCCATGTTCTAGTGTCTAAGGTTCCTTTCCTCTCTGATGTTTTATGTTCCAAAGTCCCTTCCTCTGACTTCCTAGGTTTTGTGACCTCAGCCTTAACATGACCAAATGTTCTATATTCTAAGATCCCTGCCTACTGGAGCTTTTGAAGGCTCTATGCTTGGCTGTAATGTTGGGTCCTCAGGGATCCCCAGCACTCAGCTTGTGGAGATGTTTGGGGTTTCAGCACCCAAACGTGTGAAACTGACTGCCTCCCCACAGAGGCACTTCGGACCTGGGTGGGGTTCAGACACCTTTAGCTTCCTCCCCCAGCCAAGGTTCCCCACTAGAGCTCTGTCATGGGCTCCCCACTGCTTAGCCGTGGCCTCCTCTGGGCCAACGGAGCTGAGATGGGCTGAGTTCCAGCTGCCATGCCAAGAAACATTCCCACGAGACAGTGAGCAATGGTTAAGAATTTTCTTTCCCGTCTCCAAGCTGTTTTACTGGCTTCATCTATCAATCTGCCCTGGCAGTCATCAAGGCAAGGGAAACAGAAAACTAACAACCCAGCCCCAAACAGGTTGAATAATTCAAGGCCTACAAAACCTCCAGGACAGGCCAAGGGAAGTACTAGTGAATTTATGGGTGAAGTTTGGGCAGTGGATCCTCAGGAACTGGTTGACCTTGGAGAGCCAGAGTGTGAGGAGCAGGTGGCTAAATTTTCCATAGGCTATTGCCCTTGCCATCCCCACACTTCCAATCCCTTCCATCCCACCGCCACGCAGAATTTGAGGGCTCAGTCTAACTCCAGGTAAGGATAGCAAGAAAGGCAGTCTGAGCCTCCAATCCACGATGACAGTAAGCTGGTGAGATGCTGGTATGAACTGCAAAAAGTGATCTCATGGGAAGGGTGGGAGAGCGACTGTTCAGCATGGGCTGAGGTGGGATTCTCCTGACTCAATTTCCCACTGACACTTGGCAGACTTTAAGCCTGACTGAATGCAAATGGACAATCTAATCCTGCTTGGAATTGACATGAAGTTGGGGAGATATTGTATCTCTGCAATGTCCCTACTCTTGGTGGCAATTTCCTATAGTCAAAAAGTTTGTAAGCTTAATACCAGATCTCTTCAATTATAGATTATTGGTAGGGGAACATCCGAGGTTAAGTCTAAAATTAAGCTATTAGGCATAGGACTTTAGACTAACAACAACAAGTTAGGGTCCTTCAATTCTCAGTAATACTGTGGAGACAATTAGGTCAAGAGCTTGTGAAGTTAGCAACATAAATATTATTTGTGTCTCAGCTGGTTAATATTTTAAAAAAAAAATTCTTTTGTGATCCATGTTGTAAATGCTTTAAAAAAGAAGTATCACCTGAAAAAAAAACACTAACTTTGAAGAAAAAAAGAAAGAAAGAAAGAAAAAGAATTTGAGGGCTCAGAAAGAAGATCTGAGTTCAAATCTAGCCTCAGACACTTATCAGCTGTGTGATCCTGGGTAAGTCACTTCACTCAATTTGCCTCAGTTTCCTCATCTATAAAAAGCCAAATCAGTATCTTTGCCAAGAATACTCCAAAAAGGGTCATGAAGAGTCAACTGAACAACAAATATTCCTCTATCCTCAAAGGCTACAAAAATGTGAGCTATTATTCCCAAGTTATTTATCCACAATCACATATGAATCAGTCAACAAGTTTTTATGTAGGTTCTTTTTGTGTGCTCTGGATCCCTTAGGCAATCTGGTGGAGCCCCTTCTCAGAATTAATGTTTTGAAATGTACAAGTTAAAAAATATAGTATTCCAAAGGAAACCAACTATATTGAAAAACAATTATCAAAATTATTTTTAAATATTCACAGCCCCAGGTTAATAAGCTAAGGGAATATACATTTATGAAGTGTCTCTCATGTTGTAGACACTGTACTAAGCCCTTTACAAATTTCATCTCAATTGGTCCTCACAACAGCCCTGGGAGGTAAGAGCTATTCTTATCCCCATTTTACAGATGAGGAAACTGAGGCAGACAGTATCTGAGGTTCCATATGAACTTAGATTTTCCTGACTTCAAGTCCAATGCTATATTCATTGAAACAACTCTCCGTCTCACGAACACTCAATTTCATGCCTGCAATGTGCAGGTCTCAGGCATTTCCTACCTTCATGTTTACCTTCTGTCAGAGTACAACACTCATTGTGAAGCCAGGAAAGTTCTCATTTTATTTTAGCCAATTATTCTATATTTCTAGTGAATAGGTCCCTCCCAAATGGAGAGTATGTTTGCTTAGACAAATGTAGCACTTTTTATGCTGTTCCCAATTCGAATTTCCCCCCTTGCTCTTCATGGGCTAGAGGCAACCTCCTAACCTCCCACTTTATTTTCTCCTCCCTGCTAGGTTCCCCTCAAACAGCTCATTAAGCATGTGGACAAGCTTCTCTCCTTTTACTTGACTATTGTGATCTCTGATTAGAACCAGTCACCTTTGACTTACATGCCCATTATCCCTCAAAGCTGGGAGGAGCTTTTTAATCCAGTGGAAACAGAATTCCTTCTTTTGTTTCCCACAAGAGGAAATAACATGAACATATCTAAATATACATAAACTATGGGAATGAGAGATAGGCCTGGACTCATGGTTTCATTGGCCTAGGAAACTCCCACTATGGAAATTTCTACCAGCACACCTGTCTTGCTATTTAAACTCAGAGATCTGCCCAGTGCACAAAGTGCCCTAGCCAGAGTCATACAGAAAGTGTGTGTCAGAGATGCTACTGAATTTATAAAAACTAGATTCAACCTAAATACAAAGTAATTTGCTAGCTGCACTAGCAGCTCTTGTGAATGTCAGAGACCTAAACACCAAGAAAGCCAGTCAAGGCTCTCACAGCAGTAACATTTCCCTTGAGGTGCTCCAATAGTCCTTCTTTAAAATGGATATTGCATTAATTTTTCTGATGGGTGAAGGTGTAGAATTTTGCTTGGAAAGGAAATACCTGGTCCAGGCACCCCATTCAGTACTGCCTAAGAGTGTGCCAGGGACCAGTGTTGTTGGACACAGCAGGAAGGAGGAATCCTCAGGGATGGCAAAGTCTGTTCAGCTCCTGAGCAAAGAGAGCCAGTCTCTAGAAGTGAGGATAGCCAGGGCATGAGGATGGGGGAAAGGCAACTGGAGTGCTCCCCATCCTTCACCCAACTCCAATCAACTGGGGATAAGCTTTGAAAGATACTTCAAAGATTTCCCCTATGTATCCCTGCCTGCCTGACCCACCACTAGGAGCTGACCAGCCAGGTAAGACTGTAGCCCTCGTGGTAAGATCCCTATCCATGAAGGAGGATCCCTTCAGCATCTGCAGGAATTCTGTCTGGATGTGTTTAAAACTTGGCTTTCCCTCCCCTGGACTCAGGTGATCCTGCTGTTACCCTAGGAATTTTAATTCTGTCCATTTTTAAAGATGAGGAAACTGAGGCCTGGAGGTTTCATTCATTCATTCTTTCATAATGTAACAGGAATTGTTTCAAGTGATAGACTTTTTTTATCCCAAAGTAAAAAAAAAAAAAGACTTGAAAATCCAGGCCAGGTTAAGTTCTCAGAATTGAGGATCAATAAGAAAAAGACTTTTCAATGGAGGGAAAAAGGAGGGAGGTAAGAGAGAAAAAGTGAAGCTTATTCTCATCGTATTTGACTCAAGGAAGGAATAAAATGCACACTCATTTTGGTATGAAAACCTATCATACACTATAGGAAAGAGGGGGAGAAGGGGATAAGCAGGGTGGGGGGGATGATGGAAGGGAGGACAAATGGGAGGAGGGAGCAATTAGAAGTCTTGGGAAGGGACAGGATCCAAAGAGAGAACAGAAGCAATGTGGGGCAAGATAGGATGGAAGGAAATATAGTTAGTCTTACACAACATGACTATTATGAAAGTCATTTGCAAAACTACACAGATATGGCCTATATTGAATTGCTTGCCTTCCCAAAGGGGATCGATGGGGAGGGAGGGAGGAAGAGAAATTGGAACTCAAAGTTTTAAGAACAACTGTTGAGTATTGTTCTTGCATACAACTAGGAAATAAGAAATACAGGTAATGGGATATAGAAATTTATCTTACCCTACAGGACAAAAGAGAAGATGCAGATAAGGGAATGGAGGAATGTTAGAAGGGAGGGCAGATTGGTGAGAGAGGTCATTAGAATGCTTGGCGTTTTGAGGTGAGGGAGGGGAGAGATGGGGAGAAAATTTGGAACTCAAAATTTTGTGGAAATGAATGTTGAAAACTTAAATAAATATTTAAAAATAAAAATATATAAAAAAAAGAATTGAGTGTCAAAACTAAGAGGGCCCTCAGAACAGGAAATGTCAGGGCTGGGAGGGACCTGAGAACAGGAGATGTCAAGGCTGAGAGGGACCTGAGAACAGGAGATGTCAGGGCTGGGAGAGGCCTTAGAACAGGGAAGGTCAAGGCTAACAGATACCTAGAGATTAGCCCTTTCATTTTACAGTTGTGGGAACTGAAACCAAAAGAAATTCCTCCCACCCCCTCCTCTGCTGAGGCATGCTGCATTTTTAAAAGTAGCTCTAGAGGCAGCACCTTCTGGCCCAAGGAGAGGGAGCTGCCCACAAACCTGGCCCGGGAGCAGGGAGCCATGAGTCATCCTCTCATCTCCGGCTGACCCAGAGCTGGGGATTTCCCTTCTCTTAGTCCCAGCTGATGCATCTTTAAAATTATCAGTCTCCAAATTCCAAAGTATCTTTCAAATATATAAAATGAGAGGCAACTGTGACATAGAAGAGAGACCTGACCTCAGCAATGGGGATTACCTTCTGGTTTTGTTCTTAACCTTGACAGTTCAGCAAGAGCAAAGGGTTCCGCTCCAATGTATGGACCTGGGAAGGAGAAGCTGGAACCACACCAGGGCCTGACTTCAGCCAGAGAGCACCAAGGCAAGATTGCCCTCCCAAGGTACCCTCCTCACTGCCCTCAGGACAGAGAAGAAGACCTGAGTTAAAATCCTGCCTCAGACTACTTGGAACAGGAAGACCTGAGTTAAAATCCTGCCTCAGACTACTTAGTGACTGTGTGGCCCTAGGATTGTCATTTAACTTTTAGCAGCCTCAATTTCCTCTTCTGGCAAATAGGGAGAATAACAGCACCTACCTGCTTTGTGGTGAGGATCGTCTGTGTAAAATATTTGCCAAGTCTTAAAGCCTTATGTAAATGCTAGCTTTTCCTCCTAGCTAACTCCTGGCTAGGTTGGACAGCTAGGTGGCACGATGGATAGCGCCAGGCCTCGAGTCCGGAAGACTCATCTTCACAAGTTTAAATCCCATATCAGACACTTCCTAGCTGAGTGACCCTGGGCAAGTCACTTCACCCTGCTTGCCTCAGTTTCCTCATCCATATAAGGAGCTGGAGAAGGAAATGGCAAACCACTCCAACATCTCTTCCAAGAAAACCCCAAATGGGAGCACAAAGAGTTGAACACAATTGAAATGACTGAACAAGAGCCACCCCCTGGCTAAGCAGGGCCTAATGTTCCCCATAAGGCCGATCAGCCCAGGCAGCTCAGACAACTTGACCTCTTCTCTGTCTGCTTTCTCTATCCTTTACTCCTTCCCCTCAGGACTCTGCTATGTAGTACAGTAAGTAGAGCATTAAACATGGAGTCAAAAGACCTGAGTTTGAGTAGTGCCTTGTGATCCTGGGCAAACAAATCTCTAGACCTCAGCTTCCTTATCTGTAAAAATGGGTGTAACTTGGGCCTCCAGCTGAGCCTGGAGTATTGCATAGGAGCTTAACATTCTCTCCAATTAACAATAATAACAATACATAAATAAATATTTATTAAGCATCTACCATGCATTAGGCATTGTACTAAGTATTGGGGATACAAAAAGCGGCAAAAGAAAGTCCCTGCCCTCAAGGAGCTTATAGTCAAAAAGGGGAGACAACATGTGAACAAATATATGCAAAGCAAGGTCTATACAGGATAAATAGGAAATGATTAGCAGAGGGAAGGCACTGGAATTAGAGAGTTGGGTAAGGCTTCCCATAGAAGGTGGGATCAGAGAGAAGGGGAAGCATTCCAGGCATAGGAGGCAGCCAGAGAAAATGCCAGGAGCTGAGAGGAGGGTCCAGGAAGTGGGTGTCACTGGATGTAAGAGGATGTGCTAGGGACTGAAGTCTCAGAGGACTGGAAAGGTGAGAGGAGGCTGGGTTACGTAGGACTTTGAAGGCCAAACAGGATTTTGTGTTTGATCCTGGGAGCCACTGGAGTTTATTGAGTGGAGGAGTGAAGGATAGATTGCAGTGGGGAGAGACCTCAGGTAAGGAGACCTATCTGCAGACTATTGCAATACTGCATGTGTGAGATGATTAGTAATTATATTATATTAATATCAAGTTTGTATATAATATTTTGAGGTTTGCAAAGCACTTCACAAATATTCCATTTGATCCTCACACTAACCCTGAAAGGTGGAGGCTATTATTATTTCTATATTACACATAAGGAAACGGAGGCAGGCAGAGGTTAAATAAATCATGTTAGAGAGTGGCTGGATTTGAACTCAGGTTTTCCCATGGCTTTTTCCACCGCAGTCACCTACAATTAGGAGTCATGTCTTCTTCCACAAATGCAGCAGGATGCTTCAGGTTTAGCTAGAAGCCCAGGTACATGATGCTATATAAAGGAGCCAATGGAAATGGACAGATTTGGAGATAACATTAAACCCCTCTCATCCAAAAAGCCTTCCCTGACCAGTCCCACCTGGGAACGACCAGCCCCTTGGACCGCCTAGTGGTCCCTTGGAGCTAAATCTTCTTGTGGCCCCTTTGGAATGAAAGCCCCTTGTAGGCAGGGAATGAGTCTTCTTCTGTAATCCCACAGCCCCAAGTCCAAGGTGAAGATTAAAAGTCTGTTGAACAAATAAATGCATGTCAACTATTTTATACTTTCCATCAATTGTCTCCTTTCAACTTCATATCAGTCCTGTAAGTACAACTATTATTAACTCTCTTTTACTACCAAATCAATTCACTTCCCTGTGCCTCAGCTGCCTCCTAGATAAAATGAGGGAGCTAGACTTCATTGATCCTTTCCAGTTCTGAGAGTCTATAAAGTAAACTACATAATCCCTGCCCTCGAAGATCTTATAGTCTAATAGAAGAAGAGGTGGCACAACTCTATGAATAAGGTGTATTTTGATGCCCATTTTACAGATGCAGAAACTGAGGCACCACATTAAGCCTAAGTAAAACGATTTAGCTTGAGGTATAGAAGGGGGTCAAGAAATAGACCCCAGACCCATATTTTTTCCTTCACAGTCTCATTTGCCAGTAGACAGGATGTCTAGGTTCAAGACTTACCTCCAAGGATACTACCTATGTAACCTTGAGCAAGTCACTTGCTTAACCTTCCTGGGTCTCATTTTCCTCACCTGTAAAAGGAGGTTAGACAACATGGCCTCTCAAGTCCCTTCCAGCTCGAGAGCTAGGGACTTGGTGTGACTACAGGATCTCACAACTCTGATCCTGTGATCTTAAGGCTTAGCTTCTCTGGGCTTCAGTTTCCCCATGTGTAAAGTGAAGAGTTTGAACTACATTGCCTCTAAAATTTCTTCCAGTTCTAGGTATTATGGTTCCATGAGTCTGTGATTTGAGCTCTTTCTCTGTCTCTATCTCCCCTCTCTCCTCTCTTCTCCTTTCCTCTCCTGTCTTCTTCCCTCCTCTCTTCTCTTCTCTCCCCTTCCCTCTGCTCTCTCTCTCTCTGCCTATGTCTTTCTCCCTCTCTCTCTTTTACACATGCTCATACACACACACACACACACACACACACACACACACACACACACATATACACACAGAGTCAGGACCCCTGCTTTACCAAGAACCAGGGAAAACTACCATCACTGCTAATTTTATCCCTGAAATAAATTATTTTTAATGTGCATTAAGACTAGAGCTCTGTCTTGTTCAAACCCAAGACAAACAACATCTCCATGATTCATATTTTCCAAAAGGGGAAAAAAAGTGAAGGGCTACATTGTGGGGGGGGGGCGGGGTGAGAGTGCTGGGCATACTGAACTAGATAGCAGGAGCCCTGGGCCCCCTCTGACTCACTGTGGGAGCTGGACTGTGCTGGACAGCACCTGTCTCCTCTAGCCCGGGAATCAGTCCCCAGAGGCCCAGATCCAGAGCTGACCCATTGAATACCTCCATGAGAGTCCCGTATTCAGGACTGAAGTTCTGCTATTCTGCCTCAGTTTCTATTTCTCAGGACTCTTCTCCCCCAGCTCTCTTCTCCTTTTGTTTCAGGAGGATGCTCTGTTCTGCGCTAAGAAAGATCTCATCTTGGGCTCTGAGAATTTGGGGCAGGAAGGTGCCTTAGAGGGCCTTGAGTGTTATCCCCTCATCTTGCAGAAGAGGAACAAGTCCCCATCTCAGAGTCACAGGTCCAGCCATATTCTGGCCAATTAGCCTCCATGGGAAAAACCAGCTAGGTCATTATTTTCCCAATCAGTCCCTGAAGGGTAAAAAAAAAAAAACCCTCTTAACCCTAGCTTCAGAGTCCAAAGAGTTAGGTTCAAATTCTGGGTTGAAATTGGTGCCTGTGTAACTTTAAGCAAGTGGTTTAACCTCTCTGGGCCTCAGTTTCCTCATCTGTAAAATGAGAAGGTTGGACTCCTCAGTCTCTGAGTCCTCTTTCAGCTCTAAATTTATGATGCCCTTTGTCCCCTCCCCTGTGAAAGGTGAAAGGGAAGAGAGGGAAGTGCCACTTGAATCTCAAAAGTCCCAGATGCCACCACACATTCCTGGATAGACATTAATGGGGCCCACGATGTTTCCAGTAATCAGGAATCTGGAGCTATTGGTGACACGTGATCATTCTGGCTGTTGGTCAATTCTTAATTAATCAGCAAGGATTTATTTAGTGTCTGCTGCATGCTGGGCACTCTGCTAGTCTCCAGGAGCATAAAATACCTGCCCTCAGAGACCTTACATTCTAATAGAAGAAGACAACATGCCTAGGGGAATGGAGGCCAGGGATTCAAGCTGTGGTTGGTCTCTAGGATTCCTAGTGAATCCCTATAATCAGTCTCACATTTTCACTACTATTTCTTCATTATTCACATCCTTCCCCTCTTAATCTGAGCCTAAGCTCCAATCAACTTAACTATCTGGTCTCAGTTTCTTCATCTCTGAAATGGAACTCTCCAACCTTGGTGACAGGAGACTTGACTTGGCGTATCTACCCTAATTACACTATCACAAGAGAGGGATATTTTATCCTGTTGTGCCATGGGTCAGTCACCCATGGTTTGTTTACTCCAAGTTCCTTAAGTCAAAGCCTGAGAAACATACCTGCTCCTCAGCTGTGCCAGGAGGACGTACAATTGCATTCATAACAACTAACGTTTATATAGCACCTACTGTGTGCAAGGCACGGTGCTAAGTACTTCACAGTTATTGTCTCATGTATTTCTCACAATAACTCTACAAGATATATTTTAGTATTATCCCCAGTTAACAGATAAGGAAAATGAGACTAATAAATGTTAAATGACTTGCCCAGGGTCACGTTAAATATCTGAAGCCAGATGTGGACTGAGGTCTTCTGATTCCCAGGCCAGAGCTCTCTCCACCATACCAACTAGCTACCTTAGACACAAGAATGCCTAAGAACCTAGATATGGTGCTGTCTTGGACTGAGTAACCCTGAATCAGATAAACAAAACCAGCTCCCTGCTCTATAATGCTTAGGGAGTTTCAAAGCACTTTAAAGTTTACAGGACACTTAAAAATTTACACAAAACCTTAACGTTTGCCGAACTCTCTAAAGCTTTACAAAGCTTTACCCTCATCCTGAGTTAAGATAAGTGCGGGGTTCAAACTTTGTCATACTTGCTTTTTAAATGAGGAAACATCCCACATGAGCTGTGAAGGCACTCACCCAACTCACATATCCCATAAGCTAGGACTCCAAGCCAAGGCTCCTGCCATCAAGAGAAAGTTCTTCCTACCACCCAGCTACATTTCTCATCACTGCCCAGCCCTTAGATGTAGTTTCTGGATGAGACTTGCAGCGGATTCAGACCATGGCCCCCATCCCACAAGATTTTCCCCAGGAAGTCTTATCTTCATGGCTAGACAGCAGCTCATATGAAAAAGATGTGAGGGTTTTTGACGACTGCCAACTGGGTATGAGTCACACATCTGATAGGGAGACCAAAAAAAGCTCCTATGAGCTCAGGCTGCCTAGAGAGACATGGCGTCCAGGAATGAGGTGAGAGGCTCATTTCCCTCTGCCTGGGTCAGTATGTATACAGGGTATTGTGTGCAATTCTGGGAACCACAGTTTAGGGAGGATAAGCTGGAGAGTGTCCAGAGTAGGGTGGCCTTCAAGGTGAAGGGTCCTGAGAAGGCATGGTAGTACAATGAACAATGAGGTCAAAAGGTCCAAGTTCTAATGTCACCTCAAATACCCCTTCCAGCCAATGCGAATGTGAACAGGCCCCAGCTTCCTCATCTGTAAAAAAATAAGAGTTTTGGGCTAGAACAGGCATTCTTAGCCTGTTTTTGGGAGCCTACTGAAGCCAATGGTTGCCATCCCAGAATATGACTTTTAAATGAACAAAATAAACTACACAGGATTGCAAAGGAAATCAATCCTTTTTAAATGTAATTATCAAAATAGGTTGAGGGGAAGGGTTAAGTTCACAGATGTCTCCCTCCCCTGCCTTAGATGGAACATGGTCATGCTATCTGGACAAGTCAACTTACCTCAGTTTCCTCATCTGTAAAATAAGATGGAGATGGAAATGGCAAACCACTCCAGTATGCTTGCCAAAAAAAATCCATGTGGGGTCACAGAGAGTCAGACATGATTGAAATGACTGAACAACCACAGCAAAAAATGTTAGGGTTGATTAAAGAAACTGGGAATGTTTTAACCTCAAGAAAAGAAAAGCCAGGTGTTGGGGAAGGGAGGTATTTGGTCCTTAGCCCTATCAGAAAAAAACATCTAGGAACAAGAGCCATCCAAAAGAAATGTGACTTAGGAGAGAGTAGATTCGAGTACATGGGAAGTCTTCCAGAACGGGCTGAATGAGAGCTTGCTCAGTATTGTCAACAATCTTATTCCAGTATGAACTGGGTGGTATCCCAGACTCCAAGCAGCTTCAGTCATCTATGTTTCTCTAACATAATACAGACAACTCTATGGAACACAAAGATATACCCAGAGAAGACCACCTAGGTAAGGAGAGCTGTCTCTTTACTTAACTGGCCTTGTGACATCAAGCAAGCTATTGACCTTCTCTGAGTCTCACTTTCCTCTGTATAAATGAGTAGGTGGTACTACGTATGTCAGGCTCCTTCCAGATGTAAATCTTAAGGGTCAACAACCCTCTGTCTGATCCCAGCAGGAGGAGGGGTGTCAGATCACAGGGCATCCTCCTATAAGCCCACCTGGCCCTGCTGTTTCCTCCTCCATCCCCCCAAAGAGGCAGTGCTGTATTTTCGGCTGGATTGTGGATAAGGCTGAAACTCCAGCCCAGGGATCTGGGCTCCCTCTGCACTTCCACACCACCTACAATCAAGGTTTATTCACTTTCATAACAATTAGCCTCAATTATTCAGGAAAGGACGGAAGTTATTAGCTTGGTTTATATCAACCTAGAGCACTCCTTAGATGTCCTGTTGGATAAAGGAGCAGCTTCTGGGGCATTCTATTGAAACTACAGCAAAGGATTATGGGAAATGTGGCCAAGGAACTTGTGTAATCTCTAAACTGGCACATGTATATTCACACAAAACAGACAAGAAACATCCTCAGTCATGTCTGACTCTTCTTCACCATCACATTTGGGGTTTTCTTGGCAAAGATACTGGATGAGTTCATTATTTCCTTCTCCAGCTCATTTGACAGATGAGGAAAGTGAGGTACACAGGGTGAAGTGACTTGCCCAGGTCACACAACTAGGAAGTGTCTGAGGCTGGATTTGAACTCAGATCCTCCAAACTCTAAGGCTGGCACTTTATCCACTTTGACACCTAGCTGCCTCTATCAGTAAACATCTATTAAGTGCCCACTATGTTCCAGGCTAAGCCCTGGAGCTACAAAGAAAGGCAAAAGATAATTCCTGCTCTCAAGGACTTCACAGTCTCCTGGGGGAGACAGCATCCAATCAGCTTCGTACAAAGAAGGTATAGGCAGGACTCATTGGAGATAATGATAGAGGGAAGGCACTAACATTAAGGGGAGTCAGGAAAGACTTTTTGTAGAAGCGGAGGTTTTAGCTGAGACTTGAAAGAAGCCAAGAGGGAGAGTGCTCCAGGTACCAATGAAAATGATCTGAGCAAAGAGATGGGGTGTCTGGTCATGGAACAACTGGGAAGTCAGCATTGCTAGATCACAGAATAAAAGTGTAAAAAGACTAGAAAGGTGAGATGGGGCCAGGTTGCGAAGGACTTTGAATGCCAAGTATATTTTATATTTGATCCTGAAGGTCATAGGGAGCCACTGGAGTTTGTTGAGTACCATAGTCAGATATATATTTTAGAAAGATTAATTTGACATCTGGGTGGAGGACGGATTGCAGAGGGGTAGGCAGACCAAGCAGCAGACTATAGGCATGAGGTGATGAGAATCTTCACCGGGGGTAGTAGGGTCAAAGGGGAGAAAGAGGCATTTGTGAGAGATGCTATGAAGATAAAATCAACAAGCCTTATAAACATTAGATATGATGTGGTGGGGTGGGGGTGAGCAGAGAATGTGGAGTCAAGGATGAACCTGAGGTTTCAAGCCTGGGTGACTAGAAAGATGGTGGCAACTTCAATAGTAATAGGGAAGTTAGGAAGGAGGGAGAATTTGGGAGAAAAGTAATGAATTCCATTTTGGGTAAGTTAAGTCTAAGATGGCTAGTGGACATACAGCTTGAGTTGTCCAATGAAGGGTTGGAAATGTGAGACTGGCTGTCAGGAGGTTAGGGCTGAATAAATTGTTCAGAGGATCATCATCATAGAGATGGCCATTAAATCAATGGGGGCTGATGAGATGACCAAGTGACAAAGAAAAGAAGGAGAAAACAAGAGGATCGAAGACAGAGTCCCACAGTGAGTAGATGTGACCTAGACTTAGATGAAGATCCAGTGAAAAGACAAAAGGGGCAGGTGGATAGACAGGAGGAGAACCAGGAGAGGGGAGGGGGCGGTGTCCTGAAAACCTAAAGAGAAGAGAGAATCAAGGAGGAGAGAGTGATGGACAGTGTCAAAGGCTGCAGAGACTGAGAAGTCAAGGAGAACGATGATGGAGAAAAGGACTATTGGAGTCAGCAACTAAGAGATCACTGGTAATATTAGAGAGAGGTGAGGTCAGAAATTCACAGAACGGCACTCCTGGAAGGGAATGTGGAACAGGGAATGTCAATTACTTGGAATGGAGGCTGTCAGAGATGGAAGGGGACTTAACACACAGTGGCGGGGTTAGGACTTAAAGTAGAATAGAAAATGCTGGATCTGGGAAGGATTCTAGGATATGAATTATCAAACCTGGATCAGAACTTAGAACACAGAACAAGACCTTAGAACATAGAATGATAAAGCTGAAAGAGAAACAAGAACACAGAACATGAAATATCAGAGCTAGAAGAGACCTTTTGAGACCCTCAATACACAAGAGGGAACTTAGAACTCAGAATGTCAGAACTGGGAGGGTCCTTAGAACAGGGAATGGCAGCGCTGGGAAGAGACTTAGAACATAGGTCAAAACTAGGAGAGATCTTAGAACATGAAATACTAGAAAAGGAAAAGGACCCTAGAGATCGTCTGCTCATTTTACACAAGTGGAAACTAAGGCTTAGAGAAAGGCAGGAGCTGGTCCAGTCCCTGGGCTGGGTGCTACTGTCCTGGGAAGTGAGCAGCCTTGTCTTCCTCCACTATGGCCCAATCAGGTTTCAGCTGCTGATTTATTGCTAATGCCTGCACCTGGCCCCTGGGGAACTACTTCCAGTAGCCTGAGGATCATCTGCCTTTAATTTGGTAATTGTTATTGAATTTGCTCTCTGGGTCCCTGTTCCCGCCTGGGCCAAGGCATCTCCCCAACCATCCATCACCCTCCTTGGGGACTGGAGTCCTGGCTGATGGATGGCGCCAGCACCATATTAAAGCACTGGCTCTGCTCAGTGATGGATGAGAAGGAGATGTCCCTGGGAGCAGGTGTGTGGGACAGCTGCCTGAAGTGCCAGAGGAAAGACATCCCAGGAAGAGAAACCCAGGGGTAGGAATGGGGAATGGGAGTGGAGGATAGGGGATGAAGGTTGAGGGTGGGGGTGGGAAATGCCTCATCTAGCCAATGGGCAGGAAGGACTGAGGCAGAAGCAGCCTAGGGGAGTGGAAAGGGTCCCGGGCTTGGAGTCAAAGGATCTGAGCTCAAAAATTTCAGTTTTGCTATTGACCAGCCATGTGACTCAAGCAAATGAACCAGCTTCTCTGAACCTCAGCTTTCCCTCCTGTAAAATAGATAGTTTTTAAAAGACCCTCAGAATAGCCAGGTGGTGTAGTGGGTAGAGCACTGGGCTTGGAGTCAGGAACTCATCTTCCTGAGTTCAAATCCAACCTCAGACTCTTATTAGCTGAATGACCCTGGGCAAGTTACTTCCCCCTGTTTGCCTCAGTTTCCTCATTCAGTCAAAGGAGCTGGAGAAGGAAATGGCAAACCACTCCCAGTGTCTCTGCCAAGAAAACTCCAAATGGGGTCAAGAAGGGTCGAATATGCCTGAAACAACTCATTGAAAATGACTCCTCCAGCTCTTCTCAGTCTATTTGCCTAAATGCTCCACCTGGGTCTTCTGAGTAAAGTCAAGATGGGGTAGGAGGAAGAAGACTAAGTCACCCTGGGCTTGATCCACCAATAGCCAATCAGATCCAGGCTGGATTAGGTTCTATTGTTGATGAGTAAGGCTCTGAGCATAGAGGAGATCCTAAGAGAGGTAGGAAATAACCCTCTCCCCATCCCTCCACCCCACCCCCCAGCTAATCAATCAACAAACATTTGTCAGTCTACTATGTGCCAGGCACTGAGGATACAAAGACAAAAATGGAACCATCCCTCTGCTCAAGGCATTTACATTCTCCTGGAGGATGTGACAAGTTCTAGGCTTGAGGTCAGGAAGACCAGAATCCGAATCCAACTTCAGACACTTAAAAGCATGTATTAAGCACCTACTGTATACCAGGCACTGTGCTAGGCACCAGAGATAACAAAGCCAGAAAAATCACTAGTACTCTCCCATGAGAGGCTTACCTTCCATTCCATTAAACAAGCATTTATTAGTCCTCTACTATGTGACAAGCCCAGCATTCTATCCACCACATCACCTCACCAGCTAGAGCTGGAAGGGAACCTTAGAGATCATTTAGTACAAAACTCATATTTTACAGATGAGGAAACTGAGTCAGACAGAGGTTAAGTGATTTCTCCAGAGTCTATATTGTTATGTGGCTAGGAAGGAAGTCTCCTAATTCCTAGGTCAGTACTGTTTTTATCTTTTAGGAAGTAGGAGGGGGAAGCATTGAGAGCAGGGTTGGGGTGGGGGGGAGGAAAGGGGTCCAACCAGGAGAGGGATTAGGCTTGATCCTGAGGAGGGGTACTTATATTATCAAAACAGTGCTTTCTTCACCACAACCCCATGAGGAAGGTGTTTTCAGTGGGGAGATGGTGGAAAGACCACCAGACTTGGAGTTAGGAAGACCTGAGTTCAAATCCTGCCTCAAGTACTAGCTTTGTAACCTTGGGCAACATATTGAATCTCCCTCAGTTTCTTTATCTATAAAAGGAGAAGGTTGGACACAGGGGTTTTTAAGGTCCCTTCTAACTCCAAATCTTATAAACTGCTCTGTGCCTCAGTTTCCCCATCTGTAAATGAGAGAGTGATCCCTTCCAATTCAACTTCTCCATGGTCCATTTTAGAGATAAGGAAACAGTGACTCAGAGTGGAAAAGGACTCAACACAAGTCACACTACTAGTGAAAGCAAAAGTTACTTCCTGGGTGACAACTGTTATCATCCAGTTTCCCCTTTTTCCAACCAGTGGAGGAAGCAGCAATAGTGTTCAATGCTGAATCATAGTCTAACACCTTGTTCCCTCTCTCAGAATCCTCTGCAGATGGACATTTCTATCTGGAAAGCCCAGAAACCAGCTTTTTTTTTTTTTTGGAGCAATTAGGGTAAGTAACTTGTCCCAGGGTCACACAGCTAGTAAGTATCTGAGGCCGGATTTGAACTCAGGTCCTCCTGACTCCAAGGTTGGTACTCAGGAACCAACTTTGACAAGCATCCCCCAGGGGTCTGACCTTCAGCCTAAAGGGTCCAGACAGAATCTGGAAGATTGAGTAACCACCTTGACCTTGAACAATCCATCAAATTCCAAGAATGGGTCAGTCTATGGAGAGGGAAAAAGAACCTGGGCTTATGAGTAGTGGAAAGCAGGCTGGGAGACCCAATGGAGATCCAGAAAAAAAAAAACCAGAAGTGGCCCTGGGGGACCAAGGCCCATGGAATATCTCCCTGTATGACCAGAGTCTTCCATGACATGGCTGGGAGAGGAAGACAGGGATTCTGAGACAGCCAGGGAGAAACTACAGTATTCTATGCATTAGAAGAATAACAAAGAGTTCCCTAGGATGGGAACCACTGGATCAGAGGATTTTTCTGAAATGAAAAGAACCTTGAAGATCATCAGCGCCAGCCCCCTCACTTTAAAACAGAGAAGAAAGCTAAATGCCTTGCCTGAAGCCACATAGGAAGCCTGGAGCAGAACTGGAATTTGAACCCAGATCCAATTCTTTTCACACACACACACACACACACACACACACACACATACACACACTACATCCCTTACCAACTAGATTCTACCTCAGAGCTGCACTGTCCAGCTGTGTGACTTTGGTCAAGTCATCTGTGTTTCTTCATCTGTAAAATGAGAGAACTAGGAGTCCCTTCCGGCTCTAAGTCTCTCTAAGTCTATGGCACCGTGATAAGTCTCTCCCCACTCAGCTGCAGTTTTTCTAAAGCAGAATTCTAATCCTGTCCTTGTTCAACAAGCCTCTGATGTCTCCCTAGGCCAAAATAAAGGCCACCACTGGGCATGTGAAGGTCTTCATAACCTAAGTCCTTCCTACCTTTCCTTCTTACGTTTTAACTGAGCCCTCAACAATCTGTCTACACCAGCCCATTCTTTTTACCTTGAGCACCACATTCCATCTCCCATTACTCTCCCCTTCACCTCTGCCTCTCAACTCCTCTGACTTCCTTAAAGATCCAACTCAAATCCCCCCATCTACAAGAGGGCTTTCTCCCAGTCCCCAACACCACCCCCTGATTTCCTACAAACTTGTCTGCATCTAGTTACTTATGTGTTTTCTCCTCCAGAGGGGACGGATTGTATTTTTCCCTTTCTTTGTCTCCCCAGCCCTTAGTATAGTGCCTGGTATATTGTAAGTGCTCAATAAATGCTTGTTAATTGACTGACTATATGGAACTTTGGGGTGGCTAGTTGGCACCATAGTACATAGAGTGCTGGGCCAGGAGTCAGGAAGACTCCTCTTCATGAGTTCAAAACTGACCTTAGACACTTACTAACTGTGTGACCTTGGGAAAGTCACTTAACCCTATTTGCTTCAGTTTCCTCCTCTGTAAAATGAGATGGAGAGGGAAATGGCAAACCACTCCAGTATCTTTGCCAGTAAGACTCCAAATAGGATCACAGAGAGACAGACATGACTGAAAAGCAACTGAACAAAATATTGGACTTGCTAAAAGTTTTAACTTACAATGAGATTAATTCTTACCCAGCCTGCCTAAATTCATTATGCAATACATAAAGAATTTTTATATCGGTAAAGGACAATTTTGATTCCATCACATCCTGCAATCTTTCAGACAGAACTTTGGAACTGGGAGGGAACTTCAGGATCATCTACTCCTAACCTCACAAATGAGGAAAGAGAGACTCTTTGAGGGTTGGGGGGAAATGGGGCAGACAAAGCAGGAGTTATTATACCCAATTTGCAGGTAAGAAAACTGAGACCTAGAAAGCCTCTTGACTGCATACCAAGTCAGTGACAGAGTAGGATGCCACTTTCTAGTCTGTGCCAGTCCAATTCTGACCTGATTCAGTGGTAGCCAGGGCTGGGGGAAGACCGGGGAGACCCACAAGTGAGGCCTAACACTAGCCTGAAGCGAAAAGATCTCATCTTTCAGTCCTGCTTGGCAACAAAGGGGTGGTGCTGCGACAGCCCTGTCTACACTGGGGGGATGGCTCAGATTGTTGCCTGTCAAAGCAGATTAATGGATCCCATCCCAGGCTACATAATGGCCTGGAGTCGAAGGCTCTCCGAACAAGCGACCAGGAAGTCCAGCTCATCTCTAATTTATGAGTTGTCTGGAAACTTGCCAAGCGAGCCAATCAACTGGCAAAAATTTACATATTAATGAAATCTCATAAATAATACATCCAGCGCCAGGCAGAGTCCATGATGGCTGCCTGGATGCCAAAACTTGTCACTTTAAATTATTGCCTCTTTAATCTCTTTCTCCTCTCTCTTGAGAAATGAGGGCCCAGACCAAAGTCTAGTGATAGACCTTAGCACGGGCCAGAAAATATGCTACATTCATGGAAACCAAGAAGGTCAGAACTAGAAGGGGCCTTCTAACAAAGAAATTAGGGCTGGAGTGGAGGGCAGGGCACAGAACATGGAAGGCCCAAGGGATGGGCTTTAGACACAGGGAGGCAAAGCTGGTGGACATCTTAAAACACGGAATGTCATAGGTGGGAGGGACCTTAGAACAGCAGATGTCAGAGCTGGTAAGGACGTTAGAACAGGGGATGTCAGAGCTGGTAAGGACATTAGAACATCAGCTATCAATGAGCCCTCACCCTTTTATCAGTTTTTATCCATAGCACCTAGGATAGTGCCAGGCACCTAGTAGGTACTCAATTGTTGATTGATAGATTACTTAACCTTTTGGTCTTAATTTTCTCCATCTGTGACTTGAGATGGGGACCTGGTGATGGCTAAAATCCTTCCAGCCCTCAAGCTATGATCCCATCATCCTAAGGTTAGCTGCAAGTCTGGCAAAAGTTTAAGGGGGAAAGCCAGTCAGTGGTTGCTTGACTCTGTGGTCTGCAGATGTGTTCTTATTCACCCAGGGCACTTTGCTGTTGGGGATGGATAATGCCATATCAGGCTTCTCCATGTGGAGCTCCCATGAGCCCTTAGATACCTTGTTCCCCACCCCAATAGTCCTTCGTTTCTCTTCTATTGGAGTCTTCCTCTTCTAGGGTCCCACAGACAGGAGCCTGGGCTGAGACCTAGATTCTAATATCCTGACTTAGGGCCTTTCTGGAATACAGAGGATAAGTGAGTAATTATCTGGAATACAAAAAGATTGTTTATTTTGAAGAGAGAGCCCCAGATTCCTTCCTTGACACACTGAGATCTCTGCTAAATTTAAAATACAATCCAATTTACTGACCTCCTTCGAAATCAACTTACATTTAGCTTATCTGGGTTTCATCTAGATCTCCTATGTAAAGTGTTGTGAAAATAATGACCTGGGCTGGTTTTTCCCATGGAAGGTAATTGGCCAGAATGTGACTGAGTCTGCAACCCTGAATTAGGGCTTGTTTCTCTTCTGCAGAATGAGGGGATAACACTCAAGGCCCTCTAAGGCACCTTCCTGTCCCAAACCCTCTGGGTCCAAGATGAGAACTTTCTTAGCTCAGCACAGAGCATCCATCTGAAACAAAAGGAGAAGGAGGGAACTGGGGGAGGAGAGTCCTGAGAAATAGAAACTGAGACAAGAAAGCAGAACTTCAGGCCTGAATATGGGACACTCATGGAGGTATTCAATGGGTCAACTCTAGATCTGGGTCTCTGGGGACTGATTCTCAGGCTGGAGGGAACAGGCGCTGTCCAGCACAGCCCAGCTCCTACAGTGGGTCAGAGGGGGCCCAGGGCTTCTGCTGTCTGGTGTAAGGTGCCCAGCACCAGCCCCTCCCTCCCCGATTCCCCTTTTATCCTTTACTTTTTTCCCATTTTGGAAAACATGAATCATAGAGATGTTATTTTTCTTGGGCCTAAACAAGACAGAGCTCTGCTCTTAATGCACATTAACAACAATCTATCTCAGGGATAAAATTAGCAGTAATGGCAGTTTTCCCTGGTTCTTGCTAAAGCAAGGATCCTGACTCTGGGGGTGGGGGGTAGGGTGTAGGTGTGGATGTGAGTGTGAGTGTGTTTGAGCATGTGCAAGAGAGAGAAAGACAAAAGCAGAGAGAGGGAAGGAGAGGAGAGGAGAGGAGGAGAGGGGAGGGAAGGGGAGAAAACGGAGACAGAGACAGAGAGCTCATATCGTAGGATCATAGAACCATAATACCTAGAACTGAAAGAAATTTCAGAAGTGATGTGGTTCAAACCCCCCACTTTACACAAGGGGAAACTGAGGCCCAGAGAAGCTAAGCCTTAAGATCACAAGATCAGAGCTATGATATCCTATAGTCACACCAAGTCCCTTGCTCTAGAGCTGAAAGGGACTTGAGAGGTCATGTTGTCCAACCTCCTCCTTTTACAGGTGAGGAAACTGAGACCCAGGAAGATTAAGCAAGTGACTTGCTCAAGGTTACATAGGTGGTAATCATTGGAGGTGAGTCTTGAACCTAGTCATCCTGTCCATTGGCAAATGAAACTGTGAAGGAAAAAAAACATGGAACTGGAAAACTGGGGTCCATTTCTCAACTCCCTTCTGGATCTCAAGCTAAACCATTTTACTTAGGTTTGATATGGTGCCTCAGTTTCTGCATCTGTAAAATAGGCATAAAAATACATCTGCTTTGTAGAGTTGTGCCATCTCTTTCTCTATTAGACTATAAGCTCTTTGAGGGCAGGGATTATGTCTTTTACTTTATAGACTCTCAGAGCTGGAAAGGACCCTAGAGAGCAATGAACTCTAACTCTCTCATTTTATCTAGCAGGTAGCTGAGGCACAGGGAAGTGAATTGATTTGGTAGTATAATGGAGGTAACAACAGTTGTACTTCCAGGACTGATATGAGGTTGAAATGCAATAATTAGTGGATAGGACTTTGTAGCTTCCTTCATTCATCCATTCAGAGAGGACTAGCACCTCTGGTGGGAGGTCTTATCAAGTCCTTTTCAGGACTCATTCACCTTTAATGTCAACCTACCACCCAACTTCCACCTACAGCTCCAAGAAGCTGTAGCAAGCAAGTGGCCACACCGTGGTAAAGTCATCTTGGCAGAGGGGTTAAACCAGGCTGAAGTTAATCAACAAGCCTCAAACCCATTGGTGAGTTGGGGGTGTCTACCCCAGGCATGTGAAGGCTTCCCTCTGCAGAACGGACAGATGAGAAGTTTGTTCCAACAGCCATGAAAGTAGTTGAAGCAGGCTCCGTGGAAGCACTTAGAGCTTGGCCAAGTATGGAGGATGCCAAGGTCATCCACTGCATCTCAGGCCATCACCAGTCCTCTTTACTTTTGTCCTGCCACTGGACTTTGAAGACCCTGGAAGAGAGAATGCTGACTTCACTCAGCTCTGCCTCACTTAAATCAATTGACATGCAAGTTAAAACATCATCCTGTGATGTCACTGGTCCCCTCTGGAAATGAAGGATGAACAACTATAAAGTGAGGGAAACCTACATTCACTAAGGAAAAAGAAATTAAGTTTTAAGACCCATTCCCCAGAACTAAGGTCTCTGAGGAGCAGCGCCCAGGGATTGGTACTCCAAAATGGGTTTCATCTGAGGGAACAAATCAACCTCAACAAGATCTGATGGGACAAACTAGAATGGAGCAGCATTGATTAAGTAGTTCCTATATGCCAATGATTGTGCTAAATGCTGGGGATACAAATAAAAAACTGAGACAGACCCTATTCTCAAGGAACTTACATTCAAATTAGGAGAGAGAATACATGAAAAAGAGGTAAGCTACAGGATAGATGGGAAGGTCACAGGGGAAGGCAGGGAAAGGTGTCCTGGGGTGCAGGAGTGGGGTGGGGAATACCACTGGGAAGTCCTTAGGATGCAACAATAGGTTCAGGGTAACACCCAGAGACACATCTTACCCCAAAGGATCATGACTGATGATGCCTCATCCAAGTGGTATGAGTGGCTATGTGTCTCACCAATGACTTTCAGGAAAGGGGTAGTGAGCTCAAGAAAAATAAAGAAGAACTCAGGGTTACCTCCTAGGGAAGCATCCTGATCCTACCTGGCCCTTCAGTTCAAATCTCAAAAAGGCAAATGAGGTGGCATTCTTGGTCCAAAGCAGGTCTAAGAATGTATGATAGAGACATGGACTCGGGGAGGAGAGCAGGTCTCTAGAGATCCATGTGGCTTCATGAGAGGAGGGATATAGGGTATCAGTCATTCTTCCCAGAAGATTCACATCCTTACTGAGCATAGATTTATAACCTCTGGGGCACACATTGCTTATCTGTTCAATGGTTCTCTTGGGACTTTAGAGGATTCAGACATGATTGCATTGGCAGTGACCTCCCTCTACTGATGTAGGTTGGCACCAGAAGGTCAGATTGAAACCTTCAGAGGTTCAGAGAACATGAGGGCAGAGCAGATGGGAAGGGCTAAGGATCATTGACAACTGGAGGGATCAGAGAAGGCTTTTCACAGAAGGTGGGCCTTGAGCTCACCACTAAATTAATGTTTCTAGGAGATCAGAAAACAGTGTGAATCTTAGTACAATTTGTGCCCACTATACCACCATCACAGTGAGAGTGAAGACTACACAGAGCTTAGGGCCATCTTTAATTCCCTTTGTTTCTGACTGTGTGATCCTGGTCAAGTCACTTAACCTCTTTGCTCCCTAAACCAACAGTTCTCAACGTGTGGTACAGGAATCCCCAAGGGTCCCTGGAGCCATTTCAAGGGGTCTGTGGAATCAAAACTACTTTTATAATAACACTAAGACATTTTCATTTCTAATACAGTAACTATCCATAGATAGATCTCACATAAATGAAAGTTCTTTGGAAGGAGTGGCCCTCAATAATTTTTAAGAGTACAAAGGGATGCTAAAGTCAAAAAGTTTGAGAACTGCTGCCCTGGGCAACCCTCTAGTTACAGAGATGGTGTCAAATGGTATTGGTTAAAAACAGTTTCCTCACCTTCGAACTCTAGACCAATGAAATCATAAGCCCACTCCCTATTGTGTCTCCTTCAGAGACTGACTTGGTCAAAGAATTTATTACCTTCTACCCAACCTACTTGAGATGAACTTCTCTGTACTTAGTTAGATGAGTCCTGGGGCATAGATTTAAAGCTGGAAAGGACCACAGAGGTCACTGAGTTCAACATTCTCTTTTTACAAATGAGGAAAATAAGATCAAAAGAGGTACTTACCTATGGTCACACAGCTAGTAAGAGGAAGAGCTGGGGTTTGAACTCCAGTCTTCTTTCAGCTATACCAGCATACTCAAGCTATCATTTAAACAGCACTCAAAAAAGAATGTCGGAACAGGATGTGACCTTGGATCACAGGGTATGGTATAGCAGAACTTGGGGACCTTAGGACAGGGACTACTGGCCTGGGAGCTGGAGAGCCTGAGAGTTATTCCAAGAGGTCTGCAATTCCATAGACTCAGCAAGCATTATAATTTTGATTTTTATTTAGCTCCAACCAAATATGCAGTGTGACTCAGTACAATAAATAAGCAAACATACCTTCTGTAAGCTGAATAAATATTTTGTCTTGCATACAGATGAATCAATATTTTTCAAACTTCTGTAGATGCTGTTGTGGTGCGTAAAATACAAATTCATTTGAGAGTATTACTGAATTTATAGTACGCCGAGACATGTTTTCCTTTTCTTTCTTTTCAAAAATTTAACTGATCCATTTTTCTTTTTTCTTTTTTTTAATCTTACTGTCTCTTCCAAATGACTCACCCTACCAGCGTAGCAGAGGTCTCTTTGGCAACCAAATGGAAGATTCAGACAAAGTATATCAATTCATTGGCTGTCTCTGAACATGGATGCTGAATTCCATACCACCTCTCAATCAAGAGGCAAGAGGCTTGTTTTATCATCAGCCTTCCAAAGTCATGGTTGTTCCTTATAGTGATGAGAGTTCTAAACTCTATGGATGTCATCATCCTTATCCTGTTATGGTCACTGATGACATCCAAACCTCTATAGGAGGATTTGCTGTCTATGGCCTCCTTAGGTGACCAGTTACACTTTGTGGGAATCACACATTTTTAGAATCCTAGATTCATAGATTTCTATACCCCATTGCCTGTATTTCCCAGTTACATATAAAAATAATTTTTTTAACATTTGTTTTTAAAACTTTGAGTTCCAAATTCTCTCCCTTCTTTCCTCCCCACCTACCCCCATTGAGCAGGCAAACAATTTGATATAGGTTATACATGTGAAGTTATGCAAAACACCTCCATAATAGTCATATTGTGAAAGACTAACTATATTTCCCTCCATCCTATTGACCCCCTATTTATTCTATTTTCTCTTTTGAACCTGTCCCTTTTCAAAAGTGTTTGCTTCTGACTTCTCCCTCCCCCAATCTGCCCTCCCTTTTTTCATCCCCCCTATTATCCCCTTCCCCCCTACTTTCCTGTAGGGTCAGATATCCAACTGAGTGTGTATATTATTCCCTCCTTAATCCAAATCCAATGAGAGTAAGGTTCATTCATTCCTTCTCACCTCCCCCTTCTTCCCCGCCATTGTGAAAACTTTTTCTTGCCTCTTTTATATGAGATAATTTACTCCATTCCATCTCTTCCTTTCTCCTTCTCCCAATGTATTCCTCTTTCACCCTTTAAATTTTATTTTTTAGATATCATCCCTTCATAGTCAACTCACCCTGTTCCATCTATCTATCTGTCTATCTGTTTCCTCCAACTACCCTAATACTGAGAAGGATCTCATGAGTTACAAATATCATCTTTCCGTGTAGGAATGTAAACAGTTCAACTTTAATAATTCTCTTGTGAATTCTCTTTCAGTCCAGTGTGGGCAGCACTGGCACAGACTGGTCAGAGCAGGCCTCAGGGGACAAAATCACTAGAAGTTGTGGCAGTTTCCAGACTCCTCAACTCAGAAACACCAAAGATAGCCTAGAAGGTCAGTGGGAAAACTCTATGGGACCTGGGTGAAAGAGGAGTACATGATCTGGCCAGAATCCAGTCCCAGCCTGGGGCCAGTGGGGGGCGATGGCAGCAGCAGGAGCAGCAGTGGCTGCTTCTGGAGCTCTGGGCCCACAGATAGTAGGGGATTGAACTGCTGATACAAAACCCCTGAAGCCTGGGACACTACCCTCACCTCCAACCCCACCCTCACTGGAACCAGAGTCCTACCTTGACAAAGAGTTAGAAAGTCAAGTATTTGGCTTGTAAAATGAGTAAACAATGTAAAAAAACTCAGACCGTAGAACCTTACTTTGGTGACAAAGATCAAAACATACAACCAGAAAAGGACAACAAAGTCAAAGTTCCTATATCCAAAGTTAGATTTTCTATTCAGCTCTAGTCTTTTATCAAAAATGCTTGAAAGTCCTCTATTTCATTGAATATTCTTTTTTTTCCCCTGAAGGATTGTATTCAGTTTTGCTGGTAGGTGATTCTTGGTTTTAATCCTAGCTCCCCTGGCCTCCTCATATTCCAAGCCCTTCAATCCCTTAATGGAGAAGCTGCTAGATCTTGTTATTCTGATTGTATGTCCACAATACTTGAGTTGTTTCTTTCTGGCTTCTTGCAATACTTTCTTCTTAACATGAGAACTCTGGAATTTGACTACAATATTTCTAGGAGTTTTCCTTGGGATCTCTTTCCAGAGGTGATTGGCAGATTCCTTCAATTTCAGTTTTACCCTCTAGTTCCAGAATATCAGGGCAGCTTTCCTTGATAATTTCTTGAAAGATGATGTCTAGGTTCTTTTTCATTGATCATGGTTTCAAGTGGTCCCATAATTTTAAAATTATCTCTCCTGGATCTTCTTTCCAGGTCAGTGTTTTTTTTTTCAGTGAGATATTTCACATTATCTTCTATTTTTTCATTCTTTTGGTTCTGTTTTATCATTTCTTGACTTCTCATAAGGTCATTTGTTTCCATCTGCTTTGTTCTAATTTTGAAGGAATTATTTTCTTCAGTTAGCTTTTGGACCTCCTTTTCCATTTGGATGATTATGCTTTTAAAGGCATTCTTCTCCTCACTAATTTTTTGGATTTCTTATGCCTTTAGTCTGTTTTTTTAGGTTTTATTTTTTTCAGCATTTTTTAGGTCTCCTTTAGCAAGCTGTTGACTCATTTTTCATTACTTCCTTGCATCACTCTCATTTCTCCTCCCAATTTTTTCCTCTACTTCTCCTACTTGATTTTCAAAATCCTTTTTGAGCTCTTCCATTCCCTGTGACCAATTCATATTTTTCTTGGAGGCTTTGGATGTAGGAGCTTTGACTTTGTTGTCTTTTTCTGGTTGTATGTTTTAATCTTTGTCACCAAAGTAAGATTCTATGGTCTGAGTTTTTTTATACTGTTTACTCATCTTCTAAGCCAGACTTCAGGACTATTGTTCCACCCCCTACACCACCTAACAAGTCAGAGGACCTGAGTTTAAAATTCCCTCTCAAGTCAATAAGCTTGGCACTGTGCTAAGCATTAGGGATTCGACTGTCTATGTCACCTTGGACAAATCCCTTACAGTCCCTAAGCCTCAGTTTCCTCATCTATAAACGGAAAGGCTTAGACTAGATAGCCCCTGAGATTCTAGGTCTAAATCTATGATCTTGCAGTGTATGATTAATCCATTTGGACCCTGGCTGGACATCCTCCATAAAGCTAGCAGACATCTATGGTGACACTGCAGCTCCCTTGCTTTTTCTCTGTTTGACATTAATATTCAGAAATGAAAGTTTATGTTTCTTCTTATATCTTTTTTGATTATGATATCTATCTTGATATAGATATATGTGGGGATAGCTAGGTGGTGCAGAGGATAGAGCACTGGGTTTACAATCAGGAAGATTCCTCTTCATGAGTTCAAATCCAGCCTCAGATACTTACTAGCTGTGTGACCCTGGTTAAGTCACTTAACCCTACTTAGCTTCCTCATCTGTCAAATGAGCTGCAGAAGGAAATGACAAACCTCACCAGTAGCTTTGACAAGAAAATTCTGAATAGGATCATGAGGAGTCAGACACAATGGAAACAACTCAACAATACACACACACACACACACACACACACACACACACACACACACATATATGTGAATATATATATATGTATGTGTGTGCATGTGTGTGTGTACATATATATATATATATATATATATATATATATATATATATATATGGACAGAGAGAGAGAGAGAGAGAAGGAGGGAGGAGCGACATCTTGCTGGTGGAGTGCCTATGAAGCAGGGTGTGTGATTTTATTTCCTTTACTGAATAAAATGCATTTTTTTCACCAACAAAGGAAGTGCATGATGGGACCTTGTGTCCTCTGCACCTTTCAATCAATCATATGACTGTAAAGATGTGGTCTGTTAGACAAAACGATAGGGATAGGTACTGGACCTGTGAATTTATTGGTGTAGAGAACTCTTAGGTGATGAAAGTCCCTCTACCAATTTAAAGTAGTGCCTTCTCTGAAACTTAGAATTGCCTGGTAAGTGACTTCTTCAGGATCACACAGACAGTGTGTATCAGAGATGAGACCTGAATCCTTGTCTTCCTGGTTCTAAAGTTAGCCCACTAACCCTAATCCCACACTGCCTCTCCTACTGTAAAATACTGTTTGTAATAGTCTGACTTTCCCCTTTAATGGATGGAAAACATTCAGGTCCCATCAACACTGGAAGCAATATCCACTGGAACTGGAGGCAAAAGAGGAGCAAGAACTGATAGAAATGTCTGTATCAGGAACTGAGAGACACATGAGGAACTCTCAATATAGCAAGAAAAAGCAGTCTCAGGAGTCTACACAAGCATTGATCCTCAAAGCCCAAGAGAAAGCTAACCCAACCAGCATGCATTTGAATGCCACAAAAGGAGAAAAGGACTCTCCAGAAGCAGTGACTTTACTGCATGGGTTCCCTACATATGTTCCTAACTATCATTTTACTGTAAATTTGAGCCCACTCTTTCCAAAGACTTTGTGTGTGCAAGAAGAGAGTTTACCCGCAATTTAGATGTATTGTTTCCATAACTGATCTTGTTATATCTAATTAGTAAATATTTTTCCTAAGAGTTAAGTAAGTCTGGCTGATAATCATTGGGCACATTAATGGGGGCTCCTGAGTAAGAGTACTAGAAATCTCATCTACTTCACAATTACTTTTCACCCCCAATACCCTAAGGAGAGTAGAAGTCAACCACCTTCACAGAACATAGACTTTCAATATGAATGGAAAATGTAGAAGTAGCCCTGGAGTGGAGTATTATAATTATATCCAGCCTAAGTTTGGAGACCAGGACTGATTCTGCCACTAATTTACTATATGACCTTGGACAAGTTCATTCTCCTCTCATTAATTTCCTGCCTGGATCCTGAAGACCCATTCTTCATCTGGGAACCTCAAGATTTCCCTTATTATCAGGCCTAATCACAACTCTCAAGCATAGAATGTCAGAACTTCAAGAAACCCTAAAATATAGCATGTCAGAGCCAGGTGGGGTCTTCAAGCCCATCTCTTCCAAGTCTCTCATTTTACAAATAAAGAACTTGCCTCCAGTCCACAGCTCTTTCCACTCTGATCCCATCCTTTGACATAGTTTGATTTCATTGTTTTCCCTCCAGTTAAGAAATGCCGGTGAGGAAGGCACCAAGTGCCTGATTTCCCTGAGGGAGATGCCAGCCCTTTTCCACATGTTCCATAGACCTTAAGCATCTTTCAGCACTACCACAGAGATTGTTTCTCCCCCTCCACCTAATTTTCTTTTTCTTTTCTATTTTTTCTCTTTTACTTAAAAGACAATTCAAAAGTTCTACCTAATACCACCCTAGACCCCAAGATCATTGCCTCCTTTACCCTTTCCATTGGTCTCAGAGCATCTAGCCTGCTCAGAGGCACCCAGGTAAATGTCTATTAACTTTGTGGCAGGATAACAAGATGCTGGTGATCAAACCATTTGTGCACAACAGCACAAAAGCTGAAATAATTGGGAATCCCTCTAATGGGCCCATGAAGGCTCCCGCTGGAGGGAGAAGCCCTGGCTCTTAAAGACTGGAAGCTTCAAAGGGCTGTAGTAGGGAAGAGGGGGGATCATCTCCATAACCCCAATCCTTCCTTTGTGGACTGTAAACAAAAGGGCAACATGGTACCTTCAAAGGGTCCTGAGCTCATGGAGCTCATATACTCATGACTGGCCTCTGGTTCTTTCCATTTCAAATTCTGTTCACTCTTCAGTGTTTTATTCATTGTCCAATGCTCCAAAGGCGAAAATATGATTTATTTTGTGGAAAGGGGAAAGTTTTCTACTCCTATTTTCCTCTAGGGTTTAGAAATGTGTTGCCATGTCATAGCATGTCAGAGCAGGAAGGGAACAAGTGATCCAATCCCCTCACTTTCCCCCATTAATGTCTAAGTCTTCCGGTTACCATTTTGTATCTGTGTCTCTCAAGTTTCATCAAACAGATGACCCCATGTATAAAGGTGAGCAGGAGTCAGAGAGTCCCCAATTCTAGACTGTCAGAACCAGATGGTGACTGAGGTTTACTGCCACTTACATTTAACATCACAGGGATGTTTCAGAACTAGAATGTATCTACTCTATACTATTACCAGCAAGCAGTCATTCAGCCTCTCCAGGAAGATGGGAGCCACCATATCTGTCTCCCTCACTCCCTCCATCCATCCATCCCTCCCTATCTCTCTCTCTCTCTCTCTCTCTCTCTCTCTCTCTCTCTCTCTCTCTCTAACTTTGGAATGAATTATGAGACATGGGAGACATTGGCAGAGGACTGCCCAGCATGGCATGCCTACATCAAAAAAGGCACTGTGTTCTATGAGCAAAACAGAAGTGCAGTAACTCAAAAGAAACATGAGATGCATATGATGCTTGTGCCTGACCTGAGAAGGAGTATTCCAAGCTCGTATTGGATTGGTCAACCATAGTGGAATGAATTGTACCTTGAATCCAACATAGTGATACCATTTTGGTCCTCTTCAAGAATGAAGGACAGCAACCAACCAACCAGGCCGCCCAGTTCACCTTGGACAGCTCTCATAGAAAGCTTTTCCAACACCCAGATTGAATCTATCTCTTTTTTTCATTCATTGTTTATAGCCCTGCTCACTGGACAATATGAAGCAAATTGAATACCTCCTTCAATCAGGGAAGATTGCTCTTGGATCCCACCTCTACCATCTTCTTTTCTCCAGGCTAAATATAGCTAGTTCCTTTAAACAGTCTTCATAGGACAAGAGTTCCATGTTCTTCACTAACTGGTTTACCTTCCTCTGACCACTCTATAATTTACAAATGTGCTTCCAAAAAGCTGGTTCCAAAATTGATCACAATACTCCACAGTGAATAACAGAACTCTCATCTCCCTGGCCGCAGCACCGTGCCTCTCTATAGGCAACTAAGGTTACTTTTATCTTTTTCTGTGATAAGAGCAGCAGGAAAGGAAGGAGGAGAAGAAGAAAAAGAAGATGAAGAAGAAGGAGAAGGAAGAGGAGAAGAAGGGGAAGGAGAAGGAAGAGGAGAAGAAGAATATGAAGAAGAAGAAAGAGGAAAAAGAAGCAGAAGTGGGGGGAGCAGGAGGAGTGGGAAAAGAAAAATTGCTGTTTCCATAGTGCCTTAAAACTTTAAAGCTCTTTATATCTGTTTTCTCATTTAAGCCTCACAAGCCTATGAGGTAGTACTACAAAAGTAGTATTATGTGCATTTTATAGATGAGGAAACTGAGTTTAAGTAGCTTGCTTATGAACAAAAAAACAAGAAGTATCAGAGGTGGGATTCAAACCCACATCTTTCTGAGTCCAAGTACGTCCCTCTATAGGCAACTAGGCAGTGCAGTGGATAGTCAGGAAGATTCATCATTATGAATTCAAATCTGGCCTCAGAAACTTACTAAGAAACTGACCCTGAGCAGGTCTCTTCACCCTGTTTGCCTCCGTTTCCTCATCTGTAAAATGAGCTGGAGAAGGAAATGGCAAGCCGCTCCAGTATCTTTGCCAAGAAAACCCCAAATGGAGTCATGAAGAATTAAAAGCAACGGAAAGACTACTGAACTGAATAGCCCTCTATCCACCACATCCTGCTGTCTATCTAAGATGAGAAAACTGAAGCTGAAAAGAAAGAAGTGACTTGCAGTTCACACAGCAAGTCAATGCTTTTACACCAATTCTAGGCTCACATCACACTATTAATTCATATTATACTTGCAGTCCCCTTTAGCCCCCAGATCGTTTCCAAATCCTGTACAACCACACGTCACCATCCTGTACTTGTGAAATTGATTTTGTGAACCCAAAAGGGAAATGACTTGTCCAAGGTAACATAGCTGGGTTACAGCTAATTTCTTCAATATTTCCAAGATATTGTTTCCTTATAAATAAAATGGAGATAATAGCAGCCCCTGCCTCCCAAGGTTGTTGTGAGAATAAAATGAGATAACATTTGTAAAGTGCTTTGAAAAACCATAAAGCATGGCTTATAACTTTTGGCAGCTATTTTCGTCATCATCATTAGCAGTAGTACTTATTCTAACGCTTTCTCCAGGGGGTAAAAATTCTTAAATTCTGAGATAATAAATAGGGATGAACATAAAAGGAAGAAAAAATGGAATGATTTGCTTTGATGTTTATAAAACCCATCCTGTACATGTGCATTATGTTATCTCTCTCTAAATGTTTGTGGCTATGGTTACTAAGTTACCACACCAATTAGACTCCAAGAGCAACATATGGAAAAGCAAGATAATGTATCACCCAAACATGGAAAAGAGGGTTGACTTGTTTTTGCTTGGCCCAGAATGCAGTCAGGAAAAATCAGTGGATGTGAGTAAAGAGACAAATTTCAGCTTGATGTCAGGAAAATCTTGCTAATGGTGAGTGTTGATCCAAAGGCTTCCTCAGGAGAAAATGAACCTTTCCACATTGGACATTTTCAAGCAGTTGCCAGGTGATCACTTGTGAGGGATGTTATAGAGAATATTCATATTCAGATATGGATTAAGCTATATAATCTCTGGGACCCCTTCTTCCTATGATTATAGGATTTAGACCAGGAAAAGACCATGGAGAGTATCTAAAGCATTTTACATTTGAGGAAATCAAGGCTCAGAAAGGTGAATGACTTCCCAAGTTTAAATAGGCAAGATCATTCATACCATTAGAGCCAGAAGAGGTCTTAGAAATAATATAATTTTACTCCTTCATTTTACAGATGAGGGAACTGAGCTCTGTAAAATTAATTGACTTCTAGAAGTTACAGAAGTAGTAAGTAGAAGAGTCAGCATTTGAACTCAGGACATCTACCTACAAATCTAGACCTCTTTCCCTGCTCAGGTTCTCATGAGCTTTCTATCTACAACCTGGGGCTTGTTAAAAATGTTACTTTCAGTCACTTACAATGCCAAGGCTTAGCGGTCAATGGATTTGTCTGCAGGTGACTGACCTCTGGTTCTTTCCATTTCAAATTCTGCTCACTCTTCAGTGTTTTATTCATTGTCCAATGCTCCAAAGGCGAAAAGATGATTTATTTTGTGGAAAGGGGAAAGTTTTCTACTCCTATTTTCCTCTAGGGTTTAGAAATGTGTTGCTCTTTTCCTAGAGATGGCAGCTATACCAGTCCTAAAAAAAAAAAACTTAAAAGGATAAAGCTGGTCATTGGCACTTTGCCCAAGAGCATGCCCATCCCCTCCCTGCTGTGCCCAGCACTGTGCCAGTGCCTCCCAGCAGGGGCACAGCAGGGAGAGGATGCATCTTTTTACGCATCCCAAGGATGATATATGCATCCTTACTCTGTCCAAGGCTATTCACATGAAAAGTAGCTGGATGGATGGAGCCAGACTTACAGTGAGATCAAACAACAAAGATGACCCAGGAGACAGTGTACTGCTGGAAGTGGACAAATATTTTCCAGATTGGGGAACCATTTGTATTATCCTGCCCTTCCAGTGAAGTATTAAATTGCCAAAGGGAACTATTAGTCTTGAGGTACCTACCCATGCCACCAATCACTGAGAAAAAAAACTCAATTCTATTCAATTTAATACACACTTACTATGTGTCTCACTGTGCATGGAGTGAGGGGTTCACCAAAGAAAGGGGACATAATCTTGATTTCGAGGAGCTTACAATCCAACAAAAATTGTAAACCTAGCAGGAAGTTGCTAGGTTAAGCAAAAAATAGATCTGTCTCTCTGTTTCTCTGTCTATTTTTCTCTGTCTCTGTCTCTCTGACTATCTCTCTGTCTCATTTTCTGTCTCTCTGTCTCTTTCTCTATATGTGTATCTTTGTGTGTGTGTTCTCTCTATTTCTATCTCTGTCTCTCTTTGTGTCTCTCTGTCTCTCTTTCTCTTTGTGTCTCTCTGTCTCTCTTTCTTTCTCTCTCTCTCTCTCTCTCTCTCTCTCTCTCTCTCTCTCTCTCACACACACACACACACACACACACACACACACAAAGAATACAACTCTCCTCACAAATGAACAAATGTGTTTCTCTACTGTGGAAGGATGGCGACATTGGGGAGACCATGGATGCACAGAAGTCCCAAGTTTTCAGGAAGAATAGGTTCATAGACCTAGAATTGGAAGGGACCTTAGAGATCTTCTGGTTCAACAGTCTCATTTCATGGATGAGAAAAGTGAGGCCCAAGGAGGCTCAATGACTGGCCCAGTGTTACGTAAGCAATACCGTTCAGAGATGGAATTTGAACCCGGATCTATTGAGCCCAGAGCCAGAGTTCCTTCCACTGTGCAATACTGCCTCCTAGTGGGGATATATACAAGCTGTTAGCCTTGATCATCTCTGCCTGGCAGCTGTCAACCTTGAGATGTTTTATCTGTTACTGAATCATCTCTCCAGCTTCCAGCCTCTGGTTTCTGGGCACCTTTGACCCTGGATGTTCCTGCAACATTCTGAGTCTGTGCAGAATGAAGTAAAAAAGATGGGGTTTAAGACATAAAGGAGAACAGATTGGAAATGAGAATATAAGGGTGCTAGGTCTGGCCCATCTAGGAATGCTCCAAATGACTTCAGGGAAGCTACTTTCCATCTCTGTACCTCAGTTTCCACCAATGTAAAGTAATAGAGTTACACTAGATGATATCTTACATTATTTGGAACCTTTGACACTCCCTGCTCTAAGCTCCCTCCCAGCCCTGACATCCCCAGTTCTCAGACCCCTCCAAGCTCTGACATTTTCTGGCCTTAGGTTTCCTCCTCCTTTCCTTGGGTTCTGTGCCTTTAACAGTTTGGAGAGCTCCCGGGCAGGATGCAGCCTCCTTGAAGCCTGCTGCATGGTCTAGGCCTGGGTCACCATTCTCCTTTGTCAGAGCAGAATCTGAGATAACTCCATTATTTATGCAGCTCTTCAGGTCTGTGACAGCAGCAAGTCAGCCGAGCAGGGAGAGCGGACCTACGGTATAAAACATGCTTTTAGAAGCTGCCACAGAGTTCAGCGGTGACCTTCACTAGTAGAATCACATCTAGGCCCTTCACAGAGGCAGTGGGGAGCAGGAGGAGGGGGAGGGAGGATCACCTGTAGCACAAGACCACAGATCTGCTACAATGTTGCCACGCACTTCCCATCTTACCTCTGAAAGCGGAAGTCAATGACAAAAGAAAACATGAAAACCTACTTTGCACTTACCCAGGGCTGATTCAGTGCACAGAGACTCCCACTCCCCTGCCCCTTCTGACTCCAAGTTGAATGGAAACTCCCTGCAGGCAAGCCCAGTCTCATTTGTCTATTTCTGTAGTTATATTTATCTATTCCTAGAACTTACCTCCACGTCCGGCACACAGCACTTGCTTCATAAATGCCTGTTGAATTAAATTGAATTAAGTATTAATAGTTCTCAGGATAATCTGTCATCAAAATATATTGACTCACATTTCTGGCCGGTAAAGATTTATCCAACGTAAAACACATCCTTCATCGGAAGCATTTCCACTTCATCTCACCACTTTGGAATTCATCCGACCAGCTTCTCCTCCATTCCCCCTCCCCAGGGGAAGTTTATTGTTAGGATAACCTTGTTATCCTGTAAGATCTCATCAGCCCCTCCCTCTGTCCTTCAGACTGGAGCCTGGAGCCATCCACTCCAAACCTCCATTTAAGGAGAGAGCTGATTTCTTACTGGGCTACCCAGCTCTGAAATTCTGATGTCGTGGTGCGTTTTCTGTTTCCTTTGCTATATTATCTCCACCCCCACCCCCTCCTTAGAGTGTAAGCCCCTGACGGCAGGAACAATCTTTCTTTTTTCATATTTATATCCCTGTGCTGGCACATTACTGCTGCTACTACGGTTGTTATTCCTGGGGTTGTTCTTGCTCAATCATGACCCCATTTGGGGTTTTCTTGTCAGAGATACTAGATTGGTTTGTCATTTCTTTCTCCTGCTCCTTTTACAGAGGAGGAAACCGAGGCAAACAGGCTGAAGTGACTTGCCTAGAGTCACACAGCTAGGAAGTATAGGCACATAGTAAGAATTTAGAAAATACTGCCTGAGGTAGGTCTCAAAAGGGTTATGATTCCCATTTTGTAGCCAGGTGACACTGGATAGAGCTCCAGGCCTGAATTCAGGGAGCTTTCAGTTGAAATATGATCTCAGATACTAACCAGCAAGTCATTTAACTGTTGTCTAGCTCAGTTTCCTCATCTCTATAATGGGAATCATAGTAATACCCTTAGAAGGCCCTTAAGTAGCCCAGTGGATAGACCACTGGGCCTGGAAGCAGGAAGACCTGAATTCAAATCCAGCCTCAGATCCTTACTAACTGTGTCACCCTGGGCACAGAGTGTGTTGCTTCCATTTCCTAATCGATAAAATGAGCTAGAGAAGGAAATGGCAAACCCTTTCAGTATCTTTACCATGAAAACTCTAAATGGGGTCACAAAAAGTTGGACACAACTGAAAAAAATGACCTTGTAACAATCAGGTAAGATAATATTTGTAAAGCACTTAGCACAATGCCTGGCACACAGTAGTCACTTAATAAATGCTTGCTTCTTTTCTTTCCCCCATTTTACAAAACATAATAAAAACGAATGTAGTCTGATATGACAAAGGGGCTGACGGGAACTGTAGTTTTCCTACCTAGACAGAAGCTTTCCAGGATGGGGAAAACCCAGGAAATTTTTATCTCCCACTAAAGGACAGGGGTGCAGGATATTAATCCATGCCAGTAGGAAGCCACTTAAAAGAGAAAGTCAACACAACCCAAAGCTGAATATAATCAAGAGCAGTTGGAGCCTTTTCTGACTCAGTGATTTTCTTCAAAAGTGGTCTGCCTGAACAGGGTTTTGCTTCTTCCCTGGTTGTTCGTTGTCATTTTGTCTATTAGTCCTTTTGGCCTCTTCATGACCTCATTTGGGGTTTCCTTGGCAAAGAGACTGAAGTGATTTCCTTTTCCAACTCATTTTACAGATGGGGAAACTGAGGCCAAAAGGGTTAAATGAGTTACCCAGGGTCACACCGCTAGGAAGTGCCTGAGACCAGATTTGAACTCAGTCCCTCCTGACTCCAAGGCCTTTTTTCACTCTATGGTGCCACCTCACTGACCCCTGTAGGGTTATATTTGCTTTAATGCTACTTGGCCCTAAATCAATTTTGCCATGCTCCACTTTCTCCAGCTTCTTTACATCATCACTGCATATCAAACTGCAATTACTAACCCCTGGGAATTTCCTGCTCTCTCAACGTTGTCAGTCAGTAAACTAGTTTTTACTAGTCTACTATGTGCCAGGCACTAGGCTAACCTTGATTATCTTCTGTCTGTAATTTTATAGAGGGTTTTGTCTCCAGATTAAGTTAAGCTCATTTTTATTGCATTCTATGTGGATGTTTACTATAAAAGACTGAACTATGAAGGGGAAAAGGACAAAGGGAAACTCATGAGACTAATTATCCTAGATTTAACCTTGAAAAGTCTTTTCTGACTGCACAGTTTGGGAATTGGCATATAGGAAAGGGCACGTGGCATAATCAAGCTGACTTCATATTCACAAAGATCTGAGTTCATATCCCCATTCTGTTCTATACAGCTGGTATGACCCTAGGCAAGTCACTTTACTCACCTAATGCTTACCCAAGGCAGCTCTCTAAGACTCTAATTTTCAGAGTAGGTGCCAATCTAAATTAATGAGGCAGTTTCCTCACCAAGAATTTCCTATGCCAATGAAATCATAACAACAATAAAGCATGATTTTTTGCTATTGGTCAATTACGGCCAACTCTCTGTGACCCCATTTGGGGTTTTCTTGGCAGAGATATTGGAGTGATTCGTCATTTCCTCCTCCAGCTCATTTTACAGATGAGGAAACTGAGACCAACAGGGTGGAGTGACTAACCCAGGGTCACACAGCTACTAAATGTCTGAGGCCAGATTTGAACTCAGTAAGAGGAGTCTTCTTGGTTCTAGGTCCAGCTCTCCATCCATTATGCTGCCACCTAGCTGCCAATACATGATTAGGCTATAGAAAAAGTAGAGAATAAAGAGCTGACCTTTAAGTCAAGAAAACCTGGTTTTAAGTCTCACCTCTGATATAAACTGACTGTATGATCCTAGGCAAACCGTATCTTCTTGGTCTCCTTCGAGGAGGTCCTTGGAGACTGCCAGAGGCAAACCTGCATGTGCAGTAGTTTCTTCATGGAGAGCTTTCAATACCAATAAAATAACAGATCTGTAATTAACAACAATAACAACCTCTCCTCACATTTCAATGAGACATAGAAACATTTATAAAGCCTTTTTCCTGCCACAAATATATGGAGAAGAAAATTCAGTATTTCCACTACAATTATATTACTACCTCTCAAGAAAAGAAATATAAAGGGGCAGAGCCAAGATGGCGGAGTAGAAAAACCTACATATACTTACTAGCTGTCCCCACACAGCCCATAAAATACCTGTAAAGAAAGACTCTCAACAAATTCTAGAGCGTGGAGAACAACAGAGTGGAGGAGATTTCCAGCCCAGGGTGACCTGAAAGGCCAACAGGAAACATATGTCACATTGGACGCGGAACGGAGCGTAGCCCATCCTTGGCCATGCTGTGTGGCTCTGGAGGAGGACGTGAGCAGTCCTTGGGGGCAGAATCCCCAGTCGCAGTAGGGTTCCCAGATCCCAAAGGTCAGTAATAGGATTTTTCAGCTGGCCGAGAAGGAAGAAGAACCTTCCCATAGCTCCAGCCTCAAGCAGTGGCTGCAGAGGCCACATTGAGCAGGTGGCAGCAGTTCCCACAGCAGCCCCTACAGCAGCCCACATCCATTGTTGGATTGTAAAACTTCTAGGGGCACGGAGCAGCTGATTCTTACCTCAGCCCTGTGTAGAGGCCCTGTAGCAGCTGATCTTTATCTCACATTGAATAATGGCCCTGCCCCCATAGTTTATCTGAATCTCAGCCCCCAGTGCTGGCTTGGCAGAACTGGAGGCAAAGTAGTGTGAAGAGGAAACTCTACTAAGATTCTGTGCACAAAAATCTCTGCTTGCTTCCAGACCAGTGTACACATTTGATTGACATGCCACCTTGGAGGAACTGAGACCTGATATTCTAGAACCATGGGGCAAAATAAATATTGAAAGAATCCACCAATCACCTCCTGAAAGAGATCCAAAAAGAGAAACTCCTGGGAACATTGTGGCCAAATTCCAGAGTTCCCATGTCAAGGAGAAAATGTTGCAAGAAACAATTTGAGTATTGTGGAAATATAATCAGAATAACACAAGATCTAGTAGCTTCTACACTAAGGGATCAAAGGGCATGGAATATGACATTCCAGAAGTCAAAGGACCTAGGACTAAAACCAAGAATCACCTACCCAGCCACACCGAGTATAATACTTCAGGGGGAAAAATGGTCTTTAAATGAAATAGAGGACTTTGAAGCATTTTTGATGAAAAGACCAGAACTGAAAAGAAAATCTGACTTTCAAACACAAGAATTGAGAGAAGCATGAAAAGGTAACAGCAAAGAGAAATCATAAGGGACTTACTAAAGTTGAACTGTTTACATTCCTACATGGAAAGACAACATTTGTAACTCTTGAAACTTTTTTCAGTATCTGGGTAGTTGGTGGGATTACACACACACACACACACACACACACACACACACAGAGACAGAGACAGAGACAGAGAGCACAGGGTAAGTTGAATAGGATGGGATTATATCTAAAAAAATGAAATCAAGGGGTGAGAGAGGAATATATTGGGAAAAGAAAGGGAGAAATGGGATGGGGCAAATAATCTCTCATAAAGGAGGCAAGTAAAAGACTTTTCCATGGATGGAAAAAGCAGGAAGGCAAGAGAGAAAACATGAAGCTTACTCTCATCACATTTGACTCAAGGAAGGAAGAAAGTGCACACTCATTTTGGTACGAAAACCTACCCTACAATACAGGAAAGTGGGGGAGAAGAGGATAAGCAGAGTAGGGGGAATGATGGAAGGGAGGGCAATGGGAGGAGGGAGCAATTAGAAGTCAACACTCTTGGGGAGGGACAAGGTCAAAAGAGAGAATAGAAGAAATGGGAGGCAGGATAGGATGGAGGGAAATATAGTCAGTCTTACACAACATGTCTATTATGGAAATCATTTGCAAAACCACACAGATATGGCCAATATTGAATTGCTTGCCTTTCCAATGGGGATGGGTGGGGAGGGAGGGAGGAAGAGAAGTTGCAACTCAAAGTTTTAGAAACAACTGTTGAGTATTGTTCTTGCATATAACTAGGAAATAAGAAATACAGGTAATGGGGTATAGAAATCTATCTTGCCCTAAAGGACAAAAGAGAAGATGGGATAAGGGAAGGGAGGGATGTTAGAAGGAAAGGCTGATTGGTGATAGATAGGGGTAATTAGAATGCTCAGAGTTTTGGGGTGGGGGGAGGGGAGAGATGGGGAGAAAATTTGGAACTCAAAATTTTGTGGAAATGAATGTTGAAAACTTAAATAAAATAAATAAATAAAAAGAAAAGAAATATAAGCATTTATGAAATACCTACTATATGCTTTACAAATATTATCTCATTTGATCTCTTTCAAAAAATATTACCTTATTATTATAAACAATAATGTATTACATATAATATACAATTTAAAATATAATTAAATATGACGTGTAATTATATACAACATATAATTATAATGTTTCATGATATAATTTTTAAAATGTTATATATATCATAATTTCATAGAAAATTATAAACTCTTCATTATCTTTGGTGATTTTGAAGTCGTTTGAATAATTTTATCACTTACATGAAGCATTATAAAGAACATATACACACAGACATATACTCTCATTTGATCCTTCCAACAACTCTGTGATGTAAATGAAGTGAAAATTATACTTATTTTATTGATGAGGCAACTGATGCCTTCAGAAGGTCACTCAGCCAGTAACTGTCATCATTGGGTATCAAACTCATGTTTTCCAACTACAAACCCAGGGCTTTTTCTACTATGTCAAAGCTGAAAGAGACATGGTAAATTTTTGTGTGAATTCAATTTCCCCAGTGACAAAGGAGTAAACTGAGAAGTGACTAATGTGGCCCTGTGAGAAGTAGAATGTTTTGGAGCAAGTGACATTGAACTTAGAGTTGGGATGTCCAAGGTCAGATCTCACACCCCTTAGCCATGAGGTCCTGGCCATGTCACATCATTTCCCTCCTTGGCAAAAATGAGAGTACCTACTTCACAGGACAATATTCAACTCACCAAACCTTGATTAAGCACACATTTCTTTCATTCCCCAGGGATGAGTATATAGTAGGCACTCAGGATATGCTTGTTGACTGACTGACTACTGTGCACAATGCCCTGTGTAAGACCTTGAGAATACAGAGATAGAAAAAGTGCATTGAACTCCATGAACACCTTCAAGGAACTTACATACTTTTTATAAACATCGTATCTTTGGTAATCTCTCTCTCTCCCTTTTTTACATTATTCTCATTTATAACAATAGCTGGCATTTATATAGTGCTTAAGGTTTGCTATGCACTTTACCCGTATTAATTCTATTGAACCTGGCAACAACCCTGGGAGGGAGGTGCTGTCATCATTCCCATTTTACAGTTGGATCAACTGAGCCATGGAAAGGTTATAACTTGCCCAGAGTGACACAGGTCTTCTGGACTCTAAGTACTTCCTTTGCTCCATCTGTGCTGCCTAGAATCCTTTCCCACCATTCCTGATAAGAATGATTTAAAGAAAAAGAAAAACCAAGCCAGTCATCAAGAAACAACTTAGCCATCCCTTGTCTTCCAGTAACTTCTATATTTGTCAAGAAGGGAAGTACATTTTCTTGAGTCTTCAAATACCTTCCCTTCTAATGGGAAGTAAGACTAGAGGTACACAAACAAGTACACACAAACACAAGATTATCTGAGGAAGGAGAAATCACTAACAACTGGGGGAATCAGGGAAGGCTTCCTTTGGAACTGGCAATACATACATACATACATACATGTATATGTATGTATGTATGTTTGTATGTAAATATGAATCTTGAAGGAAGGGAGGGTGAGAAACGAATGCATTCCAGGCATGAAGAATTCTTTTGTGATGGTATGAGATGCACTCTCTCCTTCATGAAATTTAAAAGCTATAAAATGGTATTTAGGAGCACTGGCCCTGGAATCGGAGGGATCCGAGTTCAAATGTGGCCTCAGACACTTACTAGCTGTGTGACCCTGGGCAAGTCACTTAACCTCAGTTGCCTCCAAAAGAAAAAAAATAAAGAAAGAAATAGTATTTACTAGTTGTGGCAGAGCCAAAACTAGAAGCAGAGTAGAGAGGAAGACGACAGCAAAATTTGGTCCTATGAATGTGCTACCAGACAACTCAGAGGCTTCATGGGGCATGGGAAGGGATAAAAATGGCTTAGGTTTGGATCTCCTTTATTATCTCTTTGACCTTGGTCATCTGACAACCTCCCTGAGCCTCAATTTATCCATCTGTAAAGTGAAAGGGTTGAAGTAAAGTAATCTCGTGACTTAGTGAGACTTTGGGACTCAGGTTCACTCTCCCCAATTTCACAAGCACAAGTTGGATCCCCAGAAGCAAGCACTACCCTGATGGGGCAGAGACTTCTAATGCTCATGAGCCCTTCTTGGTGAGTTCCAAATATCAATTATATTTTACAAAAGGATATTTTTGTATTTGAGGCATCCCCCCACTCACCCAAGCCAGGGGCTTATTCTAGCTTTTCATAGTCTACCTCTGGGGAAAGTAGGTTCAAGTTTAAGTAAGTGGGCACAGAATGAGAGGGATGTATGGAGATTGCTGAGACATATTTTCCTGATTTATCAGTGTATGGCAAGTAGGAAGTACTTATTACTCCCTGAACCCCTTCCTTTTCTGTACCTATCCAGGAAAGCTGGATTTGAGGAAGGCAAGATAAAGGAAAAGACAATCCAACCTTCCCCAGTTTGTCCCATACCCCGCCCATAAAACCATTAAGAAAAATGAGGGAGAAAAGGAAGGGCTTGCTTGGGGAGCTTGTGAAAGAAAGAAGCATATCAGATTAATTGACCCTACCAGCCATCAGGTTCCCCCATTTCCCTCTGGGTTATTAAGTGTAGCTTGTGATGCAGATTCTACCAGAGATCCCATGGATCCAGTCTCCATTCTCGATGCCTCATTAGCCAAGCACTGCATAGAGAGGACTCAGCGGAACCTAATGTCCCTTCTACCTCCTCGCCTGCTGACTGTGCTGAAGTGCCATTAACATGACAGTCTGGCCATGGAACTGGCGAAAGTGAGGAGGGACAAAAGTCTCTGGTGTGACTGATCAGGGATCATCTTTCTGAACTATGTCCCTCCTTGCTCTGGGAAGGAACTAGATGCCAGAAGCTTTAGATGCATACCCAAAGAATCTTTGAATTGAGGAGAAGCAGGGGTCTTGTTTTCTTGTTCATTCATTTATTTACTAATTAAACATGAATTTTTAAAATAATGTTAATTAACATTTATATAATGTTTACTATGTGCTAAACTTTTTAAATAAATATCATTTCATTTTATCCACACAAGGATCAAAGGAGATAAGTGTTATTGCTATCCCTATTTTACAGGTCATAAACTGAGGCAAACAGAGGGAAGTGACTTGCCTAAGGTCACATAGCTAGTAAATATCTGAGGCAAGATTTGAACTCAGGTCTTTCTGATTCCAGGACTCTATCCACGGCACTGCTTAAATTAAAATTCTGAACTTTGTATCATCACCCCACACAATGATTTCACTACACCAAAAACAAAAAAGGAGACTGTGAATATCTACTAGGTATAGTTTGGTTTGCTGCTGTTCAGTCATGTTTGACCTTTTGTGACCCCATTTGGGGTTTCCTTGGCAAAGACATCAGAGGGGCTCACCATTTCCTTGTCCAGCTCCTTGTACAAATGAAGAAACTGAGGCAAACAGGGTGAAGTGACTTGCGCAGTCACAGAGCTAGTTAGTATCTGAAACCAGATGAGTCTTCCTGACTCCACTGCAGAACCCAGTTGCCATCAAACTAAACCACACTTCCTATCATTGTTCATAATGAAACTTTTGGTTTTAAGCCAAGTATTTCTTAAAGATGAATTAAAACTATTCATCTTTTCAAAGATTTAAAGATGGTGACAATGTTCAGGAAATCATGGAGAAAGTCAGGTTCCTGTTTAGCTCTAAACTGTAATGATGACCTTATACTGGTAAAGTACCCTTTAGAGGAGGGTCTTGTGAATCGGAGAGGTCTAGAGGACTTTTCCATCAGCATTGTAGCAGCTACCTTGGAACACTAGTCACTAGAAATAGCATTTGCGCCATGCCAAGGAGAGGCTGCTCCAAGACTCTTCAAGGAGCCAAGCAGAAATCTATAACCTGTGTCAACTGGACCAGAACTATTCTCTAATCTAGGGAGGGCCAGAACCAAACAAACTGAGCAGGCTAGAGACAGGACAGCCAGGACACAAACAGAAGATTAATTAATTTCAATGTGAGGAAAATGATGTATGTATACAGAAGTGCTCCCCGCTGCCAGAAGGAGGGCTTAAGCCTGCTAAGGCTGGGATCACTTACATACACAAAGGAGTTGGCCCACAACACATTCATTCTTAGATCTTGAGATACATGGTTGGCATTTCTTGGGACAATACAGGAATTCTTGGGTCCCATGGGAACAGTCATTGCCTTAAGTCTTAGGGGTCATGGCAACCCTGCCAGGTACAGAACAAGAGCTCTGTGATGGGAACAGGAGGGCAGTGTTTGTCTGTGGTTGTGAACATGGGATGGATGGCTCTGAGAAAAAGGGGGAGCGAAATCCCTCAGTGAACATTTGGTGCTGGTTCAAGCAATACATTTTGCCAGAGGGTGATATCATCCAGAGGGCAAAAGATTATTGTTATGCCAAGCTCAAGACACAGCCTGCTTGCTAGACCCTAGCTTTGGAAAACAAATATTTTGACGCATTCCTAAGGGTAATTTCATAAGTATCTCACAAAGGGGAGAAAATGATTTTCAGAAATCAGAAGCTATGCTAGCCCTCTTTCAGAGGGGCCCTCTAACCTCAAACCCACCTCCCTCTGGATTCTGTTTGTACTTCTGTGAGAATGTACCATAGACTTTTTGGAAGGAAAGTGTTCTGTACCAACTTTTCTTATTATATAGCCTTAATTAATACCCTTTGGTAAAAGCTAACTAAATCTGGCTAACTAATTGATACTCAGCGAAGGGAGTATGCCTGTGGGGGCTCATGAGCTATAGTACTAAAGAAACAACCTCCAATCTCTCTGAGGTTACCTTAGAACCTTGGCAGGGGATAAAGCAGCCTCCCCTCTGTGGAGCGGACCTTTCAATGAGAATGAGGGTAAGGAGAAAAGATCTAGAGTATATGCTACACACCAATTATATCCCCTCAAAACCCTGTTCCTATATTTAAGACTTCAAAACTGTGTGGTCTCATCCTAGAACATTTCCAGCACATACGTCCTTCTCAATCTAGACCATTCAACTACCTTTGCAGGCTTCTCAATCTGGAATGCCCTCTGAAGGACTTAACACTTTCAGCTCCAGAACTCCTGCCCTAGAGCCCCCATACTGAATATTGAGTGTCTCATGTGGCCTATTATACCCACACACACTCAAACCATGCTTAATTTTACTCCTGCCATTTCCTTGGCAGCCATCTTGGTGTTTTTCATTTTCCACCTCCCCATTCTCCCCAGCCCTACAGAGGTATCCATGAATTTTGTATTTCTGGAAGCATGATCAACTCAATATAGCCAGTGCTACTGGATATGGCATATCAATCAACTCCCTTTATGGCCCTAGTCAACATCTCTGCAATATTCCAAATTAAGTACCCCTCCCTGGTTACCACTCCTCTTCTCTGTTGTTCCACCAGTTAAGTTGTAAAATCTTTGATTTTCTTCATTTTTGTTTTTGAATCTGCAGGGTTTAGTTCAGTGCTTGGTATGCAGTAAGTGCTTAATAAATGCATTTTCTTTCATTCATTCCTGACTAAGGCTAACTCTGTCCAATAAGCCATGCTGCCTTTCACTTGAACATTATTAATAATGCTAGATTATACTTCCTCCTTTTCTGATGTTTAATTATAGGGTGACATTCACCTCAACCTCTCAAAGACCATGCCTATCTAATACAAGCTCTAGTTGGACAGAACCTTCCAATCATGAGAGCAGACCAGAGAGTGTGCCATCTCTCTGAGAATCAGTCTAGCTAAATATAAAGGGGCCCTAGAAACTGAGCTGCTCAATGACCTATGAAACAGACTAGAATGAATCCTGGGCAGCCCTCATGGTTCTGCCAGGCCAAGGGAGAGACAGAGAATGCAAAGGAATGACCTACAAACATTCATCCAATTTCTCCCCCTTTTACATTGGGAACTCCGTAAGAACAAGCTTGGGCTTTGTTCGATGTAAACCTTATATTTCTCTCCAAGATTGGTGACCCAAGATTGGCACAGAGTCCTGAGCCCTCATGAACCTACAGTGTAAGTTCTACACTCATTCTCAGAGAAATACATACATGTTTGTGTGCATGCACATTTATTCAAGGGTCCCACTCCAGACTCAGAGCTGGCACACCCTGGGCCTCCTGGGCTGCTTGAGAGAATGTTTGACAAATCCCAGACCATCTACATCCCAGAAAACAGACTCCTTTCCCCTTCCCAATTAAGCATCTCCCAAGGGAGCCCTGAGAAACATCAGGTTTCATCAGTCCTCAGTGATGGATGGGCTGTAATGAGATCTGCCCAATTAAAGATGACTGCGCCCTAGTGACAGATGTGAATCCACCTTCTGAACTGTATTATAAGTCATTAGCCTAATTTTCTGATGAGAACCTGAGAACCCACCTCCCGATGGACCCAGAGAGTCCTAGAGGGGAGAGGGAGAAGTCCTGCTTCAATGCCCCTTCTCCTGGGCCAATTCTGGGTCATTCATATGCAGAGATTCAGAGGCCAAGGGCTTTCACAGAGCATCAGAGAGAGACCAAAACTTAATTCCATGGGAGTCTGAGACAGCAAATTCTCCCTGCTCTACCTGAGAGGCCCGCTTCAAAGAGGAGTAGGATTTCCTCGACACACAGGTGGAGTTTGTACTAATAGCTAGCATTTTTATAATGTTTTGAAGTTTTTGTTGTTCAGTTATTTCAGTCATGTCTCTCTCTTCATGACCCCATCGGAGTTTTCTTGGCAAAAGATATTGGAGTGGTTTGCCATTTCTTCTCCAATTCATTTTACAGAAGAGGAAACTGAGACAAATAAGGTGAAGTGAGCTGACTATGGTAAGTGTCTGAGATTGAATTCAGGTCCTCCTGACTCTATGCACGATGCACTATGGTGCCCCCTAGCGGCCCTGTTTTAAGGTTAACAAAGTTCATTTATATATGTTACCTTGGTGGATATTCACCCTAAGAAGCATATTGTCATAGATTGCATGACCATAAGTTTTAGAGTTGCATGAGTTCTTAGACGTCATTTAGCCCAATCCCCTCCTTTTACAGATAGACAGTCTGAGGCCCACAGTAAGTAAGTAATTTGCCCAAGGTTACCCAGGTCATAAGTACAAGATTTGGAACCCAGGTCCTCGAACTTTCTATCAAATACTTTGCTACTGTACCAGATTTAGGCCCTACTTCATTCTCTCATCTGACCATAAACAAAGTTCATTGGTTCAAATCCTTCCTATTTCACTGAGGCCCAATTCAGCTACTGAATCCTCCATGAAGATTTCCCTGACCCCTGCCACCATGGTCAACTGAAACCCAAATGATCCTCTGAGATTCTCTCATGACACTTTGTGTCCCTTGACCCACTAGTCTATGACTCCCTTATGACTCATTCCGACTTTGGTGAACCTCATAGAATGTTGGCTTTAAAGTGAACCTCAATGGCCAGCTAGTCATTAATGGTTCAGTGTTAACTTGGAAACCACACTGGAGGGCCCCTGAGATCTGAGCTCAGTCCCAGACTATTAAACCTTTGTATTTAAGATCTTGGTTAAAAGCTTATCAAGTCATGCTTAGTGACATAGTTAGATGCTAATATTCAAAGGGATATCCCCATGCCTGGAATGCACTCGCTCCTTATCTCTACCCTTAAAATTCTCATGATCCTCAAGACCCAACTCAGATGCCACCTCCTCTGAGAAGCGTTCTAGATCTCTTCAGGTGCTGGAGCTCTCTTCCTCTTCAAATTGCTTTATATTTACTTATCTGTGTACCAGTGGAATCCACCTGCCCTGTAGAATGGAAGCTTTCTGAGGACAGAGACTTTGCGGAGCCAGAGACCAGCACAGTCCTCAGCACAAAGGAGGCACCTAGTAAGGAAACAAGCATTTATTAATGGACCTACTATGAGTCAGTCACTATGCTAAGCACTTTGTAAATTTTATTTCATTTGATAATAAATAAATTTATTTTATAGTAATAATAAATAATCATTGCTAACATTTACATAGTACCTACTAAACTTGTACTTTATAATTATATTTTCATTTGGTCCTCACAACAATCCTAGGAGGTAGGTGCTCTTATTTTTATTACTA
>CM053773.1:232438045-232458248 GCA_028658325.1 Potorous gilbertii
TATTTTATATATTATATTATTACATACCATATATACATTATATATTATTATATCCCCATTTTAAAGATGAGGAAAGTGAGGCAAAAAGAGGTTAAGTGACTTTTCCAGGGTCATGCATCTAGTAAGTGGCTGGGGCCAGATTTGAACTCAATCGAGTCTTCTTGATTCCAGGAATATGTTTCTTGTATTGAATTGAACATATAGTGCTGTATATTATGATTCTCTCTCATTGCAGTGTCTTATGCCACTATTAGATTATAAACTTCATGAGAGTAGGGACTGAGACTTATTTAAACTTTGTATATCCCAGTGTCTATTAGAGGGCTCTCCACATAACTGACCAAAATTTGTTCAAGGTATGAGTGAATGAATGAATCTATGTCATGACAGCCAACAGTTAAAGACATACTTTCAGAGGTTCCCTGTTTAGCCACCAAGTGGCACTGATAGACACCCACAATGGACTCCAAAGTCAATCCTGGCAACTTGGACATGCTCTGCTGGAGCATAGGAAATATTGATGGAGTGTGGCACTCTCTGTGGTTGCCAGAAAGTATGAGACCTTCCATCTATGGGTTCCTAGTCTTACTACAGAGTGGTATCACTTGTTGCCCAGGGACTACATAGATTTGGAAATCCATCCAATCAAAACTTAGCGCTTACTTCTACCCATCAACCAATGGTCCTCCATCATTTTCCAAGAGAAACAACCATTCGTACTGGAATGCCTCAGGTTATTTTTACATGTAGAATAAACTCAATCAATAAACAGTACTTAGTGACCAGAGAACTATACATACACACACACACACACACACACACATATATATATATATATATATGTATGTATGTATGTATGTATATGTATACATCTTCCAAGTAGCAACAAGCTAAGTTCCAGATGTCCCCTTAAACATAAGTTTCATCCTGATGTGCACTGGTAAATGTTTAACAACCAGTTTTCCAAAAAAGTAAGACATATTTTTACATTTAATCTGAAATATTAACATTTTCTTCATTGCTTTCCTAAGTCTAGACAATCAACAAAATAATAAATCAAGCCTTGATCTGGATCATTTGTTTATTTCTGAGGTCTAAATGCTCACACTGAAAATTTAACCATCAGCTCTGAAGTTCCAGTTCCACCATCCTTCTGGACCCAAGGATTGTTGGCAATGTACAATTGAACAAAGCTAAGGAATGTAGCTACACAGGTCCCTGAGACTCTCCCTCACTACTCCCTCAGGACCAGTCATTAGATACAGATACAATTTAGATAGTCAAGGCTTTGTCTCCCTTCCATAGGACAGGGCAAGCTGGAGTGCAAGAAGTAGCCCCCATCTCAGCTGAGTGGTCACAGACTGGAATTTCTGTCCTTGCCTCGCTGCAGTCAACCCAGCATGGAGGACAGTGTGTGAAATGAGCCTCCGACCCTATGCCCCTTTCACATTGACCCCGACCACTGCCCCCAGTGGTGCCTCACATCCTCTCTGGATCCCTTCTGCTAAAACAGGAGAACAGGGTGATTACAAAGGGAGAATTGTTCCTTTGGAATCTTACTACATCTGATAATAGCCTATATATATGTACATATGGCAGCTAGGTGGCGCCATAATGGATAGAGCACTGGGCCTAGAGTCAGAAAGACTTGGGTTCAAATCCAGTCTCAGACACTTAGTAGCTGTGTGACCCTGTTTGCCTCAGTTTCCTCATCGGTAAAATGAACTGGAAAAGGCAGTGGCAAACCACTCTAGTATCTCTGCCAAGAAAACCCCAAATAGGGTCATAAAGAGTCAGACATGACTGAAACAAATGGCAAAGACAATAAAATGAATGATGCTGCTTTCTAAAGTGCACTAGGTGGCTCACTGCCTCTGGAGTCAGGAACACCTGAGCTCAAATCCAGCCTCTGACACTTACTAGCTGGGTGACCCTGGAAAAGTCACTTAAGTTCTGTCTGCTTCAACTTCCTCACCAGCCAAAATGGAATAATAATAGCCTCTGCCTCCCAGGCTTGTTGTTAGGATTGAATAAAATAATACTTGTTAAGTTCCTGGCACATGGTAAGTGCTGAATAAATGCTTGTTGACTGACTGATTGTGAAGTTAAAAACATTCTGAGAAGAGATCATAGACTGATTGCCCAACAGGTCCATGACACCAAAAGGGTTAAGGACCCCTGACTTAGAGAAGCATTGACAGGAAGGTAGCTCCTGCTGTCTTTGTGACTCAACCCCACAGCCACCTAGTCCTTCAGTACCTTCTGTGTCTTAAGAACTCCGGCAGGCTAGTCCATTGTATGAGACTTTCCCAGGGGCTCACAGAGGGATCACAAACACTGGCCCCCAGGGAAAACCACTTGGGAAACAAGATGCCTGGAAAAGCACTGCCCTTCCACAAAGAGCTCTCACCTGCATCTCTTATCTCCCTCTGACTACACACTCATTTCTGCACATTAGAAACACCGACACGGACAGCCTCATGTGGCCAGAGAGACTTCCTTGGGATTATTGGAAACAGATGCTACCTTCCTGCGCCCCAGATCAATTGCCCAGCATTCCTGATGCAATCACTGATCTCATTTCAAGGTGGAAAAACTGTCTAATGCCCTGAATTTTACATATAATAATAGCCAACATGTATATAGTTCCTTAACATAGGAAAAATACTTTAACATATATTAGCTTATTTTGATGTCCATAATAACCTTTAAGGTAGAGTCTATAATTATGACTATTGAATGAGGGAGCCAAGATAGGGAGAGATTACATGACTCACTCAAGGTCACACGGCTAGTATCAAAGGCTCAATTTGAACCCAGATCCTCCCACTTCCAAGTCCATTACTCTATTGACTTCATGCTACTGCCCCTGACCCACACGGATGCCCTCTTCTTTCTCCCCAGCGCAGGTAGCCTCTCACAACTGGCCTCCCTCTCCTTCTTCCTTCCCTTTCCCATACCTGTGTTTTGATCGATGACTCCCCCAGACACCATGATCACACAATAAAAAGCAGAGAGGAAATTTTAATAAGATTCCAAATTACCTTCCTCTGTATTCAAATTACTTCATATATTCTGTTCATGATAACTCTTGTTAGTTCCTATTTTTCTCCAGTCCTTTTTTTTAACAGAAGACAAGTCCCTGTGTTAATGAATACCAGATTTTCATTTAATAAATGCCACGTAGAAAATCTTCATTATTTGTGGCCACATCTGTCTGAACAAGACATGCAGAATGCCCCTTTATAAGTACCTGAGATCAATAGAGCATGAGACTCACGTAGACACACTCTCTGTGGTGCCACCGAGAAGAATTCTGTAATTGAAAAGACCTTATAAATCAATGGAGCTAAATTGGAAACTCAAAGAGAACGCCACATCATTCACTGAGGCCCCTGTTAAGACTATTCTTTACTTTTAGGGAGAAAAACAGTAGGAGAGGTTAAAGGTGGGTGTTGAATAGGAAGGAAAGCTTTTAAAAATAAAGAAAAAAATAGACATTTTACTAATTCTAATCATTCAGCCAGGAAAATCTACTGGACACATAGAAGTGAGCTAAATTTGGTCCTGATTACTTGTCCTGATTTATTTTTCTGAAGGACCATTGGATTCCACTTTTATTCGAATATAAAAATATATTCCTCCATTCTGGTCTGGTCCAGCCCTCTTGTCTTGTGAGTTCCTTCATAGAAAAAGAGACAACAAAATCAAAGGTCTGGATCCCAGTCAAGGCTCCCAAACTGTGGAGCAACAGAAAGAGTGTTGGGAGATCTAGGGTCATGACCTGGGTCTTCCACTTAATGTTTATAGGACAGGAGACACAGCACTTCATCTGAAAAATGAGGGAGGGTGATCCCTCACAGTCCCTTTCCAATAACTCTGTGATCTTCCACAGTCAACTCCCTCCTCTAGGACTGGGTCTCCTCATGAATAAAATTAGAGGGTTGGACTAAGGAGGCTTATGGTCAACAGAAGGCAGATGAGATGTGCATATAAATAAGCATAATTAGAAATTCAGTGGAGCAATGGATAGAGCTCTGGGCATCAAATCCAGCCCTAGGTACTTGACAACTATGTGACCCTGGGTAAGTCACTTAAACTCTGTCTGCCTCGTCTGTAAAATGGGAATAATCACAGATCCCACCTCGAAGGGTTGTGATGAAGATCAACTGAGATAACACAAGTGGCAAACTTTAAAGCACTATATAAATCCTAGCTATTATTAATACAAAGCAGAGTGTGAAAGGTCACAAGAGGTTGGGGGGGGGGGGCGGAAAGAGCATAGAAGAAATCATCTCTGACTATGAAGATAATGGAAAGCCCAACTGAAAAGGCTGCACCATATTTGCCACTCAGCTGCATGTTCTTTCATTAAAAGAAAGAAGAGGAGGAAGAGGAGGAGGAGGAGAAAAAGAAGAAGAAGAAGAAAAGAAGGAGAAAGGAAAGAGAAGGGGAGGAGGAGAAGAAGAAAGAGGAGGAGGAGGAGGAGGAGAAAATGAAGGAGAAGAAGAAAAGAAGGAGAAAGAGAAGAGAAGGGGAGGAGGAGAATAAGAAAGAGAAGGAGGAAAAGAAGGAGGAGGAGGAGAAGGAGGAGGAGGAGAAATTAAAATGCCCAAGGTCACATAGCTAGGAAGTGTCTGAGGCGGGATTCAAACACAGGTCTTCCTGACCCTAAGAGAAGTCATTCCGTTCTTAGAAAATACTTTTCTGTACATCAAGCCTAAATCTAATCCTGAACTTTCTGCCCACCACCTCTAGTTCTACCATCTTTCCCATGACCCTCTTTCCCATGACAAGACTTCAAATATTTTCATATTTCTACAAGCAATGACCTTGACCTTCAGGGCTTTACCTATACCTAGAACAAAGATAGCACTAATGTGACTTACCTTGACCTTCAGGGCTTTACCTACACCTAGACCAAAGATAGCACAGTGACTTACCTTCAGGCCCCCCTCCCACAAGCACACAGACCGCTCTCCAACACTGAGTCATGCACCATTACCTAATGACCCAGGATGCCCTGAAACCAGCTCCAAATCATCCTTGGCAGTAACTTAGCCCCCAGGGAAACCACAAAGGTATGATGCTTAAATGCTCCAGAATTTCCTGGGGCTGATCAAACCAATTTTCCTAAATTCCTTAGATATGAGGTGAAAGAAATTCAATAAAGCCTTAAAGCAAGTGATTAGGTTGAACTAATTATATCCTTGAGGAACTAAGAACTAGGACTATATAATGTGGAGGAAATGCTCCATGATCAGCTGCCATGTGGGAGTGAGGGAGAGAATGGGAAGTGGGGAGGATGGGTGAGGTTGGAAATGAAAGGAGCAGGACTGTAACAACTCTAACCACCCTTCGCTGTTCCCTTTCTCTGAGCAAAGATGAAGCTGTGCAGTGGCTGAGGGTTAGGAGAACCTTCCAGTTCTGTGAATTTGGGGCAAATCACTTCCCTCCTTCAAGCCTCAGCTTTCACATCTGCCAAAGTAATTTACCTTAAACCTAAATCTGACCATGTCACTCCCCCACTCAATAAACTGCAATGGCTCCCTATTGCTCTAAGATAAACTATAAATGCTTCTGTTTAGACTTTAGAGCCATCTATAGCCATACACCCACCAGCCTCATTAGCCATTACTCTCCTTCCCCCACTCTACCATCTAGCCCAAATGGTCTTCTCTCTGTTCCTCATACATGACAATTAATATCCTGCCTCCTTGTGTTTGCATTAGCTATCCCCAATGGCTGGAATACACTTCCTCCTCACCTCTTCCTCAACCAGTCTTCTCATTGTCCAAGTCAAAGCTCAGACACCTTCTTCTACCTAAAGTTCTTCCTGATTCCCAAGCTACTAGGTCCACTATGTCCCAAACTACCATATATTAAACGACTTTGTAAATATTTAGATGTATTACCTTCATATTTATGCCATATATGTATGCGCATACATATATGTATGCGCATACATATATGTGTATATGAATATATATTCACATACATATACACATGTAGTCAGATATGCCCTTCTTGTGTCCCCCCATTAGAATGTAGGTTACCTGCAAGTAAGGACTTCCATTTCTTATACTTATATTTCCAATCCTAGCACATAGTAGGCCCTTAATAAGAGATTTATTGATTAATCTGCCAGATAAGAATTTTGATGCTGTGGAATAAAGTAGAAAGAGCTTTGAACCTGAGATCAAAAGATCTAGGTTTAGATATCTCTATCCTATTGCTTACTGGCTGTATGTCCTTGGGGAGATTACTTCATCTCTCTGGGCTTCAGTCTTCTCATTTGTGAAAGAACTGAACTCCAATCTCCAAGATCCCTTCTAATTCTAATACAGTTAACCCTTCCACATCACAACTTTCCTCATCATGGTTTCAACATTTCACACGTCAGTATAAGAAATGAAAAGGGAATTTAGGGGGAATTTTGTAGAAGCCCCAAGTGACATGTGAAGACCAGCAGATGACTATGATGAAATACTTAACCCAAATTTTACAATAAAGTGCTATAAACACCCCATAAAAGAAAAGAAAAAATTCAGACTTCTTCTCGGTTACCAAAGGAGAGCCAGAAATTTCTACATAATTTCCTGAGCCTCAGTTTCTCTATTTGTAAAGTGAAGGGGTTGATTCTGGAGAGCAATTTGGAACTATGCCCAAAGGGCTATAAAATTGTACATACCCACTGCTAGGTCTGTATCCCAAACAGATTTTTTAAAATAATAACAATTAAAATAGAATTATTTTACAAGGTATTTATAGCAACTCCTTTTGTGGTGGCTAAAAAGTGGAAATTGAGGGGATGCCCATCAATTGGGTAATGGATGAACAAGCTGTGGTATATGTTTGTAATGGAACACTGTTGTTCTATAAGAAAGGATAAGCAGGATGATTTCAGAAAAACCTGGAAAAACTTACATAAACTGATGCAGAGTAAATTGAGCAAAACCAGGAGAGCATTGTACACAGTAATAGCAATATTGTATGATGCACAACTGTGAACTGATAATACAATGATCCAAGACAATCTCAAAGGACTCACAATGCACAATGCTATCTGCCTCCAGAGAAAGAACTGATGGAGTCTGAATATAGACCAAAGCATACTATTTTTCTATCTATCTATCGATCTATCTATATCTTCCCATTTGAGTCTCTTCCACAAATTGACTGATATGAAGTGTTTTACATGATTGCACATATATAACCTATGTCATATGAATTATTGTTTCAGAGAGGAACAGAAGGAGGGAAGAAAGGATTAAAATGTGGAACTCAAAATTTTTTTTATAAGAACATTAAAATTGTTTTTACATGGACTTGGAGAAAAGTAAAATATTATTTTTTTAATAGAAAGGCGTTGGACCAAATTACCTCTAAGGTCTTCACTGGCTAGAATTATATGACTTTAATATTTTATGATCCAGGGACTTTCAGGTTTTATATGTGTGTATAAATAAATGTGTATATATATATACACATATGATATATTTAGCAAGTTGGAGGACTAAATTTCCCCATATTTCCATAACTTCTCAAATTTTTCTAAAACAGAAATTATATACTCATATATGAAGCTAATTCAGTTGTTTCCATGGTCTATGACACCTACAATTCAAAAGAAAGTATAAAAAGATGAAAACCCATGAACTGATGTTCACTGTCCTTGAGCACACCCAGCACCCCTCACCTCCCACACTCCTGGCAGCCAGGTTGCACTAGCAGACCCAAGGCCCCAAGATAGGCTTGCAGTAAAACCTATCTGCACACCCCATACACACACACCCTTTCTGGCACTGTGAAGATACCAGCTCCAAGCTACAGAATTTGGCTAGTAGCAACAGATAACCAGCATAGTCATAGCCTGTTGGGAGCTGAAACCCCACAGCACCAGTGCTGCAAAGCTCTGAACTGTTGGTTTAGAGGCAGACAGCCCCATAGCACCAGTAGAGTCGATGATAGAGAAGACAACCTCAAGACATCAGTGAGACAAAGCTTTGAGCTTTCAATGCCAGGCCACAAAACAAGAACAGAGAGAGTGGGTCAGGTCACCAAGACAGGACGCTATGAATGTGGGAAGAGGAGCTCAACTTTGCAGCACTCCACTAGACCTAAAGAAAAGAGCACAGTATCCAGCTTGGACCAGTTTTGATCACCCAAAAGTCATTTGGGACAGAGACCTAGGCTGATGAACAGTGAATTTCTCAACCGAGGCTGAGATGCTTTGAGATTTAACTCCTAAAGAAGCAACCATCATAGTCAAGAAGCAGTAACAACAGAAGTAAATATGGCCACCAGATCTAGTAAACAAATTCATGTGTCTATAAGTAAATACTGCAAAATAAAGGAAAATGATCCAATATTTGATGAGACAGAGTACCCCATGAAATTTGAGGAGAACATGGAAAAACAACATACTGCTCTTGAGTGATTTAAAAGAGGAAGGAGAATTAAGAGCAGAATTTATGTCCTGTACATAAAAAATATGAACAGAATAGTAAAACTTGAATTTTCAATATCAGACCTCAGCAAAGAAACAAGAGAGAGAACAATAGATTGGAAATGCAAATACACAGAACTGACAGACAGTCTAGAAGAAGAGAAGGAGAAAAAAACACTAAAAGAAAATACTCTCAAAATGCAAGGAAAACATATGGATCTCAAAGACAGAAGGTGTAGAAATAACCTAAAGATCATAGGTCTTTCAAAAGAACATAACAGGACCAAAAAAATCTTTAGCACCACAATGAAGAAAATAAAAGAACTTACCAGAACTGCTGAACATAGAAAATGAAATTTTCTATTCAAATTTTCAATTCAAATATCTTATAATCCTTTATATACCCTCAAGTCAACCTCTTGACAAGTTCAGTAGCAGCAGATGGTGGAAAAGACACTAAGACATAGAACCTCATGTCAGGAGAGACCCCTAAAAACCTCAAGACTATGGCTACCTGGAAAGGAGAGAAGAATGAGACAGGAGAGAGAAGTTCATCTTGGCTCTCTGGGGAAAGGAAAGAAGAGTCAACACCAGGGAGCTTCCTATTTTAATTAATTAGTCTTGCTAATTAGATAAGGAGGGAAAGCATAACACAGAGCAGAGAGCTGTTGTCTATCCCCTAATCTATAGAATCTATAGACCCACCTTTGACACATACTAGCTGTGTAACCCTAGACAAGTCATGTAACCTCTCTAAATTGTCCTAGACAATTCTATAAGACTGTAGGTTGCAGAACAGTTGCCAGTATGTGGCAGGAGAAGGAGTTTTCTCACCTCACTTCCCAGTCATTCAACAATCATTAGGTAACCTTTGTTTATGCCAATGAAATAATAAGTCCAGACACAAAACAAACTGGGTACTAAGCTCACTTGTTTCTATACTGTTGAAGGAAGGTAAAAGATATGAGTCACTAAATATCAGTGCCCTGGAGTAAAGCCCTGTTTAATCTTTCCCACTATGCACTTCCCTGAACCTCCAAACTTCCCCACTTTTGTTGAGAGTACCACCATTCTTCCAGACATTCACCATTCAAGACTGAGTCATCTTCTGCTTCTCAGCCTCACTCACCCGTCATATGCAATCAGTTGTCAACTCTTACCATTTCTGCTTTTACAACCTCCCTCATAACTGTCCTCTTCTCTCCACTCCTATGGCCACCACCTCAATTCAAACCCCTCTTAATTAAGCCCCCTGTCTGAAGTATCTCCTTCCTCCATCCCCTATATTGCTGCCAAATAATCTTTCTAAACAAATAGTTCTGCCACAATACTCACTGGGTCAAAAACTTCACTGAATCATCATCGTAATCTCTGTGTGATGAAGATAGGTCAGGTAAAATTATCCCATTTTATAAATGAGGAAACTGAGGCACAGGGATTAAATGGTTTGCCCAAGGTTAGCCAAATGACTGAGCCAAGATTGGAACTCAAATCTTGTGGCTTTAAGTTCTGGCATCTTCCTCCTTGAACAGAGAGAAATTACATTTCTTGGTACATTACATATCACTTCTTACAGAAACCATTAAAACACCAAAGGACAAGACTCTGGAAATCCCTATCTCATCAACTGATGGTCAAGAGGTACTGGATGGCATTCGAAATCTTGCTGCTATTTGGAAACTCTTTTGAAACCACCTTCAAGCGTAAATGACAGGTCAATAACACCAGAGTAAAGTGATGGAGTTTTATAGCCTACAACTCTCTGCTGCTTTACTGGGCAGATGACAGGTACAGGGAGTAAGTAATAGACAGAGGTCTGTTCTGATCAAGGGAGTAAGTAATAGACAGAGGTCTGTTCTGATCAATCTGTCCACCACTTCACATCCAGTCCCTTCCATAAACCACTCAATCAGGACTATCCCTTGAAAAGTCAGAATATACAGTTATAAAATCTCACTCCCATCAAGCCAAACATATTGCCTCAAATTCTACTTACTGTTCAGAGTCAAGGCATTATGGTTTGTGAGGGTACTATAAAATTATTAATATGTTAACAGAAAAAGGTAACCACTAGCTACACTGTTTAACAATAACCTATGGTACCTTATGGTTTAACAAATAATGTTCCCCCCAGTCAAACATAGCATCATAGGATCACAGATGTAGATCTGAAAAGGATTTCAGAGATCATCCAGTCAGGATACCTGAAAATCCACCATCAACATCACTGCTTCCAATTAAGTTTTGTGACTCCAGGAGGGCACTATAAAAGCATAGGTATTCCCTCAGTCAAACTGAGACCTTAGCTTAAATGGGCCAAGATCTCCCATTGCATCCTGGACCATCTCCAGTCATCTATATCTGGCCACTGGACCCAGGTGGTTCTGGAGAATGTGAGGCTAGTGACTCTGCACAGTCTTCCCTCACACTTACATGTCATGGCATAACCTCCCTGATATCATAGTCCTCTTTGAGAATAAAGGACAAAAACAGCAACATAAACATGTGAATACATTACCAGAAAGAGATTAAGCATTAACCCATAATGCCCTTTTAGTCATGTGACAGCATGATAACAACAGAGAGACAGAGGCAGGGAGAGAAAAAGAGAGAGACAGAGAGAGAGGGAAACAGAAAGAGAGAGACAAAGAGGAAGGGAGAAAAAGAGAGAAGCAGCAGGAAAGATCAAAAGAGAGAGAGAAACAGAGACAGAGAGAGACACACACAAAAATGGAGACAGAAAAAGCAAGGAAAATAAAGGAAGAGAAAGACAGACAGAGAGAGAGAGACAAAGAAGAATGGAGAGAGACAGAGAAAGAGAGACAGCGTGTAATGGATAGAGAGCTACCCATTACACCACTCTACCTTTGCCTCTGCCATATAGTGACTGTGTGACTCTGGACCAGTCACTTTACCCCTGTGCTCCAGTCCCCTCCTCTGACTGGTGAGTTCGTCCCAGAGCCTCCATTTTGAGGAAGTGCCCAAGTTAACCATGCTGACTTCCTTATCTCCTCTCCTCTCTCTCTCCTGAGAAGTCCCTCTCTCCCTTTATAATTTCTGGCTCCATCTTATGTGTTCTTTTCATTAGGATATAAGTTCCTTGAGGGCAGGAGGTGCTTTTCTGTTTCTATTTGTACTCCCAGTGACTATCACAACTCAATCACTTTAAAATGAGTATTGACTTGATTTCCAATTCTCTAAGATTATAACTGGTAGAGAAAGTGCTGACCTGGTTTGGTAGCAGGACCTTCCTTCCTGTGAAGTTCCCTAAAGCAATAGAATCACAGGTCCAATACCCATCTTTATCCTATGGCACTTTGTGGTTAATCAATTGCACTCCTCACTACAAATCCTAAGAGGGGTGTGGTGACAGGGGTTTCATCTCCTTTTCATAGGAAGAACTAGGGTCACAGAAAAGAAAATGACTTGCCCAAAGTCAAAAAGTGACTTTACTGTAGCTCAGATCAAAGTCTTTGAGCTCCAAGTTCAGCGGTATATCTACTCGTTCCTCTCCTAATAGGGTGATATATGTTTTAAGTTTTCAGACATCCAGGTATCCTCCTGGAGATGGGGCCCCTGAGCCAATGAGGAGAGCATAGAAGCTATAAGTCCAGAAGGACCTAGGGTGGAGTGTGGCATCCTCTAGAGGAAGGCAGCCCTGGCAGCAGAGGAGGCCCTATGAAGACTTGGTTAGAGCAGTGGATATTACTCAATGTGCTGAGTCATGCCCTGTGTCCTACAGTATATGCCAAGGCTAAGCAGATACCGAAAAGAAGTCAAAGAAAAAAAGTAAGGTGCTAGGGGAAAACCCCCTCCCCAGTAATGTACTCTACATTGGAGCAAGACCTGGGGCAGAGATGCCCTGACTGAGGATTGGAGGGAAAGTACCCCAAATATGCCTTAGTATGCTACTGGGGAGGGGAGGGGAAGCACTTGTTTTGGACCTTGGTTCTACTCTTACCTCTGTCACTAACTACCTGTGTGACCTTGGACAAGTCACATCCTTTCTCTGAGCGTCAGTTTTCCTATCTGCACAATGGATATACCGTGAGATCTAGAATCAGAAAGATGTGTTCAATCTTGGTTCAAACACTTATTAAGTGTATAACCCAAGGTAAGTTGTTTCACTTCTGTTTGCCTCAGTTTCTTCATCTGTAAAACGGGGATAGTAACACTACCTATCCTATAGGATTTTTGAAAGGATCAAATGAGATAATACTCATAAAGCAATTTTCAAACCTTAAAGCACTATCAAATGCAATTCTAATTATGTATAATTATAATAGTACAAATTAAACATCAGTCAAATGAATCTGTGTACTTATAGTGACCAACGGCCTCAGAGAAGATGAGTAAAAACACCTCCCTTCTGGTATTGGAAAAGTGAGGAACTCTGAGTGTAGAATGTTGCATATGATATCAAATACAGTTATTAGTTTTTCTTTGTCATGAAGGAAGGTTCACTGGGGGTTGGGATCGAGGGTAGGATATCCAGAAATGACTTGACCCTGAAGTAGAAACATCGCAGGCAGTGGATAGAGCACTGGACATGGAGTCAGGAAAATGAGTTCAAATTCAACCTCAAACATTTACCAGCTGTGTGACACTGGGCAAGTCACAACTTCTGTCTTAGTTCCCTCATCTGCAAAATAGGAATAATCCAGTTATCCCTTTCACATCACAGGGGTTAGAGGTGCAGCCCCCCAATCTGGAAAATCCATAATCTTTGACCCTCCTTTCATACCAGAGAAGAAGTCTGAATTATTATGGTATTAAAAGATAAAATATGTTGATATTATAAAATGCCATCCATATATTTTATGCATCTCTGAGTTTCTAAACTTTTTCTTTGTCACTTGATGGCTTTCACATGTCATCTGCTACTTACATGAAACTCTCAAAAAATTCCCATGTAATTTCTTATGCCAATCCGTGAAACCTCGAGAGGGAAAGTTGCAGTGTGGAAGGGATCACTTTTTCCCTGTTGTAAGAGGTACCATTTGTAAAGTGCTTTGCAAACTTCAAAGTCCTCAAAATTCTAGCTCTTATTATTAATCAAAAACAAAGGGCATTAATAAAACTTGTTTTTAAAAACACATAAAAGGCAACGGGTGTTCGGACATCCTCATATGGTTGTTGCAAGGATTAGATGATATTCCATATCTGAAAGTGCTCTGGAATTAGAAGGCATTCCCTAATGGTCAGTCATCATCAATGCTGACCACTTCCCCCAAGCCTTCAGACATGACAGCTGAATGAAATCATGCTCCAGGCTCCCATCCAGGCTGTTGTCTGGTTTTACTGTCAGCAATCAAGAATGATTTACTTTATATTGGAGAGTCCCCTATGCTTTGATTGAAAAGGCATTGGATCTGGAACGAGAGAACCCACAGGTGAAGCTGTTTGCCGCTTACTACTTCTGAACCTTTACCAATTATATTCCTGTCTCACTTTCCTGGTCTGTAAAGCAAGGAGGTTTCACAAGATGATCCCTAAGATCTTCTATAAATATACACAAATGCTGGGATCCTTCCCTTCAGTTTTAGCAATGAAATATTTAGGCAGTGCCTCAGAATAGAAACAATAGATGGGATCTCAGGAGACTTGAGTCTGTGCCTCAGATCCACCATTGACATGCTTGGGCTAGTCACTGCCCCTCTTGTCCTTCATTTATAAAGTGAGTCTCAATTTCCTTCATCTAAAAAAAAAAGAGTTGAATATAATTGTCCTACTTACCTCAGCCTTGATCAAAACCATGAAACCTCTCTGTAACTCAGTTTCCTCAATTGAGGATGGACTAGATGTCCCCAAGTCTACATCTAAAATCCCATGACCCCAGAGCTGTTTTGAGGAAAGTGCTTTGCAAACTGTCACGTGCTATAAAATTGAAAGCTTTCATTCCTTAAAAAGAATTAAAGACATAATGGGAGTAGGGACTTTTAACCCTGTGTTTTTAGATAGATTGATTCTCCTGAGCCAAACTGAACAGGCATATTGTTCCAAGAAGATAGCTCTTTACATACAGTCATCTCAGAACCGTGTTGATGAGTTAATTTGTTAATTAATAAGTGCCCAGAGGGTCTTGTTCTATTAATCTTTTTCAAATGATTGAAGAGGTAGAATCCCTTTCAAACAAAAAGTCTCCTACTGAGTCCATCTTTTGAAAGACTGTGACCATGGGAAGCTGTCCAATAGTGGAATGGGATGCCTCAGAATAGTAGGTTCCCCTTCTCTAAAAGACTTCAAGCAAAAGCTGGATGAACATTGGTCGGAGACATGGTAGAAAGGAGTCTTCTTCCAAAGACTGGGGGGCCTTTGAGGTCAGAGAATCATAGCGTTAGTGATGGAAGGAACTTTGGAAGTCAGCAAGTCCAACATTCTCATTTTAAAGAATAGGAAATGGAGTCCTAGAGAGCGAAAATTACATGTCTAGTTCTTAAGTGTCTGAGGCAGGATTTGAACCCATGATTCCCTAACTCAAGTCCAGGACTCTACCCACTGTATCACACTGCTCCTTGGGTTCCCTCCAACTCTGAGAAGGTAGGGTGTTGTAGAGAAGCAGGTGTTGGCTCAGAGAAAGGAAGACTTTGATATTTTGAACTATGCCAAAATTGACTAGGTGATTGGCTCCCCTCAGTGTTGGAGAGATGCCTTTGAGCAGAGGCTGGATGGTCACATGTTAACTATTTTGTAGTGAGATTCGCATTCAGGCTTGATTTTCATTTTGGGCAATCTCATTCAAATGCAAATAGATGAGATGACTACTGTGATCCCAATTTATGTGCAGACACATGTGTGTACACAGAGACACACATGTACATATGCACACACATGTGTGCACATGCACATCATTTGTCAGACCAGTAGTGTGAGACTGAGCAATGGGTAGAAAGTATTGACTGCTGCCACGGAAGGAAAGCAAAACCCACTGAGGCTCAAAACTTGTCAACCAGGACCAGAAGAGCCTCAGAGATTGTTGTCTAGGAGCAAGGTGATGCCTTATGGGCCATTAGGCAGGCAGGTGAGTGGGAGAGGCTTGTGGTAATAAAAACATCAACAGAGAGGTTCCAGATGATGGATTTCTGTCTGGAAACCCTTTTCATCATTGCGTCTGCACAGAGGCGAGAGCAGCCCTTCACTTTCCCACCCAAGCCCTCTGAATACCTGACCCTGAGACTCACAGAGCAACATGAAGAGATCTCAACAAACCAGGTGTGTGTGTGTGCGCGCATGTGTATGTGTGTGTGTGTATGTGAGAGAGAAGATGTGAGTGAGGATATGTGTATGTGCATGTCTGTATATGCATGTGAGAGAGAAAAGTGTATGTACATGCATGTGTGTGTGTGAGGGAGAAGTATGTGCATGTGTGTGTATGTGCATGCGTGTGAGAGAGAGAAAAGTGCGTGTGTATGTGTGCATATGCATGTACGTGTGGGTGTGAGAGAGAGAGAGAGAAGATGTGAGTGAGGATGTGTGTGTATGTGTGGGTGAATGTGTGTGCATGTGCATGTGTGTGTGCGTGGGCACGTGTGTGCATGTGCATATGTGTACATATGCATGTCTGTGTGAGCCTGTGTGACAACGGCATGCACATATCTGGTCTCTACTCCAGGCTCTGCTGCTAATTAACTATGTTACTTCAGGCAAATCATTACCTCTCTCTGTGGATAATTTTCCATATTTGTAAAAAGAGAGCTTTCCCCAGTGATGTCTGAGGTCCCTTCTAGATGTGATAGCTGGCATTTATATTGGGCTTTAAGACATATCCACACACACTGAGACTCCTCCAATGTAGGGCTTTAACGGTTGAATTGCTCTGAGCAGGAAGGATATGGCAGCTTCCTGATTATTTAAAGCCCCAGGTACCAGCCCCAGGCTTTCTGTTAGCAAATGAAGCTTGCCCTCTGAGTCCTTGTAGAGAGACAGGCAGGCAGAAGGAGGAGGATTTTTTGCTAAACTTTTAATCAACTGTCACTAGCTAGGACATGTGACTAAGGGCTCTGTAGAGACGCCCCCTAGATGACTGGAGACTGAAACCCTTCCAGTCACCCCCATCCCCAAGAGAACACCCTAGGAATTAACATCCATGCACTTTATATGCTCCAGGGGCCACATGTTGAAAGGGGTATGGATGTAGAATGATGATCAACATGCTGGCATCCAGCTCTGAATACCATCCTAATCTTGGAACTTGAAGAGACCCTAGGCTTTAAAATATTAAATTTAAAAGCTGCCTGAGACCTCCACTAGGGGTCTGGGCTCTGAGGAAAGATTTCAGGAGTTCTCTATACATACACACACATGTATCATATATGGACACTTAGTTATAGATATTTTACAACATTTCTTTCAATTTTGAAGCTGGCAATCAGTATCATTCTGATAAGGGGTCTGTAGGTTTCACCAGACTGTCAAAGGAGTCCATAACCAAAAAAGAAAAAGAAAAAAACCCTGTTCTAATCTATTACTTGCATCTTAGAGATGAGAAAACACAGACCTGGAAAGGAAAAATAACTTACCCAAGGTCACTAAGCCAATATGTGATAGAGTTCAATTTGAACTCATGTCTTTCATCTCCAAACCCAAGGCTCTATGCAATGGATAGATGGACTTGTGTCTTCTGAATCAGCCCAGGACCTTTTTTGGCCATGTTTTACTGACTCCTCCTGAAGCAAAGTTCTTCTAACAGCTGAGTACTTTGGAATCATTTTGATGTCCACCAGTCTAAAAGGAAATCCATCTTTCAACAGGTGCCATTTGTGACCATTGGTCCAGAAGCACAAGGAAATTAAGCAAACTGATCAAATCAGATTACTGCTGACTATACACACCTAGAAAGCCTAAGAGCCTCTGAAGCACTTGACTTTGGCCATAGTAATCTAATAACAGTGAGGCAGGCTATGGTCTCCTGGCTTGGTCTTCATGGTCCTTCCCTCAGCAATCTCTCCCCTCCCTCAACCTGAAGAACCCAAGAGGGCTCCAGGAAGGGAATACAGCAATGGGAACTAGCAATAGTGTCCCAGAAACAGCACTCAGGACCTGGGAGCTGTCCCTGGCTATACGCAGCTTCCAACAAAATATGTCCCTTTTCTGCACATCATTTTCCACAAATGCAAAAATAATAAAATAATAAATAATAAAGGACTAGGCATTAAATTTGATCCATTTTTATCAAATTATCACATTTTTAAGTTCATGGACCCTAAATTAAGAGCCCCTGATTTAGAAGGGACGTGATAACTCTATTGGAAATGCTATCATAGGGAAGGATTCAGCTTCTAGCACTGGGTGGCAGTTGCAAAGAGGCCAGCTGAGGCTCCATATCAGAAAAATTTCCTAGCCATCAAAAGTGTCCAAACATGCACTGGACTGCCTTCGTAGGTAGTAAGTTTCTCCTTATTTGAGATCCACAAGTCAAGGTTGAATTGTCACTTTGGGAGTAGGCCGCATGTTTGGATAAAAATTGGGCTAGATGACCAATATTCCCCCTTCTAATTCTGAGATTCTAGGATCTCTATCTGACAAAAGGAGAAGCTGAGCTCCAGAGAATAGAAGTAAACCCATAGTGCACTAGAAAGTAAACCAGATCCAGAGTCAGATAGAGTTCAATAAGCATCTGTTAATGTCAGGGCTTGGAATCAAGAAGACTCATCTTCATGATTCAAATTTGACCTCAGACACTTACTAGCTGCGTGACCCTGGGCAAGTCACTTAACCCTGTTTGCCTCAGTTTCCTCATCTGTCCAATGAATTGGAGAAGGAAATGGAAAACCACTCAAGGATTTTTGTCAAGAAAATCCTAAATGGTGGGGCACAGCCAACATGGTGGAGTAGAAACACATACATACTTTAGCTCTTCCCCCACAGCCCATAAAATACCTGTAAAGAAAGACTCTCAACAAATTCTAGAGCAGCAGAAGCCACAGAAAGATGGAGTGGAGGAGATTTCCAGCCCAGGGTGACCTGGAAGGCTGACGGTAAAGATCTGTCACACCGGACACAGAGCAGAGCCCAGCCCAGCCTTGACTGCACAACTCTGGGAGGAGCAGGACTGGTGCAAACTTCAGGGATGAAATCTCCAGAAGCAGAAGCAGTTCACAGATTCCTCAACCCACAGGTGCCAAAGGTCAGAGACAGGGCTTTTTCAACCTGAGGGAGAAGGGAGCAGAATCCACTCCTGGCCCCAGCCCAAGGCAGCAGCAGAGGCTGAGCAGTGGAGGTTCTAGAGGTTCATAGAACCTTCATAGAAGGTTGCTTTCTTCATGAACAGGTATTTCCTTCCATCCTTTCAGATGAGGAAGAACAAAGCATACTGTCAGAGGAAGTCAAGGCTTCTGAATCCAGTACCTCCAAAATGAATATACAATGGGCCCAAGTCATAGAAGAGCTTGAAAAGCAAGTCAGCAGCTTGCTAAACGAGATTCAAAAAACTGCTGAGGAAAATAACACCTTTAAAAATAAGCTAACTTAATTGGAAAAAGAGGTCCAAAAAGCTAATGAGGAGAAGGCTTTAGAAAGTAGAATTAGCCTAATGGAAAAGGAGGTTCAAAAGCTTACTGAAGAAAATAGTTCTTTAAAAATGAGAGTGGAGTTCAGGGAAGCTAATGACTATATGATAAATCAAGAAATTGCAAAACAAAACCAAAGGAATGAAAAAATAAAAGATAATGTGAAATATCTCATTGGAAAAACAGCTTACCTGGAAAACAGATCCAGGAGAGACAATTGCAAAATTATGGGACTACCTGAAAGACATGATCAAATAAAAAGCCTAGACATTATCTTTCATGAAATTATCAAGGAAAACTGCCCTGATATTCTAGAACCAGAGGGCAAAATAAATATTGAAAGAATCCACCAAACATCTCCTGGAAGAGACCTGAAAAGAGAAACTCCTAGGACTATTGTGGCCAAATTTCAGAGTTCCCAGGTCAAGGAGAAAAGATTGCAAGCAGCTAGAAAGAAACAATTTCAGTATTGTGGAAATACAATCAGGATAATACAGGATCTGGCAGCTTCTACATTAAGGGATTGAAAGGCTTGGAACAGGATATTCCAGAAGTCAAAGGAATTGGGATTAAAATCAAGAATCACCTACCCAGCATAGCTGAGTATAATACTTCAGCGGGGAAAATGGTCATTCAATGATATAGAGGGCTTTCAAGCATTCTTGATGAAAAGACTAGAACTGAAGAGAAAATTTGACTTTCAAATACAAGAATTGAGAGAAGCATGAAAAGGTAAACAGGAAAGAGAAATCATAAAGGACTTTCTAAAGCTGAACTGTTTACATTCCTACATGGAAAGATAATATGTGTAACTCTTGAGACTTTTCTTAGTATATGGGTAGGTGGAGGGATTACACACACACACACACACACACACACACACACACACACACACAACAGAGAGCACAGGTTGAGTTGAATCAGAAGGAATGATATCTATAAAATTAAGGGGTGAGAGAGTAATATATTGGGAGGAGAAAGGGAGAAATGGAATGGGGCAAACTATCACTCATAAAAGAGATAAAAAAATATTTTTCAATGGAGGAGAAAAGGAAGGAGGTGAGAGGGGAAAAAGTGAAGCTTACTCTCATCACATATGGCTTAAGGAGGGAATAACATGCTCACTCAATTTGGTATGAAAAGCTAGCTTACACTACAGGAAAGTAGGGAAGAAGGGGACAAGTGGGGTGAGGGGGATGATGGAAGGGAGGGCAAATGGGAGAAGGGAGTAATTAGAAGTAAACAC
>CM053773.1:232458748-232490531 GCA_028658325.1 Potorous gilbertii
AGGAAGGGAGAGAAGTTGGAATTCAAAGTATTAGAAATAAATGTTGAGAATTGTTATTGTATATAACTGGGAAATAAAAAATACAGGAAATGGGGTATAGAAATCTATCTTATCCTACAAGAAAAGAGAGAAGATGAGGATAAGGGAAGGGTAGGGTGTGATAGAAGGGAGGGTACATTGAGAGAAGGGGTAATCAGAATGCAATGTATTATGGGGCGGGGGAGGGGAGAGATGGGGAGAAAAATTGGAACTCAAAATTTTGTGGAAATGAATTCTGAAATCTAAAAATAAATAAATAAAACTATTAAAAAAGTCCTAAATGGGATTACAAAGAAACAGATACGACTGAAACCACTCAACAATCACAACAAAATGAGCCAGGGATGGTGCTAGGCAAACAATACAAAATATTTGTATCTCATTTCTTTCACTTATTGCCCTTCTGACCCTTCATCTTCTAGGAATCTCTAAATCCTCATAAATGAAAAGAAAAAAAGATATTGTGTTCATTATGGGCTAGGCAGTGTGCTAACCACTGAGAATACCATAGTGAGACAATCCCTGCACTCAGGGAGACTGCATTCTGATAAAGAGAAACAACTCAGGGGAATGGTGGCCAGGGAAGGACATTCTGGTCTGGGGAGTCATGAAGATGGAAGGGGAACAATAGAGAAAGCAACTGATGTATTCTTTCAAATAGCCATGATAGCATTGATTTGAATAAATGACTAGATAGATGGAAATATAGATAATGAATGAATGAAAAAGCATTTATTAAGCACTCACTGTGTGCCAACCACTGATTATATAAATGATAAAAGCAAGTCTATTACTGTTCTCAAGGAGCTCATGCTCTAATTGAAGTAGAGGACACATTAAGTTCAGCTATAGAACAATTGAAAAGACATCAAAGTTCTAAGGATGAAGCAATGGGGCTTATATCAAGGGCCAAGAAGCCTTAAGTTATATCCATCGTTCTAAGGAGAACATCAGACAACCATAGAGGCAAGGCAGATGGTAAGGCCTGATGATCTTCCACCTCACCAAAAAGAATAGAGGTAATAACTTTCATCTCAACCAACCTGTATGAGCAGTCAAGGAGCTGAGATGGGTTCTCATTTGGGTTTTGAGTTGATCACAAGTTCCATCACAAGAGTTAGCAGGGTGTGAAATATGCACAGCATACAGTCAGAAAACAGCCAGGGTGAAAGGGTCAGGGTGAAAGCCAGTCTAAGTTGGGTCATCAGTAAAATGAAGATGTTGCACTTGATTTTTGAGATTCCTTCCATTTTAAGATTAATGATCCAATGATCCAGAACAGGGTTTTCCCACTCACCTACCCTACCATATGACATATGAGTATGGGGACCCTTAGGTCAGTCTCCTTGGCTTAGGTTTTCAGCTCTTAATTGGACAGCTAGGTGTCACAGTGGATAGAGTGCCAGACCTGGAGTCAGGAAGACTCATCTTCATGAGTTTAAACCTGGCCTCAGATACTTACTAGCTGTGTGACTCTGGGAACATCACTCAACCCCATTTACTCATGTATAAAATGATCTGGAGAAGGACATGATAAACCACTCCAGTATCTTTGCTAAGAAGACCCCAAACTGGGTCAGAAAGCATTGGACATGACTGAACAACAACCCTCCCTGCCTCTGGTGTCACTGGGCTTGAGGATATACGGTTTAACACAGAAACAATCAAGGTCCTTTAGGTGCTCAATGGAAACCAGGTTGTACTTCTATGGATCTGCCACCAGACCCCGACAACTCCCTTGATCAGCATGATTTGGGATGATAACAAAGACCCCTGGAGATCTGGGTTTCAGGTTAGTTTCATTTTATAACCATTGTCAAACACAGCAGTAAAATGTAGTAGGGCTGAGTCTTGGGGTAGGTTGCTAAGAATGGAGCCCCCATACCACAGCATGTATGGTCTGGATCCAATCTTTGACAATCTTGACAAGAGTCTGACAGCTTTTGCAGAGGGACATGAAGGAATGCCGTCTGCCTTCTCAGTTTTCAAAAGACAGATTCACAAAATTAGGCAAAGTATGCTTCCCAAGTAATTCCCAAGGAAAGGCTTCTGACGGAATTTTAGGATCCTGGTTCAAGAGCTATACAGAACTTGAGAGATAGTCCTAGTCCAACTTTTTTATTTTACAGAAGAGGCCTAGAGATCATAGGATCATAGATTGGAATCTCCAATCTACTTCATTTCACATATGAGGAAACTGAATCCCAGAGAAGTTATGCCACCTAGTATCTCTCAGGGTCACACATGATAAAGAGTATAGCTGGGATTTGAACCCAGATTCTCTGACTCTAAATTCAATACTCCTTTCAATTCATCACACTTTTTGTGAGATAATGCATGGCTCTAAGGCCATAGTCAAAGGAAATCCAAGCAAAGAGTATTATTACATCAAGAAGAAAAATATTCTGGGCTTGGAGATAGCCTGATCTAATACAAAGCCTTGGGTTTGGAACCCAAAAGATCTGTGTTCATGTCTCTGTTCTATCACTAATTCATTGTAGAGAATGCTAGCGACTGTGACATGTATCGTGGATAACTTAGAGCCAGGAAGGTCTAGGTTGAAATCCTGCCTCAAACACTTAGTACTTGTATGATACCCCCAATCCCATCCCAGGCAAATCTCTTAATCTCACTCAACTTCAGTTTCTTCATATGTAAAACGAGGGTGGGGTAGACTGGAGATGATCTTTGAGGTCACTTCAAGTTCTAAATCTATGCTTTCATTAGTAGAAGGCACTCTGCTACCAATGGAGATCAGCACCTTGTCTTGACTAAAGAATTTTCAGGGTGCTGACTTGCCCAGGGTCACGTGGCCAGCATTTATCAGATGGAAGACTTGAACCCAGTTCTTCCTGACTTAGAGGCCATCTCTCTAACCACTATAACACCATGAATTGGGGAAGCCACTTTACTTAGTTGAGGTTTTTTTTTCCCCCTTGATTAAAACAAAGGGGTCAGGTGATCCGTTATCCATGGGTTCTAGAATTCCCCTATATTAAGGTTCTAAAGTTCTAAGATTAAGTGTCTTGCCTTTGGTCACATAGGTAGATAGCAGTCAGAGGTCAGATTAGAACCTGAGTCCACTGACCTCAACTCCATCATTCTTTCTACTGTAGCTTGTCAGTTCACAACTACATCATATCAAAAACGGAACTAGAAATGTTAAGGCTTTCCCTGAGGGGGATGTCACTTGGAGACATTATCTCTTTCTCCCAGACTAGCTTAACAAATTCCAAGTTGAACACTGAGGACTGGTAAATTTCAGGTAAGTGGTGGCAGACCTGTAAGCCCCCAGGACTTGAAGCCCTGCCCCAGGGAGGCCAGAAGTTTACCATCTGAGCATCAAGAGAATCCTGGGGAATCAAAGTGGGGAAGGCAGAGGAAGTGCATCCCCCAATCAGTTTTTTTTTCTTTTAAGAAGTGACATTTTATGTTTCCTTGAGTGAGAACCTAAGCTTCCAGGACCCACCTCTGCTGTCATGGAAACCTATGCATGTGTTACTTCTCATAGGATTAAAGCACAGGCTTCTTATCTCATCCAGTTGAAGAAAGTTTGGACAGACCTCAGGGCTGGGGGGGTGAGAAGAATACCCAACTCAGAAACCTGGGTTGATTTCAGGACCACAGAGAGTGTTAGAACTTTCGCTGGCCTTTGATGCTTCCAGGAACCAGTGATAAATATGGGGAGGATTTCAAAAGAGGGGAACAAATGGAAAAGCTATACTCAGGAAACTTTAGAAATGGATGAAACCTTTTCCATTTCTCGTTGGCAGCTAGGTGGCACAGTGGACATAGTGTGGGTCCTTGAGTTTGGAAAATCTGACTTCAAATCCAGTCCCAGACACATGTTAACTGTGTGACCCTAGGCAAGTCATTTAATGGATGCTTGCCTCAGTTTCCTTAACTGTAAAATGAAGGCCATAATAGTGCTATGTCCAAAGGTTGTTGTGAAAATCAATTAAAATAGTATGTTCTTGGCACATAGTAGGTACTTAATAAATGTTTGTTTCTTTCCCTAATCAACTATTCCAGTTCTTTTTTTTTTAAGTGAGGTAGCAGGAGACAACAAGCTACAATAGAAAGAGTAGTGGTTTTACAGTCAGAAGATCTAAGTTCAAATCCCATCACTGTCAGGGTCTGTGTGCCTTTGGGTAAACCTTCTAACCTCTCTTGGCTCAAAGTTTGTCATTTATAAAAACGATGAAGGGGCAGCAAGGTGACACAGTAGGACCTGAGCCCAGACACTTACCAGCTGTATGACCTTGGGCAAGTCACTTAACCCTGATTGCCTCATTAAAAAAAAAGGGGGGGGGAACTGTACAAAATGGCCTCCAAAGGTTCTCCCAACTTTAACTCAGTAGCAAATTCCTTCCCCTTTTATCCTTCACATCATCATTTATAAAAGGGAAAGGAGTAGATATCTCTGATGTTGCTTATAGCTCCCTCGTTCTCTGTTTTAAGTCCCTTTCATTTCTGATATCTATGTTTTTCAGCTCCTCCCAATTCGGATGTTCTATGTTCTAGGTTCCCTTCCAGCTCTGACACAGTAGATTCTAAGGTCCCTTCTAGATCTGATATTCTATGTTCTAAAGTCTCTTCCAGTTCTGATGTTCTATATTCTAAAGTCCCTCCTTGCTGGAATGTTCTATGTTATAAAGTCCCTACCAGCTCATACTTTTTGTTCTCCAGGACCCTCTCAGCTCTGATATCTTAAATTCTAAGTCTCCTCCAAGCAATGACTTTTGTAACCTAAGGTCTTGATATTCTATGTTCTAGGACCTTCTTAGATGTGATTTTTTTTGTCCTATATCCAAAGTGTTATGTTCTAACATACTAGATTCTAAAAGCCCTTCTAGTTCTAGGTTCTAAGTCCTTCCCAGCTCTAACATTCTATGTTCTAAGGTCCCTTTTAACTCTTGATGTTCTATATTCTAAGGGTCCTGGCACACTCTGTTCTAAGCTCCTTTCTAGCTCTGACATTTCATATTCTATGTGGCAAATTGTCTTTCAGTTCTGATATCCTGTAAGTCTATAATTATTAACATAAATAGAGTTGAAATGGATCCAATTTCCATGTGACATTCTCCAGTCTCGCACCATCAGCAGTCACTGTCTGGTCATTAACAACTCATGATCCTAGGACTAAGACCTTAAAAATAAACTGAATTCTCCAACGACTGAGGAAACTGCTCAAAGAAGACCTAAGAACCAAACCAAAAGGAAGAGATGATGCTGGTAATAGTATGGTTAATCCACTTCTGTACCTTTGTCTGGGAAATCTGGGTTTGGAGATGGCTTTCTTCCATATGACCATTGCCAGCAACAGACTCCATGCCTAAAAGTATCATAGAGCATTATTTTAATTGAGAGACACTGGTTCTACATTAATATTCATGATTATTACAGCAACTAATTTTCCTCTTTATAGAAAATTAGTCTAAGATCATTTTAGCTATTAGTCTTTTTTGGTTCCCATAAATTTTAGGAGGTGGAAGGGTCTAAAAACATCATTCTTTGGAGTTAATTATTAATCTCTGAACACTGGCTAATTATTGGGATGTCTAAATTGATTTGACTTCTAAAAGAGGGGTTGGGTTAAAGAGAGCATTCTATGAATGTAAAGAACTAAGCTATGTGACCTTTACCTTTCCAAAGCTCAGTCTCCTCATCTATAAAATGGGGTTACAGAATGGTGTAATTTCAGAGCTAAAAGGGAACCCAGAGGCCATTTGAATCCAACTCATGCCTAAATGAAATACCCCAAAAGTGGCCACCCGGATCATGCTTTGCAGGAGGAGAAAGTGAAGTTGGTAATCTTGCACAACCCTCCCTCATTCAAAAGAAAGTCAAGTGCAAGTCATGTCCTCATTTCTCTGATGTCATGGTCTTCTTCGAAGATGAAGGACAAATACAGATTGTGAGTAGACAGAGCTGCCTGAGTGGGGACCCATCTAGTGGGGACCCATCCTCTCCCTTCTGTCTCCCTCTCCCCTTCCTTTGGGGCTTTGGGGTTTACTGGCTAGATGTCCTTCCTTCTTTCTTTCCTTCCTTCTTTCCTGGCTTCTCATTCCCAAAACCTTGAACCCAGTGCACTCTGAAGCCCATGGGCTGGACCACAATAATGCCTTCCTAAAATGTGCCACCAAGAAGTGAAACAATGCTCCAGGTATGGTTTGCCTGGGGCCAGAATGAAATGAGACTACTACCTCCCTAGTCCTGAACACTACACCTCTCAATGCAACCTAAAACTACATTCAATTTTTTGGCTAGAAGAGTAGAGTGTGTTGCCTTTGGGAAATGGTGTGGTTATTTTTTTAATAACCCCAAGCTTCTCCTTGAAACAAAGACCCAACTTTTTATATTGCTGTATTCGTTCAATGTTGTTGTGTCACTATGAGTCATACAACACCACAGTCTCCAAAGAACTGATGGCCAGACTCAAGCACCAGCTAATAGAGAGCCATGTGGTAGTTGTGAATGAAACAGCACCATAAAAGCAAGGAATGAAGAAGGAAAAGCAATACAAGGGAAGTCATCAAAGAAATGCATGCTCACTGGAAAGACTTACATGAACAGATGCTGAGCGAAGTGAGCAGAACCAGGAGAACACTGTACACAGTAAGCAACACCACATTCCAGGGCCCCTTTTCTCCCATCCCTCCACCCTTTACAAATGAATATAATGCTCTTTGCTGCCCTCTACACACCATACCCACTGTTGATCACATCCCTGACCTGACCTACTTTATAGTCTGCAGTACTCTCCCAACTTGAACTGGAATTCAAAGGTTGGGTCCTTTAAAATGTAGCCATTTGCGGGAATCTACAAGTAACTTTACAGTGCAGTCCTTTATTATAAATACAATAGTTAAGAAACCACCAACAATGTGTTTCCCATTAACAATCAACCAAAAGACTCAATCATTTTTTAAAATATTTTATTTTTTTTCTAATTACATGTAAGAACAATATTTCCAAAAATATGTAATTTATTTATTTTTCAGTAATCAACATTCACTTCCACAGGAATTTGAATTCCAAATTCTTTCCCCATCTCTCACCACCTCCAATCCCAGGACATTTTTAACATTCTTTTTTTTAAAATTATAGTTTCAAATTCTTTCCCTCCTTCCCTTTCTTCCCTCAGTGAGAAGGTGAGACATTTAATATAGGTTATACATGTGCAGTCATGCAAAACAAATTTCCATGACTCAAATGACTCTTAACAAAGGTATTACTCAAATGTCACAGCACATCCCCTCATAAACCTGGGTTGCCCTTTCCCATTGTCTGTGGGGGAAGTAGGCACAAAGTACGATGATAATGGGGCCCACATGTAGTGAACAGGGGGTGCAAAAGCAACTTAAAACTAGGGTCCTTTGGGGCCTTGGATTTTTTCATTGATTCCTTATAAAGTTGACTTGGTTGTAGGATCAAGGCTAGATGAGTCTGGGTTTGCTCCCTATGGCAGACGTGGTGCCTCTGCTGAACAGGTCAGTCCACTGGAACCCTGTTCTTCTATGAGCAGCTGGACTCTCCTTCAGCTCTGTCTTCAGACACTGCATTCCAATAATCCCAGAGACCAATTATAAGCCTAGGACTGGCAGCAACCATTCCAAGCCTGCTTTAAGCAATATTTTCTTATTCAGGTCTAGGTCCTCTTGGAGAAAGACCTCACCTAACTTATGGTGACCACCAAGGACAGTTCCCAAATCTTAATCACTGCAGGTGAGGCTACAAATAAGCAATGTCATTTACCCAAAAATCATCCTATAGCTCTGAGGTTCAAGGCTCTCCAGAGTGTCTTTAACTCTAAAGTCCTTGGTTACTCTATGCAAAATAGCTAGAAAGAAAGATATTGACCTGGCATGGGGGAGGTTAGGGGCTTTTCACTGTCTCTGCTGGTCTTTTCATACAGCAATTAGCTATTTAGATCCTTCAGAAGGAGCAAAAGAGCCTAAACAAAGTTTTACATGATTTTGTCGTTGTTGTGGCTCAATTGGTCTTCAGTCATATCCGACTCCTCATGGCCCCATTTGGGGTTTTCTTGGCCAAGATACTGGAGTGGTTTGTCATTTCCTTCTCCAGTTCCTTTTCGATACAAGGAAACTGAGGCAAACAGGGTTAAATGACTTGCTTAGGGTCAACCAGCTAGTAAGACCAGATTTGAACTCATATCTTCCTTACTCCATGCTGGGCACTCTATCCACTGTAATGCCTAGCTACCCTTTACATGATTTACAAGGTGTAGGAGGAGCCACTTACATGTACTTCTCCAAGGTAGAAAGGTATACTAAATGGGACATCAACCAATCATTCAATAAACATGTATTAAGCACTTACTGTGTTTTAGGCACTGTTGTCTTACATCTTGTTGTCTCTGCATTTGTTTCTTATATCCTCCAAATTTGTTTCCATAATTGGTTTCCACTCAGCTGCCAAAATGATTTTCCTAAAGTATAAGCCTGACCTCATCCACTCTACTCAATAAACTCCAGTGACGCCCTAGGAGCTTTAAGATGAGATGGGAGACTCTTCTGTTGAATAATTAGAGCCCCTTCTGAACTTGCCAGTCTTCTATTTTACTCCCCTTCACACACTCTATGGTCCAGCAACGCTGCTCTATTTGCTGTTTCTCACATACAATCGGGGATGTGCTGTAGCCAACTTAGACTCCAAAGAGAGACCATTGTTAAATTTTCAGCAAGCATTTACACCTCAAGAAGTTATATGAACCAAGGCTTGATTTTACTGTTTTATTGATTGTCTAGAGTTCAGAAAGTGTTCATTTTACAAATTAAATGTGTGTCATGGGATTTCAGAGAGCCTTGTTGTTAAACATTTACCAACACACCCATGTACAACATGTTCCATTTCTCATCTCTAAGTTTTGTACTGCCTTTCCCCTATGTCTGAAATGATATTCCTCCTCATTCCCTACTCTTAGCATCCTTGACTTCCTTCAAGATTCAGCTGATGTACTACATCCTACAGGAGAGATTTCCTCCCTCTCCCTTCATCCCCAGATGCTAGTGTCTTCCTCTAAGATTCTCTCCCATTTACTTTATATTTATCTTTTATGTTCTGATTTTTATGTGTTATCTTTCCCACTAAAATGTAAATATTTTGAGAGCAGGGTAACCCCAAGGATTGATATGTTTAGTAAGAATTTTTTATTGATTGATTTCCAGTGCTCACCTGTTCCTGCTAGTTTTTCTTTCTGGGCACTAACAGAACAATTGTAACATCTTTTCCTAGTGATAATTCAGACACTTGAAAATATCTATCATGTTCCTTCTGCCCACCCAACCCCCAATCTTCCATTCTCCAAGTTAAGCACCCCAAATTCTAACTCATTCATTTTAGAGATGAAGAAGCCAAGACTGAAAAGTAAAGAGATTTGTCCAAGTCATATACAATATAGAGGCAGAGGGAGTGCCTGACATATAGCAGATGCTTTATCGAGGGGTTAGGTGCCCCATTTCAATTTTTCATGAATAATTGTTCATCCGTTCTTATCTCATTCAATAAGCTTCACAAGGGTAAAACTTGAAGATGTTTGTTTTTTTTTAATGATTGTGTCTCCCTCAAGGCTAGTAAAGTTTTCAGTCCAATGTGAGCGTTAGCTACCACAGGCTCCAGAACCTCAGCCTAAACCCAGACCAAGTGGTACTAAAACCTGGCCATAGGCTTGAGGCTCAATATTGGTTTCTAGAACTGGTCTTCACTTGGCCTCCTCACCACAGTCTATTCTTACTTACCCAAGTCTTCTTAAATTTTATGCCCTTAAGTACATGATTGAGACATAAAGACTGACACTATAAGTAAACTAGGAGAGCAAAAAACAGTTTACCTGTCAGATCCATGAAGAATGAAAGGATTTATGGCCAAAAAAGAGATAGAGAACATTAGGAAATGCAAAATGGATGATTTTGATTACATTAAATTGAAAATTTTTTGCACAAACAAAGCCAATGCAACCAACATTAGGAGGGAAGTAGAAAACTGGGAAACAATCTTTATAGCCAAAAAGGCCTCATTTCTAAGATATATATAGAACTGAGTTGAATTTATAAGAATATATTCTTATACAATTCCCTAGTTAAGTGGTCAAAGAATTTGAACAATATATTCCCCAACTGATAAGTGGTCAAAGGATATGAACAGGAAATTTTCAGGGAAGAAAATAAAGCTATCTATCATCATATGAAAAATTACTCTAACTCACCATTGATGAGAGAAATGCAAATCAAAACAACTCTTTGTACCACATCACATCTATCTGATTGGCTAACATGACACAATTGGAAAATGATCAATGTTGGAGAAGATGTGGGAAATTCTAAGTCTGTATCCCAAAGAGATCATTAAAATGGGAAAAGGACTCACATGTACAAAAATATCTATAGCAGCTCTTTTGTGACAACAAAGAATTGGAAATTGAAGGGATGTCCATCAACTGGAGATGGTTGAAGTTCTGACATATATGAATATAGTGGAATACTATTGTGCTATAAGAAATGATGAGCAGGTGGACTTCAGAAAAACCTGGGAGGACTTATATGAATTGATGCTGAGTGAGGTGAACAGAACCAGGAGAACACTGTACACAGTAACAGCCACATTCTGTGATGACTAACCCTGATAGATTTAACTCTTCTTGTCAATGCAAGGATCTGTGACAACTGCAAAAGATTCATGAGGGAAAATGCTATCCACATCCAGAAGAAGTATTGAGTCTGAATGCAGATGGAAGCAGACTATTTTTTCTCCTTTTCTTTGTTCTCATTTGATTCTTTTTTCTCATGGTTCCTTCCATTAGTTCTTTATATCATGACTAAAGTGAAAATATGTTTAATATGGATGTGTAAGTAGAGCCAGCATCAGATTGAATGCTGTCTTAGGAAGGGGGAGGAGAGGGAGGAGGACAAAATGTAAAACTCAAAATCTTATGGAAGTAAATGTTGAAAACTAAAAATAAATTAATTAATTATATATAAATTTTAAAAAATTACTCCCTTAATCTAGCTACACTGGTCTTCTTGCTGATTCTCACATATAGAACTCTATCTCACATGTTGTCTCGGGGAGGAAGAGGGGAGAGAGGAGTGAAGGTGGGGGAGGGAGGGGAGGAAATCTAAGATATATGGAAGTGATTGTAGTAAACTGAAAACAAATTAATTAATTATTTTTTTAAAAAATGAACTCCACCTCCCAAATCTGTTCATTTTTACTGGCTATTCCCCATGATTAGCTTTGTCAGAGGAAGTAAATATTTGTTGTTCAGCCATGATCAATTCTTCATGATCCTATTTGGGATTTTCTTAGCAAAGATAATGGAGTGGTTTGACATTTCCTCGTTATTCGACAGATGAGGAAACTGAGGCAAACAGGGTAAAAGTGACTTACCCAGGGTCACACAGCTAGTAAGTGTCTGGGGCCAGACTTGAACTCAGGTTTTCCTGACTCTGAGCCTAGTGCTCTATCTACTATGGCACCCCCTAACTGCCCTCGCATGCCTGGCATGCTCTTCTTTCTCTCCTTTGACACTTAGATTCCCTGGCTTCCTTCAAGATTCAGCTCAGATCTCACCTTGTGAAGGAAGTCTTTCTCTATTCATCCTCCCTTCCCTCTCATTATTAGTGCCTTCGCTTTGAGATTATCTCCCGTTTCTACTGTGTATAATTGAATTATGTTTGGTTAATCACGTCTTCCTCATTAGACTTGGAGTTCCCTTTTGTCTTTCTTTGTATTTCTTATACTTAGCACACTGCCTGGCATACAGTAGGTGCTTAATAAATCAGATTGTTTATTGATTGATAATAGATATGGGGCTTGTGCCCAGTACTATGCTTCCCAATCCCTTTACAGAAGGAACTCCATAACCATCCAAACTCCTCACCTTGTGTCTTCCCCATCCCTCTGCTTCTCTGTTAAAGCCACTAAGTCATTCTAATGAGAACATACATTGCTAAATTGCATTTCTCCCTTCCTTGTCTCTTGACACAATTCTTCATCTAATACGATTTTCCTTAGCTAACCCTTTCTCACTGCAGTAGAACTAAAAACTCATCTTCTGATCCAGCCGTGACTTATGTAGGGTATGGAGAGAGTAGGCTCAAAGCCAGGAGGATTTCTGTCTATTTTTCCACCTCTTTGGGGAGAGCCAGGTAATATAATCAAGCCAGAGACTATTTCCTTGACAACTGCCTAGAGGCTAGCTGACAAGGCATTTTCCATGCTAGGATTCTAATTGATGAGGTTTCCAACAGAGAAGTCTTGGAAATGAGAAAGGGAAGCTTTGGTCCCTCATTCTGCTTGTACCCACTTCCTTTGTCCCTGATATATCTCACTATGAACCCATCCCAGTGTGGGTAGGGCTAACAGGGAGATGGCTCAGTGGATGGAGTACTGGACCTCTAGTCAGGAAGACCTGAGTTAAAATCCTGCCTTAGACCCTTATTAGTTGTGTGGCCCTGGGTACCTCATTTAACCTCTCTCAAGCTTAGTATTCCTTTCAATAAAAGGGAGTAACAATAGTGTCTCTTTCACAGGGTTGTCATGACAACATATGTAAAGGGTTACATAAATGTAAGCTACTATTATTTTTAAGTGTTTATACAATGATTTATCAACATTCCTGGTAGTATTTGGGGACAGAAAGGAGACTAGCTAGTTCATCTAGATTAATCTGAATATTACTTTCAAATCCCATCAAATACAACCTTTGGATGAATTGGCTCCTGATGAAGGTTTGAAAGAGGGGATACTGCATGACCTCATCTAACGAACCAGACATCTTTGTCTGATGGGTTGCCCTGGTTAGTCCATCTGTGGCTGCTAGGTATAGCTCAAGCTGGAGAGAAATGGACTTTTCCCTTTAATCTTGAGTTATATTTAAAGAAGAAACCTTCCCATCCTTTAGTAACTTCATCCACTTGACTTGTCTCTCTATTGCATGAACTTCAGTGCTCCCCTTCCCAGTGTTTCCATTTGTGAGGGTCTATTTGGTCCCTCTTTCTTTATTTTCATGCTCAAATCTGCGTATGACTTTTAAGAAAAGATAAACCCTACCCTATCTATGACAATGTTTATGCCTTCTTTCCCAGACTGGATGAAACAATACTATCTGATTTCTTCCTTTTCCAAAACTTAGACAATAGCCATTCTCTCTTGATCTAATCTCATCTTATTTGCAATGATTACTGGGTACCAGAGACCTAACGGGGAAAAGAAAGCCCTCTCTCCCTTTATTAGTGAATGCTGGAGACCAGAGACCCAACCAGAAAGACAAAGGACCTTCTCCCTTTATTAGTGAGTCCTGGGGCAATGAAAGAAAAGGAAAATCAGATTTTGCAGTTGATTATCAGATCACTTCTTAGACCAAAGGACTGGAATTTGTGTAAAAACTGCCAATCCAGCCCTACCTCCCAAATGAGCTAAGAGCAATAGCTCACATTTCTACAGCTCATTATACATAATCCCTCTTAACAATCAGGGTGACTGCATAGAATACCATTGCGCCAAGAGAAACGACAAAAGGGATGGTTTCAGAGAAACCTGAGAAGATGTAGAAGCTGATGCAGAATGAAATGAACAGAACTAGAGCAATTTATATAATACTAACATTGTAAAAACAATCTTGAAATCCTTAAGAACTTGAATCAACACAATGACCAGTCATGATCCAGAAAACTAAAGAAAAATCCTACCCACCTTCTAACAGAGAAGTGAAAGACTCAATGCATAAATGAGACACACATTTTTGGATCTGACTAATCAAAAAACATTTACTAAGCTCCTACTATGTGCCAGGCACTATGTTAATCTCTGGGAATACTAAAAGGAAAAACCAAAGCAGAAAACAATCCTCGTTCTTAACAAGCTCACAGTTTGATGGGGGAGACAGAGCAAAATCAACTGTGTTCTAAGGAGACATATACAGTGTTGGGGTTAAGAGGGGGACGCCAAAAACTGTTGAGATTTCATGATGTGTAGCAGTGGAGCTATCTCAAAGAATTCAGTCAGACCAATTCTAATCCAAGTATAGGTATTTACTGAGATAGAAGCTTCTCATGAAGTTGGTTAAGTTTCAAGAGGAACCAGCAATCTCAGAGAAAACAAGATGGATTTTTATAGGGTAAAGATGCAATTACATAACAGAAATTTAGATAGAATACAGGAATATGATTAATATTTAAAAAGCAGGAGGAGTTTGTTAAGGGATTAGGTAATGGAGGAGGGGTCCAGTCACAGTGGAACTGCACATGTGATTATCCACAATGCATACAGAGAAACCCATTTAGGGTTATAATGATATTATAACAAGCCTCTCTATGTCATAAGTTCACTCTAGGCCAGTTCTTTACTATTGCTGGGCAGGGGCCTACATAGGGAAAGTCCCTTCTATTGTTTTGGCATCTTCATCCTGCTTGGGCATCCAAGTGCTGATGCTTTCTGATTGGCTGATTATTGTGGTCCTGTCTAGAACTAGATGGATGTGGATGTGGTTGAGTGCAAGGACACACCTGCTGTTTCTGTGGGAAATATGAAGAATGGGTCTGCGGACAGTGCCTAGGTAGAGGCAGTGGCTGGGATCCCATCACATGGACACACCTGCTCCTTCTGTGAGAACTACGAGTTTCAGGGACACACCCGTTGTTCTAGTGAGCAGTAAGGCAATGATAAAGATGGGGGGGCCTAAACAGTGGGCCTGTAATGAAGTTAAACTATTGGGGCTGGGGGAAGCTCTATTAGCACTCCATCATACAAGATAAATTGGAAATAATTCGCAGAGGAAAGGCACTAAAATGAAGGGGAATCAGGAAAAGTCTTCTTGCAGAAAGAGGACAAATGTAAGAATTTGTTTTGCTCAGCTATACGTATTTGAGACAAGGGTTTTGTTTTTCTTTTATTTTCTACTAGGGTGGGAGGAAGTAGAAGGAAAAGAAAGTAAATATTTATTAATTCAAAAAATAATGTTTAATTTTTTAAAAATCAAAGAAAGGGAACCAGCTGTGAAGGCATAGAACTTGGGTTCTCCATACAAATATAGCATATTGGTCTCAGAGACAGGATGCCTAGAGACAATGTAAGGATTATAAATCTCCTAAAAGAACGTAAGTCAAAACCAGAACACAAGAAATAATACAAGAAAACTGCCCAGAACAAACAAAGTGCCAATCGAAGGAATTAATAGATTGCCTCCAGGGGGAAAAGAAACAAACAAACCATTATCCAAACTTCAAGACATATAATGGTTAGATTTAGTAGCTTCAACAAATTCTCCATGTAACCAGGAGAAAGATCTTCAATTATAAAGGAAAGAAAATTTGAATAACACAAGATTATTTTGCACCCACTAGGAACCACAAGAGGGAATGGAAAAAATGGGTTCCAAAGAGCAAGAGGAGCTAACAACACAACCCAAGGTGATATACCCTGCAGTCCTGGGCCTAATCATTAATGGAAAGAAAAGAGAGACTTTTTTTAATTTTTAAGATGCATTCTTAGATGAAGAACCAGTTCTAGACAAATTATTTGCCCTTTACACATCCCAGATGACAGATTTATAAGACAAGCAAACAAGTACCCACCAAGTTAACAATAGAGACATAATTAAGATATATTTTCTCTAAAAATACACAAAAAACAAGGCAAAAGCAAAAGTCAAGCAGATGTGATGCTGGAAAAGTAATTTGAAGCTTCCTTGACAACTTTAGGTAATATCTGTGGCCTGTGCTACAACTGGAATTTTCTGTCTTCTGTCTCTTCCTTCTTCAAGGTTTAGAGATGGAATTAGAGCAAAGTTTAGGAGAATCCAGAACCTTAAGAGGGGGAAACAAAGGTCTTCGTACCTTTCTCTTCTAAACTCTGCTAGGGCAGCTTCTGCAGAAACAATCCCCTCCTTCTCTCCTGGTCCCTCCAGCTAGCACTCTTGTGTTTCTCCTATCGGAGCTGTACACAAAAGACAGGAAATTGCAGCGGTACTTAAAAGCTAATTAATTGGAGGATTTCTTTTAAATTATTGTTATTTGCATTATGAAAAACTTGTGTTTGCTTGTTATGTTTCCCTGATTTTATTACTGAAATGAAGTTCTAAATACAGTTTGCAGTCACCCTCTAATCAGGGATGAGAAATGTATTCCCTCCCTCTGCAGGACTGGATTTTAGAGTCCTAGGATATTAACACTAGCAGGGAGCATGGAATGTAGAATGTCAGAGCCTTAGTATGTAGCTTATCAGTGCTGGAAGGACTCTTGGAAGGTAGAATGTCAGAATTGGGAGGGAGCTTAGAACAGGAAACTTTAGAAAAAGACTAGACACTTAGCTTATAATGTTAGAGTTGAGGGAGATTTTAAAAACTAGATTGTTAGATTTGGAAAGTTTAAAATTCCATGTACTATGTTCCCAGCATTCTGTTCTGTCATTCTAAGGTCTCTCCCAGCCCTGACATTCCCTGTTCTAAAGTCTCTCCAAGCTCTGATATTCCTTGTTCTAAGATCCCTCCAAGCTCTGACATCCCCTGTTCTAAGGTCTCTCCAAGCTCTGATATTCTCTTTCCTAAGGTCTCTTCCAGAGCTAACGTTTTTCCAGATAGACACACAGTTTCTCAGGAGCAAAAATGACATCCTTTCTTCCTCAATTTCCCCAGAGTGCCTGGTTAGCAGTCAGCACTCAGCATCACAAAACACTACTTGACTTTACCTCTCAGAACCTCATTTTCTGCATCAGCACCATGAGGACTGTGTTCTTCATTACTTTCTTGGACTGTGAAAAAGGGACGTTAAGGAAAAGTGTCACTTACACAACCATCTTGGGCTCCCATGTTTAGTTTTTCCCAAGGTCTAGTCCCCTGGGATGCCAGGCTGGCGAAAATCTTTTAAGCCCTTTAATTATTGACTTCTTTGGGATCTTGTTATTCACAGAGACAACTACCACACTTTATTGTTTGTCAGCAAGCTGCCCAGAAGCAAGATCTCCTTGGATCAAAGCAGAGTCATGGAGATTTTCCCCAGATAACTACCTATATCACACTCTACCCAAGTACTCATAGGAGTAAAAACCAAAAAGTCTGGCCCCTATGTTCAGAGAAGTTACTGGGCCTAGGTCTTTTCTGCTCCTGCTTAAAGAAACTCTAGCTGAAAGTAGGAGCCCTAATCTCCAAGAGAAGCAGCTTCCTAGGAAAGGAAGACTGGATCTCATGCCTCTAATTCAGAAAAACCAGAAAGTGAAGGCAGCAGAGTCAGACCTGGAGAACTTTGAGGCAGGACATGGTCTGCTATCCCTGCCCCACTCACACCCACCCAGAAATCTACTTTGCTCTTTGGGTTCCAATGGGAAGCATTGACCTTCTGTATATCTCAGCGACACTGTAGGGCTGATAATCATGGAACTGTGGCAAAAAGCATCTCCCATTGAGTTTACAATGGATTATTATAAACTACCTACCCTTGGAGCAGAAGAGACACCCTTGATGATGACTGGGCTTAGGGTCAACTCCCTAAATTGGCAAGGTTGGCAATGTTCCATCTCCTTTCCTTCCTCTCATCACTCCTCTGCATTCCCTGCATTTTGTCAGCCCAATCCTCTCCCTGGAGGTCCTTAGTACTTTTATTCTGATTAAAGACATTTGACCCAAATAACTCAGACACGGGGATATAAATAGGACCAAAAATCCTTCTTGAAAGAAGCTAACATTCTAACAGAGCAGACAAATACATATATAAGCAGATACAGAATGAATATACAGAAAATCCATACAAAGTAGCTTCAATACAAGGCATTTAAGAAAGAAGACCCTAGCAGTTGGAGGAACAGCAAAGGCTTCATGGAGAAGCTGGTCTTCTGACCCAGTGATACCAGTAAGGAGAGCAAATAAAAGGACATATCTGTACATGTGTGTGTATGAGTGTGTTTGTGTGTGTATGAATATGTATGTGTGTATGTATGTGTGTACATATATATGTGTATGTGGGGGTATGTATGTGTGTATGGTATATGTATATGTGTATATGAGTGTGTATATATATATATGTGCATATATATGTGTATGTAAGGGGTATGTGTATGTGTATGGTATATGTATATGTGTATATGAGTGTGTATGTGTGCATATATATGTGTATGTGGGGGGTACGTATGTGTGTGTGGTATATGTATATGTGTATATGAGTGTGTATGTGTGCATATGTATGCATATAGCAGCTCTCTTTGTATTTGAAAAGAACTGAAAACTAAGGGTATGCCCAGTAATTAGAGAATGACTGAATCAAATATGGCACGTGAACATAATGGAATACTATTATGAATAAAGAATGACAAAAGAAATTATTTCAGAGAAGTATGCAAAACCTTGCATGAACTGGTAGGTTGTAAAGTGAGCAGACGCAGAGTTTGGAGAAGTTATAAGATTACTCTCTTTCCTGAAGAGTCACCTGACCAAGAATGACCCAAAACTATCCCTTTTCCTTCTCTTTTCTGTGTCTCCTGATTGTCTCCTAATCCCCTCCAGCCAGGCCTCACCCTCTCCTTGTTGTCTCCAGATCTCCTCCTCCAATGAGAAACTGGATGACTTAACCCTTTCACCCTGTTTTTCATTCCCCGCAAACTGTATACTAACTCAGTAAAAACTGAAGTTCTGGGTTTTGGGCTACCAAGAGTCCTGAACCTGGTTTCTTTTGCAACCACACACACTGCTAAATAAATTGCTTGTCCGGATGATACAGTAATAATGGATTTTATTATTGAAATGTGATAGAGAGATGGATGGATGGATAGATAGATAGATAGATGATAGAAGAAAGGCTACAGCTAGAACAAGGTTCTTAATCTGGAGTTCACTTGGTTGTTTGGGTTTTTTTTACATTTTGATAACTATTTCAACAAAATTTATTTTCTGTGTATTCCTGTGCATTTTATTTTGTGCATTTAAAAACATATTGAAAAGGCATCCATAGACTTCATTCATCAGGCAGCCCAAGGATTCCCTGACACAGAGAAAAGTTAAAAGTCCCTGAGGCTTGAGAATCTCTAATGAGCTTTCCTACTCCAAAGCCTATGAACCATAGGTGTACTGTCAGCATTACATTCCCAGTGTGTGAATGACTCCCTACCAACTAACTGACTGAATTGGTAATATTAGAATCAGTAGGTTCTGAAGCAAATCTATGCTGGATGAGTGCCATGCTCAAGGTCCTATTTAGCAGCTGGGACATCTGGTGGGAAAGGGCCTGGCTCATTCGCACACTGGCGAAGGAAGCCCACTGAAGTCCCTTTGGTCCAGCACCCCACTGGATAGCCATCAATCCCAACCTCCAGCTAGCTGTGTTCTTACAATATCCACCAGCTGGCTGTAGAATAAGTGCTGAGTTGAAATACAGGAACTGAAAGTTCCCCATCTTCTGCCCAGAGATTGAGAAAAGGCTCCCCAACCACCAGCTGTCATTGTTTGCTAAAGCTACTCACTCACTGGGATGTTTCCCCAGGCCTGAAAGCTCCTAAAAGAACCACAAAACCATCAAAATAACATTGACTGGGAGGCAGGTTGAGACTAATAGCTAGAGATGAACTCATCCACTCGTGTCATTTTACAGGACAACTGAGGCACACAGCTAGTCAAGGACAGAGTCAAAATAGTTCTTAGTCTCCAAGTTTCTTTCCACTATTCTAATCTCCCATTTTTTCAGGGACAGATGTGAGACCCTTAATTCATACATTCCTAGAGAGGGGCCAAGGGGGGGAAGATGAGGGAGGATGAGCTCAGATTGACTTTGAGGAATGAATGCTTCCTTATTCTCCTTGCAAAAGTGGAGGACTATGGGTGTGGGATATTACACAGTTAGACTTGTTTGATGTGTTGATTAGATATGCTAACTGCTTTTTTTTTCTTTCTTTTCATTTTGTTCTTTGCCACAATGAATGGCTCCCTGTGTAGACAAGTAGCAGAGATACAGTCATGAATAAAGAAAGTGATGTTAAAACAAAAAAAAAAATCAATATTTTTAAGTGGATATCCCTTTTCAGAATTAGCAAAAACACCCAATAGGAAATCTCACTGCCACCACCCCCCAACACCCACACAATGCTTTATTTACAGCGAAGAAACCTCAGGCTTCCATAAAGAACCTGAGATCAAAGCAGAATTTATAATAATACATCAAATTTTACAGTACATAAAACTCTACCTTCCTAATAAAAATGTACAAGAAATTGCTTGCTCTTTACATAAATTACTTAAGAATGGCCCCATTTTACACATTATTTTGAAAGGATTTCTGTAACCACAGTTTTGCTGCTCCCGGTGACAAGCTTTGTTGTGGCCTAGGGAACAATTAAAATGGGGAAGGAGAGAAGTCATCATAAAGAATCCCTATAAAAGCTAGACAAAGAAACACCTCCCTCCTGAGAATTCCTGAACCCACGAGATGTGGGATAGAGCCTCTGAAGAGACTTAACTAGGGAGAGATGATCAGGACTTTGACCCAAGGTGCTGAAATGTTGAGGTTAGGAACACTCAGGTGTTCAATACAGCCTGCCTGAGTTCCAAATACCTTCACATGAGGCAACTGAAGGTCATAAGTTGTTTTGGTTTTTTTTAGGAAGTGGCTGTGTTGTCCCCTCAGGTGAGTAAAAACACAGAACCATGAGATCATACATTTAGGGCTAAAAGGCACCATCTAAAAGAGTCATCTAGGCTAAAATGAGACCTAGTCCCCTTCTCTGTAAAGTAACAGGGTTAACCTGGATGATCCCTGAGAGTACAAAAATTTGCAGAAAAAGGGGGAGGGAGTCAGGCAAGAAGATAGGGTGTGCCTAGAGTTCAGAGCAAAGACTTATAGGTTTTAGAGAGGCCAATATACTCACTCCTTCAACTGTCATGTTAAAGCTTGTATTAAGGGATAGATAAAACTACCTCCATGGCAAAAAGTTTTAATGACAAGGAAAGGGAAAAAGTATGTATTAAGAGCCTACTGTCCTATGTGCTTTACATTGTTATCCTACTTGATTCCCACAACAACCCTAGGAGGTAGGTTTATCCCCATTTTCCACTTGAGGAAAGTGAGGCAGACAGAGTTTAAGTGACTTGCCCAGGATCACATAGTTAGTAAATATCTGAGGTCAGATTTGAACTCAGGTCTTCTTGACTCCAGCTAACTTCCTAACAATACCCACTATGGAATTACCCCTGAAATGCTCACCAGACCAATCATTTATTTTCAAGTTGGGACACTTGAGTTCTAAGTGGGGCAAGTGACCACAGATTCCATCTCTCAAAAGGAATTACTAGGACTTGAGTCTCCTTGAGAGGGAGCAGCCTCTCACCAGTCATACAGCCAAGAATGTAAATTTGTAGCCGGGACACTTGGATGGAGTCACATGATAGCTGCGTTATATTGTTAAATAAGTCATTCTGATGGAATACTAATAAAGCCACCTCCAGACCCATTCCTCCTATTTCTCACAGAAACAGTTGGTGTGCCCATGCATTCGACTACAGCCATATCCATCTAGTCTCAGACAGGACCACAATAGTCAGCCAATCAGAAAGCAGCACCACGAGGATGCCCAAGTAGGATGCACATCCCAAAACAATAGAAGGCTATTTCCCTAAGTAGGCACCTGAGCAGTAATAGCAAAAGCTATCCTTTAGGTGAACTTATGATGTGGAGAGGCTTATTATAAACTCATTATCATACGTCAATGTCCCCCAGAGGGTTTTTCTGCATGCATTGTGGGCAATCGCATGCACAGTTCCACTGAGGCTGGGACGCTTCCCCATTACCTAAACCCTGGATAAATCCCTCCTGACTTTTTAATATTCATAATTTCTGTTGTGTAATCAGCATTATTACACTGTAAAATTGCCTGTCTTGTCTTACTAAGTTGCTGGTTCCTAGGAACCAGTCTGCTTCTGAGGGGCGTCAATCCTCAATAAATACCTGTACTTGAATGAGAGGTGATCTGAGTCTGAATTCTTTGAGATGGCTCCACAACACACTGTGAAACCACAATGATCTCACCTCCCTTGGCCTCAGTTCCCTTGTCTGTACATGAAAGGAGGGAATGTTAATCTAGGGAGTTCCCTGATCAATTTCAGAACATTACCAAGAGCCTTGGTCTAGAACTTCTGATTGTCCATGCCTTATCCTGTAGAGTATGGACATGCAGAAGTCATTAGGGATTATCCTACACAGTCTCTATAGCTGCCACAACATGGCAATGCCACAACATGGCCACAACAGAAAGCCTCTTGTGGGCTCCCCACTCTCGGGGTGTTATACAAGGTCTAATGAGAAGAGAATTGCCTTCTGGAGGGAGTCCAAACCACACTATAGGGCTTCAAGCTCGGAGTATTGTGAACAATGCTGCGGAAGAGAATGATTCACCAAGCAGGTCATGGTATTACTTCACTGCAAATTATAAGTTCAATTCTCTTCTAAGGAGAATCCAAACCATAGGGTAGCACCCAGTCAAAAGAACTTTGAGACTCTAGTGGAAAAGTAGGAATCTTTAGAAAAGGGAAATTGCTTTGATGGCTTATCAGCTATGGTGAATCCTTATGTGCTTTCTACATGATACTACATTTGTTAACAAGTTCCTGTAGAACCTTGTAGCTTCAGGACCTCAACCAAGTTGAAAGACTCACCCAGCAATCGGATCACATCCAGGCTTGAACTTGGCGGGACCAACACTCTGCTGCAATGAAGCTAAGTTTTGAGTCTAATTTCCAGAGATCAAAATGATGTAGAGAACAGTACACACTGAAGGGATTGATAGAAGTGCCTGTACTTTTGATCTTACTATATACTTGAAATAAATATCCCTTTGTAAAAACGGATGTTGAGTGGTTTGGGGATGGGATTGGGAGAATAGTAACTGTCCCTTAAGCAAGGGGGAGGGGAGAAATACAGTTCAAGCCAATGATATTAGAGAAGAGATACCGTGCCCTCTGAAACCTCTGAGAGGAGATGTAGCCTGCCTGGACCTGACAGAGTAGCCCCAAAGCATCCTTGTTACATTATGAAGGAACAAATAAAACTGAGAAATCTCTTTCGGATACCAGGCTCAGCATCTGCTTAGATAAAGCCAGAGCCGAAAGCTGAGCCCAGACAGCAGCCTGGGAGGTCGGCCCCCAGTGCTCTGATTTATGAGGAGCTGAGTACAGGCCCTGCCGCTAGCCCATATATCACCCCACCTTTCATTGATCGCTTATCCATCAGGAACCAGCTTTCCATGCGCAAGCCCCTTGACATGTAGGAATTATGGATCTGCTCCACAGGGGGACATAATAATTGTTGTTGCCTTCTCCTCCTCATAGATCCCAAAGAAGGGAGGAGGAAGAGGCAAGGTGGGACTAGGAGCTGTTTTTCACTTGGGTAAAATTTAGGGTCTCCTAAAAACATCCTTCTTTGGTAGAAGGAGCCCAGGACTCGCAAGACCTCAATTCCCAAATATTCCATCAACCAGATGTATAATGTTAGGCAAGTTATATCCCCTCTCAGAGACCCCTGCCAACTCCATGTTGCATGTTCTAAGACCACTTTTCTCTCTAACTTTCTATGTTCTGGAAATGGCATCCCACTTTCTATGTTCCAAGGCACCTTTTAGTTCTGTATTTTATGTTGTAAGGTGACGACCAGCTCTGACTTTTTCCTCAGTTCCCTCCCAATATTGACATTCTCCATTCTCGGGTCCCCACCAGCTCCAACATTCCATGGTCTCAGAATTCAGTACTCCCGAGAAGGTCTGGTCGGCACAGAATGCTGCAGGCCTATCCCCAATATTGTCCTGGATTCTTTGACTATCAGTGTAATCAAAGCTGACCTATGAGCTTGTGGCCTACTAACACCTTCAGAACTTTTTCAGGGGAACCACTAACCACAACACTTTCATTTTATATGTATGAACACAAGTATAAGATTTTTACATTTATCCATATTAAATTTCACCTTAGAAAATTTAGCCCAATGTTCTAGCCCAATGAGATCTTTATAGATTCTGACACTGACACCCAACCGGTCAGTTATCCAGTCTAACTTTGGGATGCACGCCATGATTGGGGGGGTGTTATATTATAAGCCTCCTGACTGTCAACAGTAACAACAAAAAAAACCAACACAAAACACTTAGCTTTTTAACAAAACAAAAAATCAGACAATTTAACAAGCAACACACCAGCCATCATCTATAAATTTTATCAGCACACCATCTATAGATTACCAACTCATACACAAAAATGTTAGATGGCACAGAAATGAGGATGGCTCCCTACGGCACTCCACTGGAGACCTCCTGCCAACTTGACAATAAATCATCCCTGACTATTCTGGGGGCCTGGCCATTCAAGCAGACCCCAGGCTATCTAATGATGCTACTGGAATATCCACATATCTCCATCTTTCCCACTAGCAGAACACTCAAGAGACTTAGTCAAATGCTTTACTAAAATCTAGATGGATCATGTCTCTATCTACCAATGTATACCTACCAAATGAGATCTCATTGAAAGGGCTGGGGTGGAAATATAAGCAAGATATTGAGAAGTCATACAAGTTATAGCTAGCACTCAGGTAGTATGCAATGCAGATTTGGGCAAAGCATGAGACCCAGATGCAGATAAGCACAAAAAAAACTCTCCAGTCCTTTGACGTAGCTGTTAGAACAGAGACTATCAGAGCTGGGAAGGGTCTTAGAACAAGGAATGTCAGGGCTAGGAGGAGCCTCAGAACAGGGGATATCAGAGCTGGGAGGGGGCCTTAGGACAGGGGATGTCAAAGCTCAAAGGGTACATAGAGATACAGACATTTTACAGATAAGAAAATTAAGTCTCAGAAAGAAGGGACTTGCCCTGTCTCTATGCAAATTAGTGATAGAGGGAGGATCCTGGATTTCTCCTGCCCCAGTTCACTGCTGCTGTTTTGTTTACATCTTTGTCTCTAAACTAGGACTCCAGTGAAATGCATTTCCACCTCAGAGAATGGATCGCCTGCTGTTCTCCCTGGCTCAATTTCCCCCTGTCTCCTCCAAGAAAGTCATATCGGGTCATTCCAGGATACCTTGTTTAACTCATTGGTTTTATGGCTTCTTTCCCTGCCTTGGGAGGACAAGCTTGGTCTGGTCCCTTCCCTCTTTCTTGGGAGGACTGATGTGGGTTGTGTGGGCTTGTTCAGAGAGGATGCCCAGAGTCCCACATCCTGGTTAGCAAGTTATAAATATGAGAATTTTGCTCCCCATCCTCTCCATCCCCAAGGAGAGCTGCTCAAAACCCAAAGTGTTGTCAGAAGAGGCAACTGTGTCAATATAACCCCAGCTCCAGCTGCCAAAGAAAGCTTTCTGAGAAAAGCTTTCCAACCAAGCCTTTCCATGCCTGTAAATGTTGTCATAAATGTGCTAATGAAAGAGAATCTGACGTCTGTGGAGCTCTCAGGGGACAATAGAGGGAAAGGAAAGGAAAGTCAAGTCAGCAGCTGCCTACAGACATGAACTGAAACCTTCCCAGAAGGGTCACATTGTACATCATTCCTTTTCTCTTCTGAAGCTTGTAGAATTTTAGAACTGGATGAGAATTAAGCCATCTAGTCATAGAATTCCAGATTGAGTGTTGGGGAGGAACTCCCAAATCAGCCTTGTTTTGTCAGAGAGGTCAAGGAATTCACCAAGGTCACACAGCTGGTAAAGGGAAGAGGCAAACTTCAAATTCAGGCATCCTCCCCCTAAATCCCAGGCTCTTTTCACACCATTATTCTCCTTTGGTAGAGTATAAAATAGAGGCCTAGAAAAGGGAAGAGACTTGCCTGAAATCATGTAAGTAACAGGAAATGGTGAGCAGGACGTAGACCTGAGTGTCTTGATTCTAACACTATGCCTGGGGGGGGAAGAGAGAAAGAGAGAGAGAGAGAGAGAGAGAGAGGAGGAAGAGAAGAAGGAGAAAGAGAAGGGTAGGAGTAGAAGGAGAAGGAGGAGGAGGAGGTGGAAGATGAGGGTAAGGTAAATTTTTAAAGAGAAAAGTTGGCACATACAAAACCTAGGAATCCTCAATGTATCCACACTTTTCAGCTTGAATTCATGGTATTGTCGAGGTACTTTTATATTCAGATTCACGATTCATGAGCCCCCATCAGTGTTTCTCTTACCATGGCAACCAACCGACCATTCATTCAAAGCAAAGACATTTAATGAAATAGAATAACAAGTCAATGATAGGAAATTAAAAAGTTTTAAATGCCCTTGGCACTCCTTTCCAGCACCTATACCTATCTTCCAAGCTAGTTTCATCTCTAATTAATCATCAGTCTTCCCAAACCACAAGAAGGGGAATATGGCAGTAATTCACTGAAGGGTGCAAGGGAAACCTGTCACTGCTCTAAGATATGCTGAAATTTATGACTTTGAACTACAGACAGAGGAGAAACACTAGAGTTCTTGGTACATGGAGGAGACACTAAAGATCAGAAATATATACGGTGGCTAAATTTCTGTTGCATTAGGTAACAATACGTATCATATTATTATAGTTAATATTATTACCTATCTCTTTCCTCATTTTTTTTAAGGCAATATAATGTGGTTCTTCATTTTATATCCAGAATCTAGAAATATCCCTTTGGATGAGATTCTATAATTTTGAAATGCAGAAAGATAATGCTAAAGATCTAGTTTTATGAAAGCAAAATATGGATTTTAAAAATATAGGAACATGCTAAAAATACAGTTTAATGAGAGCAAAATATTCATTTTAGATGTAAAATTTATCCATTTTTCAAGTTTCTATGCACAAGGCACACCAGAGTCCCAGGACAGAGATGACACAAGTATTATCACCACCATTTCACAGATGAGGAAAGAAAGAAGCAGAGTTGCTGAACAACCCTCCGTCTGGCAATTGTTTGAGCCCTGGAGGCTAAGCAAGGGTTTCCAGAAATATCTTGTGTTCACCCAGGCTGAGCCTGACCAAAGAGCAGATGGATGCAGGCATCCTGCAGTCTTTGTTTTTTTCCCCTCTCTCCCTCCTGTCCCTTTCCTACCCATTGAGAAGGCAAGAAATACAATACCCATTATAAAGATGAAGTCATGCAAAACAAACCCTCTGGCTGTTCTACTACCAAGACACTCTGTCTCTCAGCTAGAGCCATTTTCTCTGACTGTCTCCCATACTGAACTGCTCTCCCTCTGACTATTGACTTTCCTGGCTTCCTTTGAGTCCCACCAAAAATCCCACCTTCTGCAGGACCTTTCCCTAACCCCTCTTCATTCCATTGACATCCCCCTATGGGGGAGTGGCATCCTGCCTATGTTCACTTTGTGTATATATTTGCTTGTTGTCTCTACCATTAGACTGTAAGGTCCTTGAGGACAGGAACTGGCTTTTGCCTCATTGTGTATCCCCAGCATTTAGCATAGTGCATGGAATATTGTAGGTGTCTATTATATTTTAATTGATCAATTTTCAATCATAGGACCATAGGACTTCGAGATGGAAAGGACCTTGTAGATCTCATAGACACCCCTCATTTTAAATCTGGAGAGGCTGGAGCCTGGAGAGGTCAAATCTTTGGCCAAAGTCACACAGAGAGTACACAAAGCAACTCCAGGGAAATAAATCTAGATTTCCCGACTACAAATCCTGTGTTCTTTGCGATCTAAAAAGGAGGTGGTATTTCAAAGAGACCCCATATTCTGCGATTTCAACTCAGATACACACTGTCTATGCAGAGCTGTCCACTTCACTTCCCAGTGAACTTTCTCTGTGACCATAAGTTATAGATTGAGTATCAATCTGTATTGGTGGAGGGGGGTTTCCATACTGAGAGTTTCTCATACTAATGAAACAGCAGGTCCAGGCAATGATAAGATTAAGAACAAGAATTGGCTTGCTAAGATTTGTAAAGTGCTTGACAGACAAGGTCTTGGTTGGTACAACCCTCTGAAGGCAACAAATCAGGTATCATTATTTCATTCTATAAATGAGGAAACTGAAATAGAGAGCAGTATGGTGGGTTGCCCACCATGGCTATACAGCTACTTAAGTGACTAAGGAAGGATTTGAACTCAGTTCTCTCCTGACTCCAATCCACAGCTATTAAGGACTATGTGCCAGACATGGTGCTAAGCTCTTTACAGTTATTACCTTTGCCATGAAGAGGACCAGAATGTGAGTCTGCCTCCAAGACCAGGCTGGCATTAAAGTCAGGGTCCCGGTGGGAATATCAGGGAATAAGAATCACAAGCCTCAGAAAGACAGCCCCTTTGGAGCCCCCTCCCCCAGGGTTACTCAATGGACAGAAAAAAGATGAGAGAAAAAAGATATGGCAGAAAGAGGTTCTTCCCCAACAAATTTCAGCTTTGAACAGATCAGACGTTCAAACAAACTAACTTAATTTCATGCCATATGCAAATCTTTGCCAGTTGCCAGCTCTGTAATCACAGGAGACTTAATGTAATAACTAAACAAGGACCTCGGCACCACAAAGCCTGGCTCTGAGAAAGTCCATTTATTGGGGGTTTTATGTTCTGGGAAGTCACAGAGTATATGCCATTATTGAGGACATCTGGGGAGGGAGATGTGCCCAAATGCCTGTCGTCTTCTTTCCGAATGTCTACAGAGATAATAAATAACATTTAATGGCAGTAACAACCATTACTTACCAGAGATACATCATTTACCCATGAAATCTCCCTCTGGACACAACAGCTGCTCTTCCATGGTTGGGGTCCAACTCAACCGACCATCTGGGAGCACAATGGAGACCAAGAGACTGTTCTGATGAGGAGATTGTCTCGAAACACAATCTTAGAGACAACCACTGTTGTGCATGACTCACTTAAGCTGTAGTAGATAGAAATTCATCTTTCTGTCTCTGGTCATTGCTTGCTCCATGCTGGGATAGGCTGAATGGTGGAGCCTTTGAATCAGACCATAAACGGGACTCATGGAGGCAGGTCCTTATTTACAATTATAATCTTTTATTATCTATTATAATAATTATCTAGAACAGAACATTAGGTCCATGGTAAGCCCTGACATGCCTGAGGCTCACCAGGTTCTCCATTCACTTATATCTCTCCCCTTCCCTGCATCAGGTCACTCCCATCAAGAGTTCAAGTCTGCTTCTGATCTTTGACACCTGTGTAGGCTAGAGTAATGAAAATGATAGCAGCAAAAACTAACTTTTATTTAGCCCCTACTCTGTGCCAATCACTGGGCTAAATATTTTGCAATTATAATCTCATTTAATCTCTGTGAGATAGGTGCTGGCATTGTCCCTCATTTTATAGTTGAGGAAACTGAGGCAGACTGAAGCTAAGGGTCACATAGCTAGTAAGGGTCTGAGGCTGAATTTGAAGTCAGGTCTTTCTGACTCCAAGCCTAGGGCTCTTTGTGCTGTAGTGCTTCACATAACTTCTCAGGGCCCCATTTTCCTTGCTGGTAAAATTCAAGGATATTTTTGCAGGTCCCTTCTAGAATTCCTCCTCCTCAAACCCTGAGTGTCACATCAGCACACACCAAATCCATAAGCACCACCACCATTCACTTTCTGTCATTTCTCACCTGAAACATTTAAACAAGGAATCTAGCTCAGCCCTTGACGATTCTCTCTCTACACTCTCATTAACTGACATACCTGGCTTTCCCTCTCTCCCTCTCCAACTCACTCCCAGGGCACCAAACAACACACATCAACCTTCAAGTGACTTCCTGACACTCCTCCCCCATTAGACCTCTTGAGGGTAAGAATTATCTTTTGCCTTTCTTTGTGTCTCCAGCACTTGGCACAGTGCCTGGCACATGATAGAGACTTAATAAATGCTTGGTGACTGAATAACTGACCCAGAAGAATTGTAATCACTTGTTGCTTCCCCCAACCATCCTAAAATAGGGGAGGAATGGAGGAATCATTGACAATAGGTTGGAGATTTTCAAGAAGAAGGTAGTACCTGTTTATCTCTTCTCATTGTAACAGCATCTGAAGCTCCTCATATGTGGGTCAGGTGTGGCCCTATTCCCAAGAAAGAAGAAGGCACCAAATGATGCTCTCCCTTCTCACCTCCACCTACTAGCTTCCTTCAACTTATTGTTCACTCATGTCTAACTCTGTGTGACCCCATTTAGGGTTTTCTTAGCAAAAGTACTGAAGTGGTTTGCCATTTCCTTCTCCAGATGAGGAAACTGAGGCAAACAGGGTTAAGTGACTTGCTCAGGGTTCACAGCTAATAAGTGTCTGAGGCCAGATTTGAACTCAGGTCTTCTTGACTCCAGGCTCAGCACTCTATGCACAGTAGGGTACTTCCTGGGAGTCCTTTCCTGATTGACCTCACTCCTGACGTCCTCTCTCTGAGCTACCTTCCAGCCAATCTGTGTGTATCCTGTACGTATCTCATTATTTACATTACAGTGTAAACTCCTCAAATGCAGAAACTATTTGTAACCTTTTTATATCCCCAACATTTAGCACATTCAACAATGGCATATAGTAAACACTTAATAAATACTTGTAAAATAGCCCTAGGATTCCATGAAATTCCAAAAATGAGGGAAGTTCTCATTGTCCCCTTAATTCTATCTCTTTAGCCTCCTAACACAGGGGACCTTAAGATGTTTCCTCCAGCAAATTAAGAGAGCATGAAATAGTATATGTCAGATTTACGGATAAGAGAAGAATTTAGGACCACAGAAGATGTAGAAAAGTAAAATAGATAATTTTGGTTGTATAAAATTTTTAAAATTTTGCACAAACACAACTAATGAAACCAAAATTATAAGAAAAGAAGAAGACTGGGGGAGGGGGAAATGTTTGCAAAAAGTATCTCTGATAAAAGCCTCATTTCTCAAATATGTAGAGAGCTGAGTCAAATGTGTAACATAAAATTATAAATATATTTATAAAATAAATACATTCATAGATAAATTTAAAAATAAATTTATAAAAATACAAGTCATTCCCCAATTGATAAATGGTCAAAGGATGTGAACAGGCAGTTTTCAGACGAAGCAATCAGAACTATCGATATGTTCTAAATTACTCCTGACTGGCAGAGCCAAGATGGCAGAGTAGAAAGACTCACATATGCTAGCTCTGAACCCACAGCCCATAATTATCTATAAAAAGAACTCCCAACAAATTCTGGAACAGTGGAAGCCAAGCAGCAACACAGTGAAGGAGATTTCCGTTGCAGAGAGCCCTGAAAAACCGACCCCAAAGGTCCATCATGCACCTGACGGGAGTGGAGCCCGCCCCTGCCCTGCCCTGGCCACAGGGCACTGAGAGGAGCGAGCAGATCCAAGCAGGTTTAGGGACGGAATCTCCAGTGGCCCCGAAGGTCCCTTCACTCACAGACTCACAGGTCAGTGAGAGAGATGGGCTGAGAGGGGAGTGGGGTGTCTCCAGGACTCAGGTCCCCTCAGGAGGCAGCGGCAGAGGCAACAGGTGGCCAGAGGCTCCCGGAGCAGGCAGGAGCTCAGCAGCAGCTCCATTACAAAAGGTCTCTGCATAAACCCCCTGAGGGAACTGAGCCTGGGAGGCGGCCCTGCCCCCACCTGAGCACCAGAAATTAAGCTCCCATTGAATAGCAGCCAGGCCTGCCACCAAAAGCCCTGAGGCTGGGGAGCAGCATTTGAATCTCAGACCCCAAGCACTAGCTGGGCAGACCTAGGCCAGGGGTGGAGAGGACTCTCAGAAGTCAAGTAACTGACTGGGAAAATGCCCAGAAAAGGGAAAAAAATAAGGCCATAGAAGGTTACTTT
>CM053773.1:232491031-232563327 GCA_028658325.1 Potorous gilbertii
ACCAAGAAATCACAAAACAAAACCAAAAGAATGAAAAAATGGAAGAGAATGTGAAATATCTCATTGGAAAAACAACTGACCTGGAAAATAGATCCAGGAGAGACAATTTAAAAATTATGGGACTACCTGAAAGCCATGATTAAATTACTACTGACTAGAGAAATGCAAATTAAAACAATTCTGAGGTACCACCTCATACCTATCAGATTGGCTAATGTGACAAAAAAGGAAAATGTTAAATGTTAGAGGAGATGTGGGAAAACTGGGATACTAATGAACTATTGGAGTTGTGAACTGATCCAGCCATTCTGGAGAGCAATTTGGAACTATGCCCAAAGAGCTATAGAACTGTGCATACCTTTTGGATCTAGCAATACCACTGTCAGGTCTATATCCCAAAGATATCCAAAAAAGCGGGGCTGGGGGGAAGGACCCACATGTACAAAAATATTTATAGCAGCTCTTTTTGTGGTAGCTAAGGATTGGAAATCAAAGGGATGCCCATCACTTAGGGAATGGCACATGACTGTAATGGAATATTATTTTGCTATAAGAAATGATAAGCAGGATAATATCAGAAAACCCTGGAAAAACTTACATGAACTGATGCATAGTGAAGTGAACAGAATCAGGAGAACACTGTACACAGTAACTGCAATTATTGTTTGATGAAGAACTGTGAATGACAACTCTTCTCAGCAATGCAATGATCTAAGACAATCCCAAAGGACATATGATGAAGCGTGCTGTGCTCCTCCAGAGAAAGAACAGATATTGTTTAATACAGACTGAAGCATGCTATTTTTCACTTTCTTTCATTTTTTTATTCAAATCTTCTAGTACCAAAGGACTAATATGGAAATGTTTCATAGGATTGCACATGTATAAACTATATCTGGCTGCTTATCATCTCACAGAGGCAGGAGGAAGTGGGGGATAGAACTTGTAACTCAAAACTTGAAGTAAGAATGTTTTAAAAATTGGAAAAATAAAGATGCTTCCTCCACTTTCAGGATGGGGACCATATACTCCTTAGAGGTTTTATCCACACTTTGGTCTGATCCAGTAATATTTCAGATTCGGATCCCAGGTTACTTTCCATCATCCTTTGTATCATCTGAAATGGGGAAACAGTGACAATTCCATTTCTTTGACCCTGACAATATGATGTATGGCTCTGAGCAGCATGTTCTGGGAAAGATACTGACAAGCGGTAAAGTGTCCAGGGTGAACATCAGGTCCACAGTTTCCTTGCATAGGAAAAAAAAATCACATCTTTATTTTTCACTAACTTCGAACTAGAATTTAGCATTCCCTTCAATTATTTAAAAGCAATAGCCTGAGAAGGGAATTCACTAGATTGTCAAAGGGGTCCATGACCCCAAAAGGTCAAGAAGCCCTGGTCTAGAGGAGGCCACTCAGACTGGTTAGAGGAACCATGATATAATGGAGATATTTTCCATTCTACCTGTATTTGCCCATTGATCTATTTAATAAATGCACCTAAAATATAGTGTACTGGGCATCAATCAACAAGTATTTATTAAAGGCTTACTGTATGCTGGGCACTCAGCACTTAGGTACTCAGCTCTGGTCCTCAGGGATTGTTGAGGGACTGCAAATAGTCCACTCTGTCTACACTGGCTGACCTTAGACCTCAGACCATGATTTAACTCTACACACAATCCAGTCATCTACCCAGGCCCTCTCACTATTGGACTGCCAATGGGCTCATGCCCTTCTTCCTTTTTGACCTATCTAGAACAAAACTCCTTTCTCTGGTCACCTCCTCTCATACATGTTGTCTTTTCCTCTTAGAATATAAGCTTCTTGAGGACAGGAACTGCTTTTTTCCTTCATAGAATTTAGCATAGTGCTTGGCATATAGTCAGTTTTCATCCATTCATTTGTTCTAATGAGGACAACCACATGCATAACAAAAGACCACATGCATATATAGAAGACTCATACTGTAGACTGAACCTGGACTTCAGTGCCTAGGGCAAGGACCCTCTAGGTACTCAAGCGCAGCCATCCATAGGGTTCAGGCCACACGTTCCCCACTCCTGGTCTAGACACTGGTTCAGGAGTGTTAACAGTTAAGACAGAACTTGAGGTCATAAAAAAATGTAATGGCATCTTTGGGGAGAGGGGAGGGAGCGAGAGTGAGAAAAGGAGGATTTTTCAGTGGCTTTTACGAAATCCCTTATCCAAACTCCCAATGAGACTACGGAGATAATGGCTATCTGTAAGGGGACCTGGAGGGAACTGTGGACTTAGAAAAGTACAGATAAGAAGTATTCCCAGCCCTCATCTAAAGCCATGAGAACATATCCAATGCATTTATTAAGAAAGCGTTGGGGAGCTGCAGATTCCTCCCTCCTGCCACCACCCCCAACTTCCTTTTTCTCCCTTCTTTATCTTCTCAACCAACAAAGCCCAGATTTGGGAGCGGTGGCAACAATTTGTCTCCCCACCTACCATGTCCCTAAAGCCCATGGAAAGGACAAGAACCACCACCAGCTCATAGTCATTGTTTCTGCTTGTCATCCTTCGCTCCGGAAGGGGACCAAAATGACATCACTATGTCGGAGTCAAGGCGTTGTGTGTCCCACTAGGCTGCTCAGACCAATACAATGTCAGGAGGCTCTGCCACAATCAAGCACAAATAGTCTACATGAACCTTTGAAGTGAAGATGTCTCCAAATCTATGCTACTCATGTTTCTTTTAAGCGACAGTAAATCTGCCATACAATGATTCTATCTATAAAGGAAAAACTGGGAAGCTGTAGTGTGCTGCTACATCTGACGAACATACTTGAAGATCCTGGCACCATTTGGCATAGACAGCTAGAGTGAGACCTGAAGTGAGATGTATAATTCTCAGAAGCACCAGGAAAAACTTACCTTCAATCTCTGGACAATACTAATAACAATACTTATAAAGTACCTACTGTGTGCCAGGCAGTATGCTAAGCACTTTATGCTTGTTCTCTCATTTGATCTTTACAACAACCCTGGGATATAGTTGCTATTATTGCCCCATCTTACAGAGAAGGAAACTGAGGCAGATAGAGGTTAAAGGACTTATCTAGGGTCACACAGCTTTGAGTAGAACTCAAGTCTTCTCTGACTCCCATTCTAGGGCTCTTTCCACGGAACCACATAATTGACTACTCACTGATTGCCTTTTGTTTTAGGTGCTGGGGATGCTGGCAAATTTAGTGCACAGCCCCATTTAGAGAGCATTTGCTACTAGATGGTGGAGAAGAGCTAGGGTCATTAAGCCCCTCTCCAACTAAATATAACCCTCCAGGCCCTGATGGATAGGGAATATGCTGAGCCTGAAGGAACTTGAGATTTCTAGACTGGAGAAAAACCCACTTGGTTGGAGGGAGGGTGCAAATAACAGTAATTTTCAAAGTCATGTGGAAGAGAGAGTGTGCTGCTAAAGTTTGGCTTTGGGGGACGAAACTGAGACTAAAGGGTAGAAGTTACAAAGAAGCAAATTTGTATTTGAAACAAGGGAAAAATGTCCTAAGAGTGTTGTCATTGTTGAGTCATTTCAGTCTTGTCCAACTCTCCATGACCCCATGTGGGGCTGGAAAAGATCCTGGAATGGTTTGCCATTTCCTTCTTCAACTCATTTTACAGATGAGGAAACTGAGGATAGTGGGACCTAAAACTGAAATGGACTACCTTGGGCAACAGCAAGAGCTCCCCCATTGGAGATCTTCAGCCAAGGTCCCATCCAGCTCTAAATCCTTTATATCCACCTTCAAAGGAAAGGCAAGAAAAGAAGTATTTATTAAGCACATGGTGCCAGGCACTGTGCTAGGTCTTTACAAATATTAATTAGTTTGATCTTTACAACAAGGCTGGGAGGTGGGTGCTGTGCTTAAGACCATTTTACAGTTGAGGAAGTTGAGGCAGAGGTGGAGTGACTTGCATAGCGTCACTCAGCTAAGATTCCTGACTCTAGGCCCAGGGTTCTTTATCCATTGAACCATCTTCTGATCATCATTACACCATGCCAGTCGTGTATATGGGCACAATGAAGATGTGGTGATTGACTCGTGATGCACTGATTCCTGGAAAGACAAGCCATGGTGCAAGAAGGGCTGTAAAGAAAAGCTCTGGGGACAGCTTCCAACCCCTTAAGTACTTGCTGAATGTGCTAATAATGAGCAGCTCTTTCTCCCTGTCAATCTGCAGTTTCCTGGGGATGAAGGAAAACCACAGACTTACCTTCCCAAGAAGAGAAATGCTCTGACCAATGCTAGGTCACATTTTTAAGCTTTTAGAATGTGAGTTAGAAAGGACCCTTAGAACAGGGGATGTCAGTGCTGGGAGGGGTCTTAGAACAGGGAATGGCAGAACTATAAACCAACATGTCAGGGGACTTAAGATAATGGATATAAGCATATTACAAACCTTTAAGTAGTATAAAAATGCCAATTATTGTCATTAGCCTACAGTTACCAGGCCCCCAGTGAATACTTTCTTCCTATCTACTCACCCCCACCCATTGAACTCAAGTGATATTTATAGGGCAATGGGAGTTTGGGAGTGCGAAGGCAAACAGTTCCAGTAAATGTTTAACTAGGCTCTGGAGTGGGGGAGAGAAATGTATATAAACACTTTTTAAAAATAATCTATGTCATTAACATCTTCTTAAATTTATACAATCAACAAAATAATTAATCAAGCCCTGATTTGTAGTGCTTGCCAATTTCTGAGGTATAAAACACTCATACTGAAAAATTTAACTATCAGCTCTCAGGAGCCAGTTAGAGCTGGAGAGAGCTGGCTCCAGCACACCTCCAGCTGAAAAGGATTTTAGAACTGAGGATGTCACAGCTTGAAGGCATTTCAAAGATGATCTGGTTCAATGTTTTCATTTTACAGAAAAGATAACTAAGGATCAGAAGGAGAGGGGCCCATGAAAGTATGAAGGAATAGGGAGGAGAAAACAAGAATGAGAATTTCAGGGATCAATAAAAATATTATAAAATAATATATATATAAATAATGCAGATTAGTCAGCCACAGGGTGTTCCTGTGAGCTTAAACTGTAATAATAATTTCTATTTCTATAGCTGTTTACTGTTTATAGTATTTTTCTCACAACAATCCTGTGAGAGACAGAGTATGAAAGCTAAGAATATGATCGTTTTTAATGAAAACACATTATAGAATCTTCTTATTTTGTGCTCCTGGGTTTGAGAATAGGTGGCATATTTTTATAAATAAGAGACTAGAAATTTCAAATCCTGGTTCTGTCGCTTTCTGTGTGACACTGGGTAAGTCACAGCTTCTCTGATCTAAACTCCATCTTCTGTAAAATGAGTCTTGAAACTAGACAATCTCTTTTTTAAAATTATATTTAATTTTTTTAATTAATAAAAAACTATTTTCTCCCTGACTAATCTCTCCGCGCTTCACCATTTTAAAAAAAATTTAAAACAACCCTTACAGTATATACATCTAAGCAAGTAAAATAAAGTAGCACATGGGCTACGTCCAAAACCTATTCTGCACCCTGAGTCTGTCCGGGCTCCCGCAGGAGGTAGGTGCTCAGTGCTTAATCATGGAAACTCTGGATTTGTTGGTGGTCATTGCACTGATCGGGATTATTCTTAACTCTTTCGAAGCTATTTGACTTTATAATGTTGTTGATGTTTTTTTAAGAGTGCCCAGCTCTCCTAAGTTGGAGGTACCCATGTGGGAGATGGAAGGATCTCCTTCCACTTTCTCCTACTGATAAATCCTTCTGCTTCTTTGCGGCATTCAAACCATCCATCTGCCCTGCCCTCTTCTGGCTCTGGGTTATCAATAATCTCCGGGCCTCAGACTTCTAGGTCCTTGTTGTCTCTAGATATTCCCCTATGGACAAAGTGAGGGACAAGGTAAGTGGGTTTTATCTTTTGACTTCTCAGACTACCCATGGTTCCTTCCCAACATGGAAACATAAAACTGTTATATGTCCCCAGCTCGAGCTGTGACTCCAGCCATGTGCCTCTGCTCCATTCCTTTCTATAAAAGGCTATAAACGGCTGCACAAGAGATTTAGTATTCCCCTTCCCAGCTGTACAGGGTGAAATGGTGAATACTGAAGGTGTTGATGTCAGCGTGGAGGGATGGCGGCAATAGAAAAACTATGGCTGGAAGACCCCCGGGGACGGCTCTCTCAACTCCTTAAGCTTCTCTGGGTTTAGTTATTTCTATCCACATGGAAAAACTGGGGGATGGGTAGTTGGTGATAAGCTAAGGCTAGTGAGGGAGGGTAGTATCTTTCATAAAAAACTAACGTGTCTACTACGACAATACTTCACCATTTCAATCTCCTGTGCGACAGCTCTCCTTCCACTGGTACAGGTCCCGCCCCAGCCAAGTGCTCGCAGCCTGTGCACTTATGATCCCTGCCCAACCATAACTCCTCCGATACACTCAGTGTGGATGGTCCTTTTGGGGCTGCATGGGCAGCAAGATAGCTCTCAGACTGTCCATCTGTCATTCCTCACTCTCTACACGAGCAGTCCACCTCCTTTGCCAAGCATCTCTCTCTCTCTCTCTCTCTCTCTCTCTCTCTCTCTCTCTCTCTCTCTCTCTCTCTCTCTCTCTCTCCCCCTCCCTCCCTCCCTCCCTCTCCCAGCTCTGTCTGTCTTTGTTTCACTTTCTCTTTCTCTGTCTCAATCTGTTTTTCCTCTTTGTCTCAGTCTCCGTTTCTCCTTCTCTCTGTCTGTCTCTATCTCTTTGTCCTTCTCTGTCCCTCTCTGTCTCTCTTTGTCTCTCTCTTTCCCTCTCTTCCCTGCCTCCACACACTCACAAAAACATTCTGAACCTGAATTTGTTTGATATTTTATAGACATCCTCCAGGGTGTGACCAACTTTCCTCAACCAATATAAAAATATTTCCTATGAAACATAATTCCAGTTTACCAAGGACTTTAACCCACTTAAAGACTTTGATTGATAGAGACATATTCTCAAATCATTGATGTATCACTTACCTAAAATGGAGTACTGTGGTTTGATTTATTCAATCACACTCCACCACCCTTACATATCTAAATACTTTCTTAATAATAACTCACATTTCTATAGTACTTAAAGGTTTATGATAGCCCTGTGAGGAAGGCAATCCAGGATTTTTATGCCCATTTTACACATCAATCAAATGTCACAGATATTTTGTGTGCCACAAACTTTTGTGGGAAGTGTTTTATGCCAACTATACTGCTGCAATAAAAATCCATTTCTAATAGCTGATTAAGTCTGACTAATTGATATGATAATTATGAAAAAGAAACACACTGGTGTGGTTCATGAACTGTAGCATTATTGAAAATCAGCCTCAATTCCTTCAGGCTACTCATAAAATACTGAGGACATGTAGTAGCTGAACTCTAGAGACCCAACCAGTTCAGTTCAAGTGGAGGCTGGGAGAGTGAGTTCCAGAGCATGTATTATGTAAACAATGCCACCTCTTGGTTTAAAATAAATGCTTTTGATCATTTTAAATAAAGGATTTTTCTGTGCTTATGTTTTTTAAAAGTTTCTAACAAAAATGAGTGTCATTTTATCAAATACTTTTTGCACATCTTTTGAAATGGTCTTTTAGCCTTTATTTTCATACAATTAGTTACTATAATATTTCCCAAATATTGAAACATTCTTGTGTCCCACTATGAATTCCATTATTTTCTGGCTGTATTGCTAATAGTCTCCTTTTAAATTTTATTTAACATTTTTACACAAAATTCATTAGTGAGATTGGCCTGGAGTTCTTTCTCTGCTTTGTCTCTTCCTGGTTTAGATATCAGAATCATATTTGCCTCTCACTAATGTAATCTAATACATTACATTAAGACAGTTTTCTTATTTCAGTGTTCCCAATGGTAGAAGAGGGGACTGTGTTGACACAGTCCATAATGTCCCCACCTGATACTCTGGACCTGACTACACCAATCACTCAGTTACCTTGGGCTCCTCCGAAACTCCTTTTCTTCATCTGTAAAATAAGGCTGCAGAGTATATTGGAAAACCACTATACAGAGAATCAAAAGACTTGAATTTTAACTCAGTCTTTAACATAATGTTATTAGGTAACATTAAGCAAATCCCTTCAGTTTTCCTTAGGTTTCAGTTTCCTCCTCTTAAGGAAAAGGGAGTTGGTCAACATAGTTTCTAAGTTCTTCCAGCTCTGGGATTCTATTTTCTGTGGTGCCTGACACTTCTAATATTTAATTTATCTTCCAGCTCTGATTTATTGTTGTATGGATCAAATAAGATAATCACTGTAAAGCACTTAACCATAGTATCTGGCATATAGTAAGCTATATAATGGAATTTTAATATATAAATAATAATAGATAAACATGTAATGGTTGTGTGACCCTGGGCAAGTCACATCATAATAACTGACATTTCTAGGGACCTTTCAAGTTTTCACAAGTGTAATAGGAATCCCAGATCAATTGAGTCCCTGAATCCACTTGATTAAATTACAGCAGACTTTCAGGGGCCCCTTTTGCCAGAAACAAGGCTAAGGTAACAAGAGATGAAAAAATACCCTCCTTTCAGAGACTGAATGGTGAAATTTGCTTGGCATAAAGAGCTTGAGACTTGAACGTCCATTTGCATAGGAAAGGGCAAGGAAATTCATTTAAGGCTTGAGAGAGACAATAAGCCAGTCCCTGGGATAGCCACAGTGAGAATTTTTAGATGGAGTTCTTGACCTCTTCCCTTGTGCAAAGCAAGGTTGAGGAGAGAATTTCACTCTCCTCCCTCTCTATTCCACTCCCCTCCCTCCCTCAGCGACAGCATCTTGTTGCAGAAGTTCAGGTCAGCATCCTATAAAGGAAGGACCAGTTTTGAATTCTGAGTGGTCCATTTGCACTCTAGAAGGGGAACAGACTTTGAGTCTACATATCTACATGGGAGATACTCAGGAAATACAGTTGAGAATTGGCAGGGGCAATTGATGTGCCCTTTGGTAGGAGTCATTTTAAAACCAGAGCTTGGTCTCTGATGTAACAAGTCAAGATGATCAATCAGCTCCTAGAGTGCTTTTAGGAAAGGGAAATCAATGGGAGAAGATATTTCTCTCCCCTCCATCCTCTATCCAGCACAGTACCTGGAACTTACTAGGTGCTTAATAAATGTTTTCAACATGGTGGCACATCGGATAGAGTACCAGGCCTGGAGTCAGGAAGATTCCTCTCCCATGTGACCCTGGGCAAGTCACTTAACCCTGTTTGCCTCAGTTTTCTCATCTGTAAAATGAGCTGGAACAGAAAATGACAAACCACTCCAGTATTTGACAAGAAAACCCCAAATGGGGTCACAGAGTCAGGCATGACTGAATGACTTCACAGCAAGGACGTTATTGATTGATTAACCTATTGACAATAACAACTTGGAGCAGAAGCAGACAATAAAATAAAATTTTATTATATAAATTTATATAAAAGGACAATACAAAGACATTGCTTCCTGAGTAGAGAGAAGTTTGAGAAAAGAGAGCTTGGAATCTGGAGTAGAATCCAGTAACTGCATCAAGGCCAGTTAGCAAGAAGGGTGGAGAATGATTTGATGGGTAGGTGGAAGGCTTAAAACTGGTATTTTAGCTGGTCCTAGATTCCTGTTCTTTCCAAAAGAGCATAGCAAGTATAACAGGCATCTGGCCACTGTGCCCAGTCCTTACGAGCATGAACAAAGAGCCACAGATTCAGTTCCCCATGTGGAAGAAGCTGGTGAGCCTGCTTCCAGGAGATTTATGATGGCATGTAATGGAAGGGCCTTCAAGACATTTTGGAATATGTCTAGATGTTCTATAACTGTTCTGATAGTCACATGGCAACTAGGAACCCCTTTGATCGGTTGTGGTTAAGTAGCTAGAAATGGGAAGCATTGGAAAGTCACTCATTGACCTCTTTCCCTCTCTGTGTTTTGACTTCATCTCATTGGCTGATTTCTTCCTAACAGATGGCACACAGTGAGAGATAAGGCTGCCCCCTCCACATCTGCAGCCCAGTGATTACAGGCCTCTGTCCTCTGCCTTTTCCATCCTTCCATTTTAGGTGAAGGAGGCTACAACTTTGTGAGCATTAAAACTTTAGAAGATAGAAACACCAGAGGTCCCAAGGGTCATAATCCATGCTGGGTTTTTACAGCCAGCCTACCATCGATGCCCTAAAGATGGAAAAGTAAACTTCTGGGATTCAGCTCACCAGTAGCTAAGACAAGGACCCACTGGACATCAATGCTAAATCTAGACATGAAGTTGGTGAGCCCATAGTCTATAGAGACTAGATCAAATCTGAATCCAGTCTCCCCCCAGCTGAAGTGGAATAGGGGAGACTGTGCCCCAAAGGTATTGAGGAGAAATATTTGTGGCTCTGTTTTTGCTATATCTTTTAAGTAAACATGTCTTTATAAAAGCTGTTTGTTATTGTTCAGTTGTATCTGACTCTTTATAACTATTTGAGATTTTCTTGGCAGAGTTATTGGAGTGATTGACCATTTCCTTCTCCAGTTCATTTTACAGATGAGGAAATTGAGGCAAACAGAATGAAGTGACTTGCCCAGGGCCACACAACTGGGAAGTGTCTGAAGCTGGATTTGAACTCATAAAGATGTGACTTCCTGATTCTAGGTTCAATGCCACCTAGTTGCCTCCTGTAAAAGCTAGCTGATGTTAATTGGTTAAATTGAACTGGAACGTTAGTCACTGGTGGCTAACAGTGGGGAGTTCATAGCAGAATGGAATGGAGGTTCAAGTTTGAAGGCTACAAAGATACTCCAACTTCTCAGGAGTACTCCTAGAACCCTAAGGTATATGAGATAGCGAGACCAAGGAGTGTTCATGCTACCTCATGCTACCCCAAGGCTAGGATGGCAGCTAAGAATACATCATTGGAGCTGTGAACCCAGTTCAGGCAAAAGCCAAGGTGGGGTAAGCAGGGTGACCAGCCCACACACTGTTAAGAGCAGCAAAGAGACCTTATGAGAATGTGGGGTGGGAAACGGGAGCAGGGTGCAACAGTGCCAGAAATGTAACTTGCCTTGACTATATATCCCTCATAAATGTTCCTCTCCACTTGTAAACTCTACGGAGGTCCTTGTTAGCACCCTCCTATGTTTATCAGGGAGAGGATATGCCTTGGGTTGAAGGGGAAAGATTTTGTACAATTTTGTACAATGCTGCCTTTGTAATTACATAATTCCAGTAAATGTCTATGCTCTGAGCTAATTGTGCTCTCTGGCTAATCACTGAAAGGTGAACATGTCAGTGGGAACTCATGAGTTATGATCTTAGGAGTATTGACTCACAGAATACCTTGAATCTGAGACAGGCATACAACAGGATACTCATCCTGGTGAGTACAAGTTGGGAGGGTAGCCCAAGGAGACAAAACATAAATTATCTCTTACAACAACCCTGCAAGGTAGGTTCTATTATTTGCATTTTACAGATGGGGAAACTGAGGCCCAGAAAGTTGAGGTGACTTATTCATGCAATTATGAGGCAGCTAGGTGACACAGTGGATACATTTCTGGATTCGGAGTCAAGAAGACCTGAATTCAAATCCTGCCTCAAACACTTAGCAGATATTTGACCCTGGACAAGTCACTTAACTTCTACCTGTCTCAGTTTCTTCAACTGCAAAATGGGGATAATAGCAAAACCTACTTCATAGGGTTGTTATGTAGGTCAAATGAGATTGTATTTGTAAAGTGACTGGCACATAGTAATGCTATATAAATGCTCATTCCTCTCCCCCACTTCGGTACATTTCTGAGGGAGGATATGAACCTGTGTCTTTCCAGTTCCAAATCCAGCATTCTATTCACAACAAAATTGCCCCTCGATGCCTCAGTTTCCTCATTTGTATGGCCCTGGGCAAATCACTTCACCTTGCTTGCCTCCATTTCCTCATCTGTAAAATGAGCTGGAGAAGGAAATAGCAAACCAATCCAGTATCTTTGCTAAGAAAACCCCAAATGGGGTCATGGAGAGTCGGGCACAACTGAACCATGACTCAACAACCACAACAGAAGTAGAGTTAATCATTTCTACCTCTATCCCAGAGTGACTTTGAGGTTTAACTGAGATACAAAAGCTGTGTAAATATTGGTGATTATTAACGGACTCCTGTCCCTGCCTCCAAAAACAAAAAACCTCTAACCTTGCTGTTGTTGGAAGAGGAAATTTTTTGGTTTTATTTTGTTTTGTTTTTTGTTATTAGGCAAATACATTTATCACCCCATGCAAGTCCTAATGAGGAAGAAACAGGGGTTTTTTGGGAAAAATCCAAAAAGAGAGAAAGAAAACTGGAGAGAGCAGAAATCCCTCATGGTTTCACTGCCAAGATGATTTCTCCGGGAGAGAAGGAGAGAGAGAGAGAGAGAGAGAGAGAGAGAGAGAGAGAGAGAGAGAGAGAGAGGGAGGAAGGGAGGGAGGGAAGGAGGGAGGGAGGGAGGAGGGAGAACTGGTCTCATTGCCACCCAAAGCCCCTAAAACCTCTCTCTGATTATAACTTCCTAATGGAAGGCAATGTGGCAGAATGGGTATAGCCCTGGACTAGGAACCAGGAAGATCTAGGTTTAAATCCTTCCTCAAACATTTACTGTGTGACAGTGAGAAAGTGACTTAACTGCTGTTTGCCTCAGTTTCTTCATCTGTAAAATAGGTCATTATGCCCTCAGCCCCTATGTCATAGTTAAACAAGATAATGTGTGTTACATGGGGGAGGGGAGAGATGGGGAGAAAACTTGGAACTCAAAATCTTTGTGGAAGCGAATGTTGAAAACTAAAAATAAATCTAATTTTTTATTTAAAATTTTAAAAAATTAAATTAAAATATTTAAATAAATTTTAAAAGATAATGTTATTCCTTCTTCATGCTAATGCTTTCCCTGTATCGATTTTCTCTTCTTTTCCCACCTTTAGCTTATTTTTACATAGTTGTCTGCCTGCTGCCTCCCAGTTATACTCCTTGAGGACAAGGATTATATTTTACTTTTTTTGTAACAGCAGCGTTTAGCACAGTGCCTGGCGCAAAGCAGGGACTGATAATTCTTATTGACTGACTTGTAAACATTAAAGCTCTCTATAAATGTCGATTGTTATTGGGTTTTGTTTTTGTTTTAAGTATTACCTGAATATCTGAGACACAGCCTCTGAAGTCTGTCCAAAGCCACTTGGGGATTTTGCCTGTTTAAATAAAGCGATGGTTATGGAGAGCTCTGTTCTCCCTGCTACTCAGCACTCATGTTCTTTTCCATCTCTGTGTTACCATGGTGACAGAGCACTTCGACTAACACATTTTTAAGGCTATAAATGCATTTTAAAATCTGGCCTCAACTCTGATCTCCACCTCCACCCACCTCTTTTCCATTCCCAGCAGCCTCTCTGGCCCTAGACCAGAAGCTGAGCTGCCTGACCCACAGGTGTGGACCAGACAAGAGCCAGGATGGCCACTGGTTAATACACTGATCCAAGGTGACCATATCAAGGCCCCTTTTCTCAGCTTCCCCTTGGAAGAGAGTGGGGAGAGACAGTATAAATCACATCTTTCTGGGCCAGTATTATTAGGTTACAGACTCAGAGCCACTCCTTTGATATCCATCCTCCCTGGTTACAAGTTCCAGCCAAATTGGAAACTGGATGTGCCCTCTCCTGCCTCCAAGCATTGCCACAAGCTGTCCCCGCTGCCTACTGCACAGTGCTATACATGGCTCCTCATTCTTGCCTCTCAGAATTCTTGTCTTTTCTTCCAGGCACAGAGAGTGCTGCTATTACTTTTTCCATAAAACATTACCTCATCAACCCAATGGTTAACACTCTCTCCCACTCTAAATTAACTTCTTTAACTGCCCTCTCTGTTTTTACCATCCTCCACTATTCCCCCCCCCCCCCACAGAACCTAGGCTCCTTAAGGAAATTCATAGGATCTTAGATTTATGACCAAAAAGAGCTTTAAAGCTCATCAATTCCAACCCTGTCCCTCATTTTACAGATTAGGAAACTGAGGCACAGGTTGACCAAGTGACTTGTCCAGGGTCATAAAGCTACTAAGTGTCAAGGGCAAACTTCAAACCCAGGTCTTTCTGAGCCCAAGACCATCATTCCATTCATTATGCCAGGCAGCTTCAGGCATCTACTTTGTGCCCAGGACTAAGGATACTAAAGTCCCTGACCAGAGGGAACTTACACGCCTCCAAGATGAAACACCCTGTATGCCTCTAAGTAAATGTGGGAACGTCAACAGAAAGCAATTTCAAAGGGGAAGAGACAAAGAGAGTCAACATCTGGGCTACCAGGAAAGTCTCCCCAGAGGGACAGCTCTCAGGCTGAGCCTTGGAGATCACTAGAGAGAGTGTAAGAGATGAAGACAGAGAAAGCATCCCAGAAATGGAGCCAGCCATAGGGAAAGGGAAGGGGGAGAGCACTTATTAAGCACTAATTGTGTGCCGGGCACGGCACCAACCACTTTACAGGTCTTGTCTCATTTCATCCTCATAACCATCCTGTGATGTGCCCATTTCACAGTTGAAGAAACTGAGGCAGAGAGTGGTTAAAAGACTTGCCCAGGGTCACACAGCTGGGAAATGTCTGAGAGTGGATTTGAACTCATTTCTTGCTGACTCCAGGCTCAGTACTCTCGCCACAGGAAGCCACCTAGCTTCCTCTAAGCAGACAGAATGGCATGCCCAGCAGACAGCAAGGTAAGCCCACTTGACTGAACAGCAGTGTGCATGTGAAATCAGTCTAGATAGTTATGTTGGAGCTGGCTTGCAAGAGGCTTTGAATGCCAGAGTTTATATTTTATCTTAGACCAAAGGGAGCCACTGAAGATTTTTTTTTAAGAGGAAAGACCTGGCCACTCTAGGAACATGATTTTGGCAGCTGAGCAGTAGATGGATTAGAAAGGAAATGGGAAGCTGAAAACAGGGGATAGGTGGTTGTTGCAATAATCTAAGCAAGAAGCTAGTAGAGCTGAATGAGTGAGGGAAGAAGATGAAAGGCACAACATGCTGAAGAAAAGGAATGGTTGGGACTTAGCAATGAATTGGATGTGGGGGATGAGGAAGAGGAAAGAGTCAAGAATGAAAAACAATGTACAAACTTGGGTGAGTAGAAGCGGGGAAGATATCCTGGGCAAAAGGAGGGAAGTTTGCAGCAGTTGGGGCTGGGGAGTCAAGATAATGACTTCTGTTTTCAACATCTGAGTTTGTAAGATCAATGACTTCCAGGTGGAAATATATAGCAGAACTAGAGAACAGGAAAGAAATCATGGGGTTAGAGGTCTACACCTGGAAGGGACCTTGAAGATTGCTTTGTCCAACCCTCTAGGATTATAGATGGATAAACTGAGGCCAGAGGAGGTTATATGACTTGCCCAAGGTGATGGAGGTGGTAAGTGGCAACACCAAGATTTGAACCCAAGTTCTCTGACTTCAAATCTGGTGTTTTCTTTGCTCTGCATCTTGAGATGATGGCTGGACGGAAACAATTCTGCACTGAGAATAACTGAACTCATGGGAGTTGATGCAATGAGAGAGACAGAGTAAGACACGACAAACAGAGAGAGAGAGAGAGAGACATAAAGGCAGACCAACAGAGACAGAGAAACCAGGAAAGAGAGAAAGATGGAGAGAGACATAGAGACAGAAAGAGAAAAAGAAAGAGAAATGGAGAGAAACAAAGAAATAATGACATGGATAGACAGAGAAAGAGAGAGAGAGGGAGAGAACTGACAGAGAGAGAAACAGACATAGAAAGAGAGAGATGGAGAAAAACAGAGACAGAGAGAAAGAAAGTGAGCATAGAGAGATCACTGAGAGAGCAGAGAGTCCAGGGCAGAGCTCTGGGGAACACCCACAGAGAGACAGGATTCAGCAAAGGAGATGGAGAGGTCAGACAGGTAAGAGGAGAACCAGGAGAGAGTTGCCCCAAAAACCCAGGGAAGAGAGAATTCAGGACAAGAGAAAATCAACAGAATCCAAGGCTGCATACAGAGAGATCAAGAAGGCTGAAGATGGAGAAAAGCCTATAGGTTCTAGATTTATGGAACTTTGCCTTTACTGTGTCAATGTGTTGACTGGGCTTTTTCTCTAACTCTTTGTTATAGAAAACTGTACTGTGGGAGGGGTGGATAGAGAATTGTGGATGTCAGTGTATGTGTCTACATATACATACATATGTTGTGGAAATGAATGTGATATCAAAACAAGATAAGTGATTTTTTTTTTAAAGAACATTGGTAACTTTGGAGAGAGCAGATTCAGGCAAGAGGGGCTGTCAGAGGCATGAGGTTAGGAATGAGGGGGATGTGCAGAATGAGCGCAATGAGTGTAGACAACTCTTCCAAGGCTGTGGAAGGGAGGATGTCGCTTGAGGGGATACCAGGCTTAAGCGAGGATTTCGTTTTCTAAGGATGAAGAAGATCTGGGGGAGTTTGTAGGCATCAGGGAGGGACCCAGTGGGTAAGAGGGGATGGAAGATTAGGATGAAGAAGGAGTGGTCCAGAGAGATCTTTCTAGAGGAAATGGGAGGGGAGAGGATACAGGGCCCAACTGCCCCAGGCTTGGCCTTGGCTAAAGAGAAGATACGACCTTCCTCCCAGACTAGAGTGAAGGAGGAAATCTCCAGGGATGAAGCTGAGAGGAACCCAGGACCATACCCAGGAAGGATCTGCTGGCTCAGTGTCCTCACTTTTGCTCCCTTTATATCACCAGTGCCTAGCATAATGTTTGGTATACAGTAGGCACCTAAGAATTGCTTGTTGATTAGATGCTGGGTTGCCATTCTTGCAAGGTCCTTTGGGATGCCCATTCTCATTTTTTACTTTGTCCTCACACCTGGTTCCCCCCTACACAGGAAGTCTCTAGGGAGGGCTGCTCCTGGTTCTTTCTCATCTATGGATTCTGGTAGATCCTCTAGGAAGTGGTTATCTGGAGGACATCTTTGTAGGGACTGGAACTAAGTTAGGATTTAATAAAATTGGGTTGGGTTCAATTGATTTGAACAAAAAGCAGAGATGGGAAGTTAACCCCATCCCAGTTGTGGTACCTTTTGACTCTGTGACTAAATGTCTAAATCTTTCTGGTACAACCAAGGTGTAGGCAGACATTCTATTGACTCTCAGATAAACGTAGATCCAGTTCTGGGGATAGTCTAATACTAGACAGGGAAATTCCAGAGGGAAAGATTCAGAGCTACAAACCAGCATTTCTCTGAAAAAAAAAAGGAGAAAGAAAGAATCCCTACAGGCTATTCCTTCATCCCAAAGAGTGTTCACATAAAGGAACACAGATGTGGAGATCTGGTTATTAGTCCCAACTCTGCCACAAACTTGCCTTTTGTCTTAAGCTGCCTAAGCCTCAGTTTCCTCATCTGTAAAATGAGGGCTTAAGTCTAGAAATCAATCAACAAGAATTCGTTAAAGTCTTATCATGTACCAGGCTCTCTGTTAGGCACTGGGAATAGAATGAGGAAAAATGCTATCATACCTGTCCTCAAGAAGCGTATAGTCTATAGGAGGCAAAAGAGACACATATGACACATATGAATAGACAGATAGATAGATAGACAGGTGGACAGGTAGACGGGTGGGAGGGTGGACAGATGGGCAAGTAGATGGATGGGTGGGTGGATGGATAGATAGATAGGTAGGTAGATAGATAGATAGATAGACAGATAGACAGGTGGACAGGTAGAGGGGTGGGAGGATGGACAGATGGGCAAGTAGATGGATGGGTGGGTGGATGGATAGACAGACAGACAGACAAATAGACAGATAGATAGACAGGTGGACAGGTAGATGGGTGGAAGGGTGGACAGATGGGCGAGTAGATGGATGGGTAGGTGGATGGATAGATAGATAGATAGATAGATAGATAGATGATGGATGGATAGATGGATAGATTGACGGGTGGATGGGTGGACAGATGGACAGATGGACAGATAGGTAGATAGATAGGCAGACAGACAGACAGATAGATAGATAGATGGATGGATGGATAGATAGATGATAGGTAGGTAGACAGACGGATGGATGGATAGATAGATAGATCAATATATACATGTGTGTGAGCAATTTGAAGAAATAACATGTAGTAGCAACTAGGGAGGAAGGTCCCCTCAAGAAAGGTTTCATAGAAAAGGAAACATTTGAATTATGCCCTGAAGGAAAAAAGGAATTCTAAAAGGCAGAAGCAATGGGAGAGTTCCTTACTAACATAGGAGACTGCCTAGGCAAAGATGTGGAGATGAGAAATGGGTTAAGGAAAATCAAGAAAGTCAGTTTGGTTGGACTATAATATGAGTGAATGATTAATGTATAATCACCCTAGAAAGATAAACTGGATTCAGAAAGGTTACAAATGACAAACAAAAACATCTCTATTTAATCCTCAGGGTAGTAGGGACTCATGAGCATTTATTGAGTGAGGGTGTGACATGATCAATCAATCAATAAATATTTACTGAGTGCCTACTGTATACCAGGCACTGTGCTAAACACTGCATCACAATCAGGCTCTAAGGAATGTGCCCTGAGATAGCAGACGGGGGTGAAAAATATTCTAAAAAACTAACACACCCCCCCATGAGCTCAATCTCAGCACTTTTAGTTTTAACCAAGACGGGAGGTCCCCAACTGGACCCATTAGCCAGCTTCTCCAGAACTGATTTTAAACAAGTTGTGACTGATTTTTTTAAACTCCCATGCAGCAAAGATGAGAAAGGACACCCACCGCCTGATGGAGAAGTGACAGATCCAATGCATAGAATGAGATATGACCAAGGTAAGGATTTGTTTTACTTAACTGGGCATTTTTGTTAGAAGGGTTTTTTCTTTCTCATGGTGAGGGGACTTAGTGGTAGAAGAAAAAATACTTATCAATTGACCAAAAAATTTTAATTTAAAAGAAAAATTTTACATTCCCCTTGAAGATAATGTGGTTTCTTCTTCTGGGTTCTGTGTAGAGGCTTGAATCTATGTTCAGTCTATGGTACAGTCGATAGATTGTTGGGTCAAGAAGACCTGAGTTCAAATCCTGCGTTAGACGCTAACTGTGTGACCCTGGACAAGTCTCCTAACCTGTCTGCCTCAGTTTTCCTACCTGAAAAATGGAATGATAATAGCACCTCTCTCCCAGGTGAGGAAAAAATGAGATAATATTTGTAAAGCACTTTGCCACCTGAAAGCCTAATCTAAAAACTTGTTTTGAGATGCTAATCTTGAAACCATTCACCATCACAAGGATCTAGGGAATTAAATCAGGGGTAGGAGGGGGTCACTGACCAATGTATTTTTCTTCCTTCTGGTGCTTGCTACTTCTGTGATCTTGGGCAAATCCCTTCTCAATCTGTATCTCAGTTTTCTCATCTGTAAAATAAGAGAATTTAACTAAAGAGCCTCTGAAGTGCAGCTAGATGGAGCAGAGGATAGAGTTCAAATCCAGCCTCAGATACTTCCTAGCTGTGTGACCCTGGGCAAGTCACTTCACCATTTTCACCTCAGTTTCCTCAACTGCAAAAGGAGCTGGAGAAGGAAATGGCAAACCACTCCAGGACCTCTGCCAAGAAAACCTCAGATGGGGTCACAAGTGAATGAGTGACCCACCAAAGAGATGCTAGCTCTTTGTCCATGCTTCTATGATCCGTGGTGGCATCCATGCCCTACCTTTTTCCACTCCCATTTGGGGGTGTCAGTTCTGGTCTGTCCTGTGAGAGACTCATCTTCTGCAAGAAATCTTTCCCAGTCCTACCCAATCATAGAGTCTTCTCTCTGGCATTATCTCCACTTTTTCCTGCCTGTATTTTATTTGTACGCAGTTATTGACATGCAGTTTCTCCCATTAGACTGTGAGTTCCCTGAGGGCAGGGGTTGCCTCTGATCTTTTTTTATCTCCCCAGGGCTTGGCACAGTGCCTGGCACATAGTAGGTACTCAATAAATGACTCACTAGTGGACTTCCCTCGTTTGGGCCAATTGTCCTTGTCCCACTGAAAGGGAATGACTGTGTCGCCCTATGACCCTTCTTTTGGGTGTTTCCAGGCAAGTCACATGACCTTTCCTTAAAGACCAAAAAGAGCCATTTGCTTTAAGCCTTGAACAAGGTGATTCTGATTGATCTGCAAAACTTCTTAGTCCCATCAGTGGATGATAAGAAGGAATGGGGAGAGGAGAGGTCTCCAAGATCACAGACATCAAGTTGGAAGGTAGAAATGATTGACGCCAATTCCACCATTTTAGAGTTGAGGAAAATGATACCCAGTGGGACCAAATAACTTGCCAGATGGTTTTATGTATCAGGGCTGGGATTGCAGCTCAGGTCATAAGAAGAGAAGAGGAATTCAAAGTCCATTCAGCCCAAGTGCCTCATTTTACAGAAGGTGAAACTGAGGCCTAGGGGAAATAATAGACTTGCCCAAAGTAACAGCTAATAAATATCAGAACTGAGGTTCAAACTCTGATCACTGGACTCCAGGGCCAGCTCTCTTTCTGTTGTTCCACAAAACTCCTTTTTATGAATCACATTTAAGTATAACACACTTACTCCACCTCAACTGAGTCTTGTATCAGATCTGTGACTAGGGTATATGGGCATTGCCATCCTCCTTATACAGATGAGGAAGCTGAGGCTGGAGCAACTTGCCCAGTGTCACACAATCAATTATCAAGCAACCAACATCTCTTCTTAAAAATTTATTTATTTTTGTATCTTAATAGTATTTTATTTTTCCTAATTACATGTAAAGACAATTTTTAACATTCATTTTTTAGAAAATTTTGAGTTCCAAATTTTCTCCCTCCCTCCTCCTCCTTCCCAAGATGATAAGCAATTTGACATAGGATACTCATGTAAAACATGTTTTCTTATTACTCATGTTTTGAAGAAACAGAACAAAAAGGAAAAAATAATGAAAAATATAAAGTGAAAATAGCATGCTTTAATCTGCATTTCTGAATCCATCAAATCTTTCCCTGAATGTGGATAGAATTTTTCATCACGACTCTTGGAACTGTTTTAGATAGTTGTGTTGCTGAGAAGAGCTAAGTCTATTAACGTTAGTTATCACACAGTGTTTCTGTTACTGTGTACAATATTCTCCTGGTTCTGCTCATGTCACTCAGCATCAGTTCATATAACTCTTTCCAGGTTTTTCTGAAATTCACCTGTTTATTATTTCTTATAGCATCTGTTTATAATTTCTTATTCCATTCATAGACCACAACTTGTTCAACCATTCTCCAATGGATGGGCATCCCCTAGATTTCCAATTCTTGGCCACCACAAAAAGAGATGCTGTGAATATCTTTGTGCATGTGGGTCCTTTTCCCTTTATTATGATTTCTTTGGGATACAGACCTAGAAGTGCAACAAGCCTTCCTTAAGTTTCTAAATGCTGCACTAGGCAATAGAGATAAAAGGGCAAAAGGAAGCCTGTCCTCAAGGTGCTTATATTCTATTGGGAGAACAACATGTACATGTGTCAATATACAACAATAAAGTCATTTGGAGGAAGGCGCCAAAAGGGGGATGGGAAAAGGCTTTCTGTCAGAGAGGGTATCTGAGGTGAACTTTGAAGGAAAGGAAAGAAGTGAAGGGGAGGAAGGAGAGCATTCCAGGCTTGGGACACAATCTATGCAAAGGCATGGAGATGGGAAATGGGAGGTGGAAACATGGAGGACTGTGTGTGAAAAACAGCAAAACCACCAGTTTTCCTGCACTGGGGATGGACAACAATGTTGCAGCCCTAATTTCCTTTGCCTCGTTTTCCTTCCTGACCCCTGAAGCAGAGGATTAAGTGCATCTGACCTGAGATTCAAATTCAAGACCTCCTGACACCCACTGTACCTTGTCACCTCCCTCCAAGAAGAGACAGCATGAAACAGAAGAAATAGAGCTGGATTGGAGGGGGGGGGGGGTCAAAAGCCAGGAATTTGAATCCCAGCTTTGCCACTCAGCCTGTACCTCAGTTTCCCGAATCTTTGAAAATGAGAGAGTCGGAATGGCTGGTCTCTGAGGTTTTCTGTGAATTCCAGAGAGCACAAGGACAGGATTTAATTTATTTTAAAAATGGATTTTCACCAAGCCCCAGAGACTTGATGAAGCAGTGGGGACAAGTCAGGCTCTTATATGTAGGGTAAGAAAAGTAAGTCAGCTGTCTTTGGGAAGAGGCTAGGGGTGGGAGAGATGCTTAAAGATGCTCCAAGTGTGCCCAGTAATGTGACATTTCTTGATGACATCAAAGGAAACTTTGGGAAATCCCTCCTCCGAAGACTCCAGGGAGGCAATTTCCTGCCAATCTAGGGAATCTGGGAGGAAAAAGGCGGCTTTTCAACGTTGCTCCAAGGCCTTCTCTCCCACTTTCCATACGTAAGGATGCAGATAAAGTCAGGGAGGAAAATTAGAGGGTGATTGATTTGTGCAGAGTGCAGCGAGGTGGAGAGGGAGTAAAATCTAGGCAAAGGCTGCCATCTGGTGTCTTCAGCCTGCAAGTGTCCATCTGGGTCACCCCAGGTGTTCAGTAGTTTTCAGTTGTACGGGACTCTTCATGACCCTATTTGGAGTTCTCTTGGCAAAGATGCTACAGTAGTTTGCTATTTCCTTCTCCAACTCATTTTATAGATGAAGAAACTGAGGTAAACTTGGTTAAGTGACTTGTCCAAGGTTACGCAGTTGGTAAGCGTCTGAGGTCAGATTTGAACTCAGGGAGATGAGTTTTGTTGAAAGCAGGCCAGGTGCTCTATGCAGTATGGCACCCCCTGGGTGCCCTTCAGAATAGATGATAGCCTTTTTCTGGTGTTACATTTTAATTTCCAAACTGTCTTCCACCCCACACTAGAAAAGGCTACCATTTCACACATATACACTATAGATAAATATAGATGGAGTGTGTATATATGTGTATGTGTAAGTATATATGTGTATATATAATGTATGTATAGGTGTATATGTATGTGTGTATATATATAATGTGTATATATGCATATATGTATATGCATGTGTATATATGTGTATATGTGTGTATATATTGTGTATATGTATATACACTACATGCATACACTATAATACCCACATGCATGTATATATATGAATATTATATATATATAAAACCATACTATGCATATTTCTATTTATCACTTCTTTCTCTAGAGGTGGATAGCATCTTCCTTCATAGGTCCTTGGTAGTTGATTTGAGTATTTAGAATACTTGTTCACATTCTTCAAACCATGTTGCTGTCATTTGTATACAGCATTCTCTTGGTTCTTCTCATTTCACTTTATGATTTCATGCAAGTTTTTCCATGTGTTTTTTTCTAAAATCAGAAAGCTCATCATTTCATACAGCACAGTAGTATTCCATCACAATCATTTACCACAGCTTGTCCAATTGATGGGCATCCCCTCAATCCCCAGTTCTTTGCCACCACAAAGAGAGCTTCTATTAATATTTTAGAACATCCAAGTTCTTCTCTGATCATCTTGCGAATCAGACCTAATAGTGGTATTACTAGAACAAAAGGTACATACTGTTTTATAAGTCTTCGGGCTTAATTTCAGATTGCTCAACAAAATGGTTCACAGTTCACAGTTCCACCAACAGTATATTTGGTGTCCCACAATGCCCTTCTTTAAAGTTGGTTGATCCTGTCTATGGACAGCAGGAATATAGCCCTTCACTAGCCTGCTCTCTGAGCCCTTCCTACATAGCTGGACCTTGTGCTTGATGATATAGCTTTGAAAAACTCAGGATCACCTCTATGCTATAAAGGTTAAAAAGAGAGGTGGTCTACCACTCCCATCTCAATTAATGCAATGGCAGAAAGCCCAGGAGCAAAAAATGAATCAGTTGATCAACCAATAGAGTAGTAAATGTTAAGAAATTTCCCTACAACCCCAAAGTGTGTGAATGAGTCCTTAAACAACTCCAGAGGATTACAATGCTTTTGCCACTGGATAAAAGACACAGGAAACATTTGGTGATTTCCTGAATCAGAAATGCTTTCAGGCATACACACACACACACACACACACACACACACACACACACGCACGCACGCATGCATACATGTATATATGTATATATATATATGTGTGTGTGTGTGTGTATATATGGCATCCTCTTCATGGTGCTCTCACAACTCCCATTCCCACTGATAATTTGAATATTCAGAGAGCTACTGACTACTATCAGAGTAGAAGGGGAATCTTGTTCTACTATAGCTTCCGAGCCCCCACCAACATGCTTCCCACTAACAGTCAACAAGTAGCCAGTCATTTTAGCAAAGACCTTTACCAAAGTAGTATAGTCAAAAACAGTTAGTATAAAATATTACCCCTAAATAAAAGAATGCATCTCCCAGAAATAAACAAAGGTCCATGGGAAGAGTAGGCTGAAATTTAGAGTGCAGTGTAGTGAGGAACACATATAGAGAAGTACTAGTTTGGGAGGTGGAACCAGAAGTGAAAGAGAAAAAAAGAGGCCCCCAAAAGGGACTTCTTCTCCTCCATTGACTATACCATCAGAGAGACTAGGCCTGTAGATGACAAAACATCAGGCTGATGACCAATGGCAGGAAAAATGTCTGCATCAAGAATAGCAATGCACCAAGGACAGACAGATGTGGATAGAATCAGTCACCCACTTTGCTTGGAGGAGAGAAGCTGCCAGCTAGATTCATGGAATCAGCTGGTCCTTGGAGCTCATTTGAGTGGTCTACCTAGCAGAGAGCTACCCCTAAGGGTAATTGTGTTGGTTGGTTGTTGCCCTTCCTCTTTGAAAAGGACCAAAATGACATCACCATTGTAAAGTGAAATTTCAGTGTGTCGGACTGTGACTGATCAGACCCATACGAGCTCGGAATAATCTGCCACAGGCTGGGCACAGATACTCTGTGTGAACATTTGGGGTGGATATCCCAAATTTGCACATCCAGCGTTTACTTTGTGCTGTCTCAATTCTGCTTTGCTCAAAGAGCACAGCACCCTTTCTGATGTGGGCACGCCATGCTGAGCAGTCTTGTACCACTGTCTCCCATGTTGCACAGTCAAATCCAAAGTTTTTGAGAGAGACCTTGAGAGTATCCTTGTATCGTTTCTTCTAGCCACCATGTAATCACCTGCCCCATGCAAGTTCTCCATAAAATAGTCTTTTTGGAAAGCGTACATTTTGCATTTGAACAACGGGTATTTGCATGAGGGCTATATGAAGGGAGAAAGTACTATGGCAGTACTAGTACTAGTACTGTTTTATACTATTTTTTACTATACTACTTTGGCGATTCACACTACATGTGTTCCTCATTACCATGGCACTCTCTGAACCCACTCTTCCCATGAATCTTTGTTTATTTCTGGAATATATATCCCTAGATTTGGGGAAAATGTTTTATATCAATTGTTCTTGTCATACTATCTTTGTAAGTGCCTCTACTGAACTATACTGGCTGATTGTTAACAGGGAACACATTGGTGGGGGCTCAGAAGCTACAGTGTTAGAATTATAACAAGATTACCCCTAGAACTGAGAGTAGTTAGTTGTTCTTTGAATATTCAAACTATTAATTGGAATGGGAATTGGAGGAGCTCCCCAAAGAGGATGCTATATTTCCATGGAAGAGATTAAGAATTCAATCACAAACTGAATTCGCACAAAACTTTCCAAAAACACAGCTGTTCCATGAAACAAGGGAACACTGCACTCTAAGCAGGAAGCCAAGAACAAGCTGGAGGAGAGCCACTGGCAGATGTGTTGGGAATGAACCTCAATAGTAGACTAGCAAATTCTGGCCAAGAGACCTGACATTCTGTCATGATAATCCCAATAAAAGAGTGGTGCTTGTTGGCATTGCTGGTTCACAAAGCAGAATTATTCCAAGAACATTTGCAAAGATAATAAGAAGAGGAAAGAGACTGAAGTTTCTTTCAGTTAGCCTCAAAGTTAATTCAATTATGATCTCATCCACTGGAGTAAATCTGCAAAACATTTTAAAGAATTTGGTAGTTCTCATTTTTAGTTGTAACTGACTTGTCAAGACTCCAGTAGGGATTTTCTTGGTGAAGATACTGGAATTGTTTGCCATTTCCTTTTCCAGATGAGGAAACTGAGGTAAACAGAATTAAATGCGCACAGCTAGTAGGCTAGATTGGAGCTCAGGTCTTCCTGACTCCAAGACCAGTGTTCTATTCACCATGCCACCTAGCTGTGCGTGGTATTCACATATTCAACATTCTATTCAAACTAGACTACCAGTTCCCCCACCATGGCTCCCACCATCATCTATACCTAAAAACACATATTTGTCTACTGAAGTCCCTTCCTTCCTTCAAGATCTGGCTCACTTGAGTGTTATGGCATCACCTCCCTGATGTCATGGTCTTCTTCAAGAATGAAGACTCAAGTGTCAAGCCAACAAGTATTTATTAAAACTTACCATGGGCTGACGAGCCAAAGAAGGCAAAAACCAGTCCTTGTTCTCAAGGACCTCAGTGAAGTCTTGAAGTCTTTCCAGATACCCCAATTGACACGTGAATGTGTTCCCTCTCTGCTCTAAATGTCATTCATGCTTTGCCCCTCCCCCCGCCTTTTGTCATGTACTCATCCCATTTTCCCTTATATTATCATATAATTCCACATTCTGGCCTTACGTGGACCCCAAAGTGTCACTATCCATTAATTTCACTTTGCCCCCAGTCAAAGTCATCTCTGTGCATGAATCATTGCTTTTTTTCTCAGTCCATAGAATTTTTCTTGAAAAGAATTTTCCTACAGATTTTGCCTCCTACATATTTCTGAAAATGAGTGACTTTTGAATAAACCAAGATCCTAAAATCTGAGATTTGGAACTAGAAGGGACTTCAGAGGCTGCCCAGCTCAACCCTCTCATTATACAAATGAGAAAACTGAGTTTAAGAAAGGTGAAGGGTCACACAGATGGTAGGTATGTGAGGTGAGATTTGAACCTAAGGCTTACTGACTCTGAATACAGAACACCATCCATTCTACCACCCTGTCTTTCAGTCTTACTAGGGAGGTGAAACCATCATAATGAATTTTAGCTCAGGATACCTCAACTAAGTGTGAAGTCGCAGTCAATTCATCAAAAGCCTTTAGACTAAGAGGAAAGGGACGTTTCTAAGAAGAGGAGAGCAAGAAACTTGGCCACATCCTAGTAATCTCCCATAAATTACCAAGTGAGTTGGGAAGGGGGGGGGCAAATCCAGAAATTGGAATCATGTGGAGTTGAGCTGAAATACCTGGGGTTGCGGGGAAGGAGAGGCCTTGTCCTTAGTCTTGTCCAGATCTCCCCAGCTCCTCTTTAACCAGAGAAGGACTTTGCCAACTAGGAAGGATCCAGAAGATATCAAACCTCTCCATCTTCCCAACAGCTGTGTTCACCTGGCATTCCCTGCATCATCAGGAGTTCAAGACTGGATTCATGACTCGACAACCTACAACCATCACAGTCAAGAGACCACACCATGCCTGAAGGCAACGTTTTGTGCACTTCACAACCCACCCCATGTTCTCAGACCCCAGTCTTCTCACTGTTAATTAAAAAAAAGACCCAATAATAATGGTTTAGCACTCACATGGCATGAGCTTTGCAAAGAGCTTGACAAATGTGATCTCATTTTATCGTCCTAACAAACCTGAGAGGCAGGTGCTACATTACCTCCACCTTACAAATCAGGAGACTGAGGCAGAGGTCAAATGACTTGCCCAGGGTCACACAGCTAACAAAGATCCAAGATCATATTTGAACCCTTCCTGACTCCCCCATCCAGGGCTCCATCCACTGCACTACCTAGGGGCCCCTCATAATTTGTTTTGATAAATTATTTTTTATTTATCTCTTAAAATGCTGAGGTTTTTCCCTATGTGCATGGGCTTTTTGGTATCTGAATTTGTACCCCAACACAGAGCATAGTGACATGTACATAGTAGGTACTTAGTGTTTCCTTACACTCAGGAAGAGACACAGTAAAGTAAATAGATAGATAGACCGACAGACAACTAGATAGATTATAGATGGTTATGGTTGTTGCTCTTCGTCTTCAAAGAGGACCAAAATGACACACAGATTATAGATAAAATGATAGATAGATAGATAGATAGATAGATAGACAGATAGATAGATGATATAGATGGATGGATGGACGGACGGACGGGTGGGTGGGTGGATGGATGAATGAATGGACGGACAGACGGACGGACGGACGGGTGGGTGGGTGGATGGAAGGTCTGGGCTCTGCGTCCCGGAGAAGGAGCGCGGGGCGGGAGGTGAGGGAAGGCGGCGCGTATCCCCAGGGACCAGAAGCACAAAGAAACATCCTGGCCTAAACACCCGGGGCGTGGTCGGCTATGGCCTTAGCCCCGCCCCTGACGCCTCAACCCCCCTCTTTGGCCAATGGGAGAGTGCGAAACCCATACACACCCCCTTCGAGGCCCCGCCTCTCTCCCCCTGACAGTCTTAGGGCCCCAACAGAGTCCCCGCCTCCGCCGTGACTATTGGCTGCCGCCGACGGAAGATGGACTGAGGAAGCAGCCAATAGAAGCGCCCCACGGGGAGTTTTTCCCGGGGAAGCCCAGCCCGGAGAGTGAAACCGGAAGTGGAAGCGACGGACGGGTGGAGACTGCCAACCAGAAACGGGAATGGAGCTCGCGGGGCGGGACCAGGACGGGGCGGACTGGACTGCCGGGCCACCACCGGTAGAGGCTGGAGGCGGCTGGGGACCCTGAGAAGCCCGAGGGCCGGCAGGAGCCACAGGTGAGGGGGAGGCCGGGAGGGGCTCGGGGAGAGAGACGGGCCGGAGGGTGGGGAGCGGGGACGGCGCCCCGGGGCCCGGCCGTGACACCCGGTGCTCGGGGACCTCAGGGCTCCGGCCGGGCCGGGGCCGGGGCCGGGGCGGGCCACATCCGGCCGCCAGCCGCTCTCCCAGGTCCCCGCACCGTCTGCGGAGCCGGCGCCCTTCGGGCAGCTCACGTGTGCGCTGGGCACTGCTGAGGGCCGGGGGCTCCCTGCCATGGTGATGCCCCTTTTACAGAGAAGGACACTGAGGCAGGCCTCCGAGGGAGGCCAAGTGACTGGCCTGGAAGGGTCTGAGGCTGGATTCGAACTTGGGTCTCGCCCTTTAGGAGAGGGGGAAGGACGGCAGGGTATGAACGGGGAGGTGCCCCCCCGGGCCCCTCGCCCACGCGTGCTTTGTAACCACTCTCGGGTCCCCTTGCAGATGCTGAACGTCCCCGCCAACGGTGGCCATGTTCGCGGGGTGATCCCGAGCCCAGATGACCTTCACGTCGATGGCCGCGGTGGTGGCGGTGGCGGAGCCGAAATGGGTGTCCCCGGTGTGGGCCCGCTGGCTGTGGGCGCTGGCCCTGCTGGGGCTGCTGCTGGGGTCCCTGCTGGCGCTGCTGCTGCCCTTGGGGGCCGTGGAGGAGCGGTGCTCCACGCTGTGGAGGGGCCTCTCCCTGCTGAGGGGCAAGCTGGAGCGGGGACCTCGGGCCAGTAACAGGCCGAGCGCCCCCAGCACGGGGCTCAGCGTCACGGCCGGAGGGATCGATCTGCTGGTGCTCAAGCCCCGAGCCTCCGCAGGTGAGGTGCACCGTGGCAGGTGGCAGCCGCATGACACCGTCTGCCCCGGTCACGCCCGCCTGGGGTACCAGCTGCCCGCAGAATGATGGCAACAGCTGAGCCTGTTAGAAGAGGGCCGGCCTGCGTGGTGACCATCTGGTCCTGCAGAAACTACTGGCTGGTGTTTGCCCTCAGGAGTGGGACAACGTGGGCATTCACAAGGCTTTGAGGAAGGTATACAGGGCACCAGCCACATGCCAGGCATGGAGAGAAGGCAGTCCTGGCCCCAGAGGGCAGAAGTCAAGGCGGACAGAGGGTTCAGAGAGGCCAGCTTGGGCTTGATGTGATGACAGCTATTGCAGAGTGGAGTGGCTGCTTGGGGGAACAGTGATCTCTGTGACTAGAGGTCTTTCAGTGGGGGCCAGGGGGTCACTTGTTGGAGTGTAGTTTGGAAAAGGTGACCTCAGAGATTCTCATCGTCCCCCCACGTCCGTTCTCCACTAAAGCTCTGTTCTCAGGGAATGTCTATGTCCTTCCTTGACAATACTGTTTTTGGTATCTTCTAGATGTTAAGCTTGAAGCTCGAGCAGCCTTGAAGCAGGCCCTGGAAATGAAGCGGCAGGGTAAGCGGGAGAAGGCCCACAGACTCTTCATGCATGCCCTCAAGATGGATCCTCATTACGTAGATGCACTTAACGAGTTGGGCATCTTTTCTGAAGAGGAGAAAGACATTCTGCAGGCTGATTACTTATACACCAAAGCACTAACCATCTCTCCCTACAATGAGAAAGCTCTGATCAATAGGGACCGGACGTTGCCTCTAGTGGAAGAGATTGACCAGAGATACTTCAGCATCATTGACAGCAAAGTTAAAAAGGTGATGTCCATTCCCAAGGGGAGCTCAGCCCTGCGGCGGGTCATGGAGGAGTCTTACTACCATCACATTTACCACACCGTTGCCATTGAAGGCAACACCCTCACCCTCTCTGAAATAAGGCACATCATCGAGACCCGCTATGCCGTGCCAGGGAAAAGCCTGGAGGAACAAAACGAGGTCATCGGCATGCATGCGGCCATGAAATATATCAACGCCACACTCGTCTCCAGGATAGGATCTGTCACCATTAGTGACATGCTGGAGATTCACCGGCGGGTGCTGGGCTATGTAGATCCCGTGGAAGCCGGGAGGTTTAGGACTACACAGGTATTTGTGGGTCATCACATTCCTCCCCATCCTCAAGATGTGGAGAAACAGATGGAAGAGTTCATACAGTGGCTGAACTCAGAGGATGCCATGAATCTGCACCCTGTGGAATTTGCTGCACTAGCCCATTACAAACTGGTCTACATCCACCCTTTTATTGATGGTAATGGCAGGACCTCCCGCCTGCTGATGAATCTCATTTTGATGCAGGCAGGCTACCCTCCCATTACAATTCGCAAGGAGCAGAGGTCAGAGTATTACCACGTGTTGGAAGTTGCCAACGAAGGGGATGTGAGACCCTTCATCCGTTTCATTGCCAAGTGTACCGAGACCACCTTAGACATGCTGCTAATTGCAACCACAGACCATGCTGTGGGTTTGCCAGAAGCAAATCCCAACCATTCTGGATGCAAACAGACTATTCCTGTAAAAACCTAAATGTTTGTCTTTAAAAGTACAGAAGGGATTATTTTGGAGAAATCACACAGAAGCTTTGAGCATTCCTCCTGGGAAATGAGTCTTCTCACAAAGAAGGCTAGAAAGCTAAATGTTCTTGGCCTCAGAATGTTTCTGGGTTTTTTTCTTTAAGAAAGTAGGTTAAATTAAGCTTTGTCTCTAGGATAAGAATTTATAAGATAAGTCAAATTATTTGAGTTTTAAAGCAGGCTAAAAAATGCAACATGGTGTAGCCAAACTCCGGGCTGGGCATCAAGAGCCTCTAGGCTTTTTCCAGAGTTACAGGAAAGTTGCATTGTGGGCATGTGTCCTACAGGTTCCTGTAAATTTCTTCTGCATTAAGCAACTAAAAGGCTCTTAGACAAAATGTGTACCAAATGTGTCTGGGAGGAAAGGGGGCCATTCTGCCAAGTCAGGTTAGGCTGCAGGGAAGCTAAAAGTTTGGCAACTTCTGAGGGCGCTGCTCTGGGGGTTATTTTTGCAGACGACAAGCAGCTTTCTTTTGGAAGGCACAGGTATGTCTGCCTAGACTGACTTGGTAATCAACTTCTGCCTAGGAAAACTACTGAGATATTAAATTGGGGTCAATTTTAACAGTGGGACCTTGGATGCCTCATCTGGCTTTTCTTCAGGAAGCCCCTCTGAGCTGTACTTTCTTCCCTTCTCAATTTTGGTGCCAGAGATCATGTTTTTCTATGGTGGGTTATTTTTGTAATTAAGACTATCAGAACGATCAGCTTGGTTCCCTCTGTTCCTCCCACTACCCACTCCTGGGAAGAAAACATCTCTGATTAGGGCAGAAGCTGTTTTGATACCAGACCATTCGATCATCTCTCCATCAAGCTGTGAATCCAGGACCATCAGTCTTAAGAATGTCTTCCCTAACAGATCACTCCTAAATCTGGAAACAGATTTTCCATAGACATGATGCTGAGAAAGTATCTGGATCTCTGACACAAGAGATAGATCACTGTCCTTTATGGAAACTTTCACACCTCCGGGGCATCTGTTTGGAACCTTCTTTGCTTTGGCCAGTATCTTTGCTCTTCTGTGCAATATCTTCTCCCAAGGCATTTTCTTCATGACAATTCATGACCATGTCACTCTATAAATGCCCCGTTCATTTTCAGAGATACCTCCTGCTCAGCATAGGCAGTGGGCCCACAAGCCTGAGCTGAGGCCTTCCAAGCCACTAGGAAGGAGACTGACTTTGCTCTAGGTCCCAACACCATGTCAAAGGGGGTCCTGCAGTGGTAGCAGAGCCTTTGTCAGCCAGAAAATAACCAGGGTCCTTTCAGCCTGTTAACATCCCTCCCCTCTGTGACCCATCTGCTTTGTCACCATGACCATCTTAGCAGTGTTGGTGCCCAAATCAAGCTTCTGCCTTTTGAACATTGAATAAGCACTGGCACAGACAGATACTGGAAGCCAGTGCTTCCAGCTTTCTTAAAGGCTAGCTTGGCCCCAGCACACAAAATCCAGAGGTTCACAACCCTAGAAATTTTTTAAAGACCATTGCCATGAATTGTTCAGTTTCTTAAACCCTAACTATACAGTGGATTTGGTTCTTGTGAACTGACCCCAATGTTAGCTGAACCACTAGACAAAAGCACTTGTTTTATACTACAAAATAAATGAATTTGCACTTTAGCTCTGTGTGAAAGATGTTACACTAACAAACTACTTATTCTAATAAAGTATTTTATTAAATACACAGTTGGCCTCATCATGTGAAAAGGTGCTATTGCACCATTGACCCTAAGAAGCAGATTAGCTGTAACATGATGACCCCTTATTTCAAAGCCCAGAGAGAAGGCCTCAGACAAGGTCTAGGAAGCTATGGCATACCTTGGATTAGACTGCCTTCTGCCTCCTCTCTACACCACATGATGCTGCTGCTTCCCCTGACAGCGGGGAAGTTCAGCCACTCATTTTACAGGCAAGAAAACCAAGGCCTAAAGAGATGGGACTTTCTCTCGTCAGGCCCTTGCTGGCTCACATCCCCATTAGAGTTGCCTATTTTAACCTTCTGTCACTTTTCCAAACCCATCCTTTGGTTAAGATTATGTCCCCATGGCCCTAAGTTCATTTACAACCTTCTTTCAAATCTTCTTTCAAATTTCAGTGAAGGCACTTCTGTTTTAAGATGCAATACAGGCCTGCAACATGCTTAACTGGTAACAAGTTTTTTAATAGTGGAATGCATGATTTAAAATTGAGTGCAGCCTATAAAGCATTTTTTAATCATCAATAAGTGATCCAATCTTCAATTAGATCCCAACAGAAAGTGAGTTACTTGGGAAGAGGAAGTGTTCAATTTCTTTTGCTGTTGCATCCCCCCGGGCATAGAACAATGCTCAATATACAAGGAGCATGACACCTGGCAGCAGGTGCATAGTGGTGGTACCTACCCACCTCCTGGTTCATGATGCTAATGAAGGAGAGAGAATATGTTGAAACCTGGAGTTGAAGCCTGGAGTGGCAAAGCCAAGTACGCTCACATCCTTATGTTCCAATTTGGGACATGTGTTCAGTAACCCCCTAAACGGACCAGCCATATGAATGAAGAAGAGCTACAGGGTGGGGCCCAAAGCAAACTATGAGACTCTCAGGTAGCCTCCAACAAGCAAAGCCGGGCAATGTGAAATAGCCCAAAACACAAACTGCTGCTAACCCACCTAGTCCTCAGATAAACACATCTCCAAAAAAAATGATCCTTTAAGGACCTACAAAAGTCATTTCACAATTTTATAGCCAAGTACGATGAACGAGTCTGTGAGATTAGATAATAAGATTGTGTTAAGAGTTGTGACCCCTATTTTACAGATGAATACACTAAGGCCCCAAAAAGAGCCAGAGCCTTGATTCTGGTCCAGTATCTCCCACTGCACAGACTGCGGACAAAATGCCAGACTGGACACAGCCAGCCCTTGGGCTCCGGTCCAGCCTCTGAGACCCAGGCTTAGTCTGAACCTTCACCGGCCTATGTGGCTTCATTAGAGGGAGATCATAAAACCTGCCTGCTTGCCTCACGAGGAGGAAAGTATTTTGTGTCCCCATATGTAATGTATGCATTACAAGTTACCCTCTTTATGAGATGTCTAAATGACAGCCACTAATTTAATTCAGAAATACAGGTGTACTACAATTCCAAACTACATTTTAAAAATTTCAACTTTAAAAAAGATAAATTAGGGGGTGATTCTGACATTCTGTTTTGCTGGAGAATTCTATGAACTAAATTTTATGCAAAGAACTGAAGAAGTGACTTAGGATCAGCCAAAGTCGAAGGAGGAGGAGGAGGAGGAGAAATCCTCAAAGCACAAGAGCCAAGATCAGTTTTCAAAGAGACTTTTTTTTAAATTACCCAAATTGGGGAAAATGGGATTGGAGGCCAAGCACTCTCTCCAGGCCAGGGCAAGGACACAAATAAAGCAAGGTGCACTGTCTGTGTTGGACTGAAGAGGCGAAGAGAGGAGATTGTGCAAAAAACCTTGTAAAGATAACTTCGGTTTAATAAGTGAAGTTAAATGGAGAACGTGAGTTTGCATTGACATCATATAAACAAAACCAATGAGCTGAGGGTCTCAACAAGGGGGAGCACAATTCCTTGGGCAAACAGAGTGGACGTGACCCACAGTGGCAGCACATACAATTCTGAATACAAAACCAACATCTCCAGTCTCCCATCCTCAGGAAACTTAAAAATAAGGGTTTGACGGGTCATTTACAAATACACAATATAAAAACAGAGACCATTTTGAACAGAACATCAATCCGATCCACTTTGCTCTAACTTCCCTTCCCCTCCCCCTACTAAAATAGGCCATTGTGGTGAATTCCGAGCATCTGCCATTCTGTCTTTGCCAAGAACGATGGGCTGTCTGCTCCACTGGGTGCCAAAGGAGCCTCCTGTCAATGGCAGAAGACTGTCCAAGCAGCTGCCCAGGGGAGTGAAACTCTGCAGGACGGTGCTCCACTTGCACTCCACCTGGGGCCCACACGCCCCGCAGGGCCTGCCTCTAAACTGAACATTTCCCTCATGCTGCCTACCCTCAATATGAGGGATCATTTAAAGCCATTTAAACCCACATCAGCATTCTCTGTCTCAGTCAGAACAAAAGAACCCTCTGGCTTGGGACAGCCCCAACCTGTACTGTGATGGACCTAACAGGACAAAGGAGTATTTACAGAGGATAGTGGGGGTTCCCCTTGCCAGCAGAAATAAGGACACAAAATGGCTTCCTAAAAGGCATTTTCACATTTCCCACAGAGTTCGCTTCACTTTTTCAGGAGCATCTTGGCAAAGTCAGCATTAGACATCTTGGGTGCCTCTGGGGGTGTTGAAGAGGGTCCAGGTGGAGTCTGGAGTGTCCCATTCTCAGTCTTAGGGCCAGAAATGGTGGGGCGTTGTAGTGCTCGAGGCAAGAGCGAGAGCTGGGTCCTCCCCTTACCTCGCCTAAAAAGGAAACATCTTTATGTACAGACTAAAAACGCTGTAACTCAGCCCTTTTTGTTGTCGTCAAACTGGAGAGAAAGAGCTTCAGTCTTAAGTTCCATAAATGACGAATGCACCAAGGAAAACTGCGAACACGAGCCAGCCTAACCTCATAGGACACATTTGTATTGTGGCAGGTGAATTCAGCAAGGTCAGATGACTTGTCCAAAAAGCTTAAGTAGGGCAGCAATAGAGCTCGGCAGCCCAAGGTTTCTTCCCCTACACCTGTCAGCCCAGTTTGGTTTGTCCTGACTCTTTCCTCTAAGGAGCTGCCCCTAAGGAACTGACCCCTCCACCCCCTACTGCAGACACCCACACTCCCCTCAGAGATGAGCACTTACGCGCCATACACCTGCCGAGGCACAAGGGCCCCTGCCGCTCTCCCGGTCTCAGGCCTGTCGGGAAGCTTCCTTTGAGGAGGGTTGCTGATGGCCACTTTAATGACGTTTTCTTTAATCGTCATACCGTCCATTTTCAATACAGCCTGGGAAGCCTGAGCCTCATTCTCATATTCTACATAGGCAAGGCCCTAAAGAGAGAACAATCACAATGTAATAAAAACAACAATTCAACCTCAATTAATTGACTCACATGGCACCACGCCAAACTACCAAAGGATTACTTTATCAGACTAGAAAAAATAACAAAATTCATCTGGAAGAGTAATATGTAAAAGAATCTCAAGGGAAATAATGGAAAAAAGTGGGTACCAAGCAGCACCAGCCCTTAATCTCTACTACAAAACAGTATCATCAAAATAATTTTTTACTGGTTAGAAAAAACAGAGATCTGTTGGAATAAATGAAGCATGTAACACACCTAAAAACTGAAAGCTGCAGCCTCACTCACCAGGCTGAGACCTCTCTCTATCCCAGCCCACCCCAAGAGAAGCTCCCAATGGGCACACGATTTACATGTCAGACACAATATCATAAACAAAGGAAGAAGCCACAAGATCTACAGACAGGGAAGCATTTACAACCAAGGTAAAGAAGACCAAGGAAAATAAAATGGGTAATTCTGATCATGCAAAATTAGAAATTTTGGTACAAACAGCCCAGGACAGCTAAGATTGAAAGAGAAATGGGTAACTGGGGAAACAGCTCTGCAGCAAGCAAGCACCTCCAATAAAGGTCTTATTTCCATGAAACAGTAGAAACTGATTCAAACATAATATGAAGAAGCAGATCCATTCCCCAATGGTCAGAGTCAGAGAGTCTGAGTGGGCAGTGCTCACATCCACGCTGCCAAGAGCCATAAGAAAGAACACTCCAAATCACCAGGACAGAAATCTCCATTAAAGCAGTCCAGAGGGTCCATTTCACATTCGTCAGATTCAGACTGGCACAAGGGGACAAAGGAGAAGAACGAGTGGCCCTGTTCATCAGAGGCCTGTCTGCGCACTGGCCTCGGTCCGGACACAATCAAAGACCACTCAGGAGCCATGCCCCTAGAGTGACTAGGCTGGGCAAACCTTCTAAGCCCCATCAGACTTCAAAGAAAAAGATATACAAAAATATAGACAGCACCACTAAAACCCCAACAACTGGGAAATGGAATGGAATCCAACTGTGCTCTGAGACATGATGGAGACAATCTCAAAGAAACATGGCAAAACTCTCTGAACTGGCAAAAGACCCAAACAGACCTCTCTGAAAGACTATTAATGAAAACCTCCTGAACAGAAACATCTCCATGGGCTTTTGTTGTTTATTCCCTCCCTCCCTCTTTTAACTATGCTTTCTGTCTTCCTATTCTGCTCTTTTTCCTGTTGCAAACATTAATTTCACAGGGTTACACAAGGTTGGCAGTGAAAGTGAACTGAGAAATCACCAAGTCCAACACCCTTATCTCACAAAGGAATAAACTGAGGTCCAGAAGGAGGATGTAATGATGGAAGGCCAGGGGTTCAGACCCCATCCTCCTAAGGCACGTCCAAAGCTCTTGCTCTCTCTTGCTGGCTTCAAAGAACCTAAACTGTCCTTCAAGGCTTCAAGAACAGGTGAGCCTCAGTCATGGTGGCCTCTGAGGAGCCCTCCTCTCCCCCTACCTCCCCCCACCCCACATGCTGCAGACCGCACAGCATAGGCTCCAACCCAGAAAGAGCAACGAGGTTCTTCATATCACAGCCTGGCTTGGGCTCTCACCCACTAGAGAGCTCTCTCCCCACTATACCTTGGGTTTCCCAGCACGGTTGGTAACCAGCCGGAGGTCTTTCACACTCCCATGCACTCTGCAGATGTCTTCCAGTTCTTCCTTTGTGCAGGAGAATGGCAAACCAGAGATGAACAACTTGTGCTTTTCCAGGGCCGTGCTATACCTGAACACCTGGGGAGCAAGAGATAGGATAAGGCGGGCCTCACAGTCTCACCCTAGTCTGGGGGCACAGGAGGGAGCCTCTCACGGGTCAAAGCCACCAAAACAAATTTCTGACTTCCAAACTAACCTCCCGAGGGAGGACGAGGATTAGTTCTTTCACCACCCCGCCATGTACTCTTCCCCAAATGCATACCTTAAAGTCTGGATTCTTGTTCTTGTCCACACAAGGTGAGACAAACATGGGCCTTCCCTCCACAGTCTTACGGTCTAAGCTGAGGGCCTGCAGAGCCGCCTTCTCTTCCTTAAACTCAATGTAGCAGTAGCCCCGGAAGTCCCCACGGTTGCTGAATATGGGACGGATCTCAGTGACCTCCCCACAGGTCTCAAAGAGGGGCCTGAGCTTCAGGTCAGGTTCCGCCAGGCTGTAGGGCAAGTTGCTGACAAACACAGTGATGCTGTCTTTGTTACTGTCGTGAAACACTTTGGGCATCTCCTTCTTGATTGCAGCTGCTTTCTCCTTCTGTTTGGAAGGGGGGTCTTCTGTCAGGGGGGTCCTCCCAAAAAGCCCCAGCTCCATGCCCATGTACTCCTCCTCTCCAGTCAAAGGAAGGCTGCTCCCAGCTCTCGGCCGCTTGCTGGGCTGCTCTAGAGATTTCCAAAACAAGAAGGTGGCAGCTGGGAAGGCCTCCACGAGGAGCCAGCCCCACCCCTGCCATCACAACTGCATCAGCTGCAGAACCTGGGGGCAGTACCTGCGTGTCCCCAGCCCCTGCCCATGTCCCCTGGCCCTGGGCATGTCCACTATAGAAGACCCTGATGAAGGCGCTCCTGAGCCACAGCCCGTGTCCTTCTGATCTGTACTCCTGCATCTCTCAAAACATCCTTCCAGAGCCTACTTTACATCTGCCATGTAAATACCCGCTATGACTCTGATTCACTGATTAAAAGAACAGTTTAGCAGTTCCCTCCTGCTTCTTTTCTGCTGACAAATCTGCACTGAAAAATGCCATGGGATGAAGGTGGCACCTTTCCTTCCTGCCCTAACTAACACAGGTGATCAACTCTACCTTCTTCTTCATCCCCCCACTCATCATCATCATCTTCATCTGCCTTGCGCTTGTCGCCCGCCTTGGTTTTCTTCATCTTCTTCAAGGCTCTTTTCTCAGCCCGAGCCCTCTTCCGCTGCTCAGTCTTTTCTTCTTCTTGCTGGGCAAGGGCAGCTTCCTTCTCAGCAGCCTGCAAAAGTGGAGAGGAGTCAGTGGGAAGGCTACGAAATCCTGATTTGACTTTCAGCTATAAAGAGGAGAAAGGGAGCAGAGGCTCAATTATCCACATTTAAGGAACAGCATGCTCTCTTAGCACTACTATCTAAAGGGCAAAAATGAGGATAGAAGGGGTTGATAAAACCTGTTTCACAACTGCTGGCATGAATCCAAAGCTCCCACTTTAAGGCACCTTAAGACTCTGGAGGTCTGAGTGGTTTATCTCCACACCCATAAGGCCCTGAGGCTCTTGATGTGGGTGTTCCAAGTGGCAGCAGCAGCAAGGTCTGTCCCAATGAACGTTACTACCCAAAACACCCACTAAAGACACTCCTTTATTTTCACAGTTCCTCACAGGCAGACCTGTACATGGCAGACCTATTCCAAGAACATCTGTCACAATGCTGCAAAAGTGTTGCCTCAATTTTTTAACATCAAAATTAGCCAATTTTTCCTCTCTGAGAAGTACATTTTAAAAGAGAGTCTTACAAACATTCAAGTAAAACACCCTGCTTAGATAAGGGCCATTATCATCAATTCCTCAGCAATTCACAGAATATTACTACCTTGACTCTCTGCTCATTAACTCGAGCTAATCGATTTTCAGTCTTTTGAACTGCTGAATCCCAATCTTCCAGAGTGCCTAAATAAGAAAAGCAATAAACAAGTTTTGATTTCCTGGGATTTCTGAAAACATAGTAAATTAAATCTCAGCCACCTCTCCACACTACCTGAAAAGGAACCAACCACACTGCATCATTGTCAGAGACACCCTACTCTAGTCTAACCCAACACCCGCCCCCCACAACCGTCAATCCAGCCAACAGTCCAAAAAGCAAAACTTGTGCCCATCACACACACTGAGGAAGGCACTTTTTGATACCAAGGAGTACTAAGAAATGTTTCCTGAAACAAAGCTCCCCCACTGTTTAAAAAAAGAAAAAAGGTGGTGGGAGGGAGAAGGAATGAGTCAAGTTCGCAGGCTTATTTATTACAAGTCTCTTAACCAATCTGAGTCTAAGTATTTCAGCTACACAAGAAGGGGTTGGGACCAGATGAGTCCTAAAGGATCTCTGATCTCTTCTATATTTAAATACTTCAAAAAACACTCAACTAGTTTAAGCTTTAAGTTGGAACCATGAATAGTAGCTAAAATCTCCCCACTGGAAAACTGGCACAACCAATACCTGAAATGCCAGAACGCAAAACATCCAGATTCAGTGCCCAAGGCAGGCAAAGAGTAAATGCTATTAACAGCAAGTCACACAGCATATTTGTAATTAATTTAGTTGGTAATCAAGTGTTGGAGAGAAGGTTTCTCACTCCAAGTGACATTCTTTTCCACTGCATATAAAGGAGTTCTTTGCAGAAGAAGGAGACCATGGTCCAAAATGCTGCATAATTATCAGACTTAGTTGTTATATTCGTTGGTAGTGCCAATGTTTTTTTAATTCATTTTTTCTTTTCTTGCAAGGGATGGATTGTATATTTTGTCTCAATAATTTATCTTGAAAAACAGAGCTAGATTTTTTTTGTGGGGGAAGGGAATGTTACAGGTTACAAGAAGGTTTTGTCTAAGAGGTGACTTTACCTTTTTTAAAAGATGAAAATTCAAAAGGGATGGCACACTAGGAAGGGAAAAGATAAATCTGGAAACAAAGGTAATATAAAAAGGAAAGATAGAAATAAACTTTTCTGATAGGTATTAGAGTTGGCTCCACAATTCAAAGTATAGAAAATGTCTCTAATCTAGTCACACTATCATAATTTACTATCTTTAAAAATCATGTTATCAACATTAAAAAAATTAATTAGACAAAGGTACTGGCTAAATAAAATTTTCACTGCCTGTATGAAGTTACTATGGCCAAGTCACAAGCTTTAAGAACCTCAATTCCATATCTAAAATATGGAGAATATTTTCTGTAGCAAGAAAATACCCTTCATTGTAGTTTTTACTGTATGTTGGTAAAAGATTTTCTTTCTTCCCTACGTTTGAAATGAGCCTACGCAGGAAAGGCAGCAGTAAGTACAAAGAAGCGGCATGCCTGTGGTCAGTGAGGCCCTTTGCCACAAGGCCCAAAGAATCCAGAAATCAGTCACACAAGGTTCACAGCTGGTTAACCACTGGCCCCCATGACAATCTGCTGGATTTCTAGGGAGAAGAGACAAAGAGCTCCTACTGACAGACTGTCCCTTCACAGGCCAAACAAGCTAAGATACAGATTAGAAAAAGATCAAACACAGGACTTAGCCGACTACCCATGACACCTAAGAAAAGACTTTTCCTACAACAGCCTTTCTCTTACTTTGTGAAAAGGATCCCTCCCTCCCTCCCCCAGACTTTCATTACTTCTACAGATGACAAACATTTTGGAAAAGGCAAAGCTCTAGAGAAACGCTGCTGCCTTAGCACAGTTATAAAATGTTTGATATTCCATATTCTTATTGTTAGGCAGTTACAGTTAATTACTACTGAATAGTAACAACTGTAATCCAGCTGGGTGGAAGGATCCCTCTGAGACTAACTACTCAAGTCAATCTGCATCTCAAGTCTCCTCAGATAATTTAGTTTCTTCACCGACAACATGGGCAAGATTCTAATAGGTGGATAGGACATGACAATGACTCACAACTTCCGAAGTCAGACTTGAAGGAGGTTACAGAAGAACATACAAATACAAAAAAAGAAAATCCAGTATTTGGAGCTGCAGAAAAGATGAGCACGTCAGTCTGCACGCAACAACGCCACACGTCCTCACCTTCAATCCTCTCCAGCGTGAGCAGCACTTCACAGACGTGCTCTGGGTAGTCACTGGTACACTGAACTGCCCGATGCAGAGCCTTCCGACAGTGCTGGGTGTCCCCATGTGCCCTAGAGAACAACCACCAAGAGCTAGCGCCTCCAGGACACAAAGCAGAAAACGTACAAGAGCAAACACCACCCCTGGTGGGCATCTGCTGAAGTACTGACAATTCAGCTATCTTTGCTGACTTCAAGACACACAGGCTGCAGCTTTCCTCTATGCAAACCTAAACCAGATGCAGAGATAAGGGGCATTCTCATTTAAGTCTAGAGGTCAGTAGGAGAAAGGAGACTGCATGAACCGACAGTCCAAGCCTGAACAGCATCCTTGGTTTGCTTGGTGTTTAGTATCCACTGACCAGAGTAGTCTTTTATATAAGCAATTCCTACATACTGGGCACTGTCCTAGAAGCTACACAAGTATAATCTAATTTGGTCCTTACAACAACCCTGGGAGCTATTATTCCTCTCATCTTACAGATGAGGAAAATACGGCACACACAAGCTAGGTGACTTGTCTAGGGTCACACAGCTAGTAAGTGCCGGGGACCACATTTGAACTCCGGTCTCCTTGACTTCAGCCCTGGAGCTCTATCTACTACACCACTTACCTTTTCCTGACCTTAGCTAGTCTAGACTGAATTCAGAAAGACTCAGTTGCTAATAATCTTTTTTGTTCACTATCTTAAAGAGCATCTCCCACAGAGAGCTACACTGGGGAAGACTATCCACACCAGAAAATAGGAGCTACAGGGGAAATGACTCTAACTTGCTGAAAAGAATCGGGTGTCACAGTTCTAGTACCCTCTTACTCCTGTGATACTTTGTGGAAGCAAAAACATTGACTTTCCAAAGCAAGTCTCGCCCCCAGAGAGTTATCAGGTGGGCCATGACTTCCTGAGGAAAGGTCCCAGGCATATGCATTCTCTTTGCATCTCTTTGCACTCAATGCCCAAGAGCTATAAAGGAGATCCAGACCACAGAGCACCCTGGCCTCAAGATGCCTGCACTACAACGAAGGAGCCAATAAATGGGAGCAGCCCTACTTCTTGTCCTCCAATCAGTAGCCAAAACACACATCTGATCATGTCACTCCTGTGTCCAATTAACTCCCTATTCCTCCTCAGATCAACCATCGAATCCTTCCCTTGGTAGCGAAGGTCCTTTCCACACGGCTCCACTCTACTCCCCTCTACCCCAGGACTGCCCACCACCCCGCACACTCTCACACTCCCAGCCTCCAACTCTCACAATACCTGGTGCTTTTTTAAACCTCGACTCAAGTACCACCTGCTGCAGGAGGCCTTGTCTGGTCCTGCCAGCTGTGAGCACCGCCCCCCATAAGATAACCTTCTGAACAGTCTTGTATTTATCTTGTATATGCTGACGCACAAACATTGCCTCGTTTGGTTTCTGCCTTGTGACCACAACATGTGGCACAGTGCCTGGCAACGAAGGACGAACACAACAGCCTGGCACATATTAAGTCAGCTGATTAACTGATTTTGTCTAACAACTGCATAGTTGTACCACATCTATATGCAAATTTTAGAAAACACGTTCCTGCCTTCCGTAGCCCTGGTGGCACCATCTGAGGCTCCCACCCACATTAAGCTTTAATTCTCCTACCTCAGTTAATTCAGAAGCCCAATGATTCCCACGGCCCGCTCAGTTACCGTTCCAGGTTGTAGTATTCCAGCCACATGTTGGCATATTTGGCATTTCCTTTTGTCATAATGCTATCCCAGAGTTCTCGAGCTTTCTGCATGTTGTTACAAAGGCGTGCCTACAAGATAGAGAGGAGAGCGATTACAATGTCAGAGTACTTTGGTTTGAAGGTGCTCAGTGATTAATCACGCAAAAGGTGAAGATTAGTCCACAAACAGCTCTGGTTCAACCAATGAGACCCCATAGGTGTTACCTGGCTAACACTTCAACAACATGAAAGAGCCAACATTGGTGCAAAGTCTACAGAAGCACAGAAGATTTGAATATTTTTAATCCAAAAACCTCAAAGATTTTATCATCAGTGACTGAATTTTACTTTTCATTTTCACTATGTACTTCATAAGCAAGTTCAATCTTTTAACCCACAAAGGTTCATTCCTATCTGTAGCTCACGTTTCATTTTTTACAAATGAAAACACTAATGCACAATCATCATATGATGTAATTCAACTACTCAGAAGAATCTGAATCTTGAGACTCAATTATTCCAAGTTGCTACTAACCAGACCAAAATCGTAAGACTGGATAAAATCACAAAACTTTAAACAAAAACGTACCTCCACTCTCGCCCAATTCTGCATTATGGTACAGGATGGGTCTCCACTTTCACTGAAACCTTAAAAGGAAATAATTAAAAAAATGAACAAAACGCCTCCAAAAAAAAGTGCCAACCCCAAATGACCCAAGGCCAAGGCAGGAAGTGTCTTACGCTCCTCCACTTCTTGTTTCAAATACTCCAGTGCCCGAGCAAAGGCAGCTCTCAGCTCCTCCAACTCTTTGCTTGAATCTGGAAGAGGAAAAAACGAAAAGACGTCTTAGGATGAGGAGAATTTCAAATGCCTCTCTCCTCTTCAACTATCTTTCACACCTGGTCAATCATCCAATGCCCAGAAAACTCAGCACCGGGATGTTCTGCCACGGAGTAGTATACAGGGTAAAGAGGAGGACAAGGAACTTCAAAGGAATGTCCAAGATATTTCGTGAAACTAGAATTTACTTTTCTTAGACTGTGATGCAAAGGAAGCTTTGAAATATTCTCCCTAGAGAAATACTTACTTTAAACAGTGTGGAAAACTCCCACTTGTGCCAACTCCATGTGTACAACTCAAGCATCTTTGGACTCACCTCAGAGGTGAAGTGATTTGCCCCAGGTCACACAGCCACGAAGGCTCCAAGGCAGGACTTTCCTGGGCCCAAGGCTGGTCGACCTCTGGCCCTCCAGCCATGCCACTTGCCTCCCTTCACTCCTCTTTGCTTGGCCTCCCCTCCTGTCATGATCTCATCAGTTCTCAGGGGCTTGGTCACCTCTCATCTCTAGGCAGATCAATATATCAAGCCCTAACACCTCTCTCCTGAGCGCTAGGCCCACATGTCACCAACTGCCTTCTGAACATGAAGTCCCAATGTCCAAAACAGGCATGAAGAGATAAGGCAGGTGAAAACCTAACAAACCTTGGACTGCAGGGTGGACAGGATAGGACGCATTATTATAGATATCTGAAGGACTGATATACAGAAGAGGGAACAGACTGGCTTGGCTTGGCCCCCAAAAAGCAGAACTAGGGCAAAGCAATAGGTAGAAAATTGCCAAGAAACTACTTTAGTCTTGCTAAAAGGAAAAAAACTTCCTAAAAGTTAAGAGATGTGCAAAAGGCACCTGAGAGTCTTTAGGAGGTTAGTTCCCCCTCTTTATAGGTCTCCAAACAAAAGATGAATGAGCAATCACTTGTCTAGGATGCTGTCCACAAAGAAGTCTTATAGAATATGGACTAGATGATACTGGCTACAGAGAGAAAGATGGGGGGAGGGGTAGAGTTAGAAAAAGGGGGGAATGGAAGAGACAAGAGATGGGAGAGAAAAGGGGAGGGAGGGGGTACTTAAGGACTTGGCAAAACATTTTCACACACTCTCTAAGTCCTTGGCATCTCCATGGGAAGCCTAGGGTTCATCTATGCATTCAGCTACAACTTCCCTCTCATTCCAAGCTTGACTTTTAAAGATAGCAATACTGATATAAACTGAGTCCTCTTGAGGTAGGTCAACTCTGCCATCAGATAAGAAAACCAGCTGAGAGTACTACCTAGTCTATTAGTGCTTAGTGTTTACAGACAAATCAGACTATGATTCTTGGTGATTCCTGCCACTTTTCAGCCTCTCTTCTATCACTCTGGACCACCAAATAGGATCTCAGTTTAGAGGGCACTGGGGGATACCATCAGAGTGATGGAGACCCAAGAGCAATGCCAGCCGTGGACACTGCCTAGTTAGCTGTGTGACTCTGAAATCCCTTCACCCCTCTGGGACCAAAAAGAAGAGCTCTGATTTCCCAGGGCTTTTATGAGGATCCCCATGACATGACAGATGTAAAGCACTTGGCAAACCTTAATTAAAGGGCTTGATAAACTCCAGTTAGAACACTTCTCATACAGCTCCACAGCTCGTCACATCTATCAATCAGAAGGGTCCTGGGACATTCGCACACCCACACACATACACAAAGCCACCCAAGCAGAGACTGATGTAACAGAAAGATACCTGAGCTTCCCCCATCATTCTACCCAATTGTCACTTCCTTGAGAGCAGAGACCATTTTACTATCTTAGCTCTGTCCAAGTGACCAACCCATGTTTTGTATATCACAGGCATTTGGTAAATGTCTAATAAGTTGAATATATGTGAAGTATACAATACCTTGTTTAAAATCCACTCTTCTCCTCAGGTAATCAAGGTATGCCTGCCAGATCTCCACATAATCTGTGGCCTGAATAAAGCCGGCATTCAATGCTTTCTCAAAGTTGTCTGTGGTCAGAATTAAAAAGCAAAGTAAGTGTTCACTTTGAAATAATTAAATAACTGACTGCAATGTCTATAACCTCCCCTACACATAAATTGCTTAGAAAACAAATGTTCTGTACCACTCAAATAAGGAGAAACAGTCCCTGGGAGTGCAGCTAAAGAAGCCACAAACTGACTTGCCTGCTCTGCTAAACCTCAGCTAAGCAGGGATGACAACACCCATACCCTGTGCCCCAGGGACCCACAGCCTGGCCCACTTTCTGAGGAAACCTAAGGCAAGAGCAAAGCATTGCTGTACACACGTACACACCAACACATCAACAGTGGCCCCTTCGGAGGTAGCAAAGACCTGGAAAGGAGGCAGAGGCCCGAGACTGAAGACAGCTGAACAACTAGTAGCCTTACAATGGGAAGACATGTAAGACGTGCTCACACGAAGGGAAGTGAGCAGAAACAGAAAAATCCATTGGATGACAACAAGGTAGCTCCAAAGGACCATCCCTCCCAAAAAATCCTAACTTGAATGATGTGAAATGATACATGACAAGTTCGGACTTGGGGAAGAGAGAGGAGAACACAGCTCCCATCAAGGAAGGTGGGTGTGGACATGCCACATCTAGTTTTGCTCAATCGTTTTTCCCTTTTTATCCTTAGAAGGAACAGCATTCTGAGAGAGGGAAATGAAAATGATGTAAAAAGAAAGCACATCAATAAAAACATTTTTTTCATGAAGTCACTGAAAGGACCATCTTCAGTATTTACCCTTAAAGCAATCAAAAGCTAGCTGGAGGTAACAACCATGTAAGTATCAATCATGCAAGTAGAGAGTTCCCATAAAAATATCGTTACCAGACACTATCTGATGTTCAACTCCATGTCTTTCCATGGCTAAGAGGTACCGATTCCACAGTCCAACTGTCCAGGGACAGTTTCTAACAGCACGATCATGGGCAGATAGCACCAGATCCTTCATTTTCAGCTGCCGATCCTAAAACAAATAAATCCATAGTAGATGGGATAGCATCCAAATGGGTATTAGTTATAAGATATATATATATATATATGTAAATGCTGCCCGTGCTTAATAGCAAATAATTTCTTGCAAGGATGACCAATTGCTTCATTAAGTTTCTTTGTAAGTGTCTAGTACTACTAAAGCATTCTGAAATCATCACTCATATTGATGCATTTAAGCAGGTAAATAAATGTTTTACTTCCAAAATCAGTCAAGGAAAAAACTGACCAATTTAGTACTTTCAGAAACATTTTTAGAAATGAGGAACTAGGTAGAAAAAAGGAAGAAAAGAAAAGGAAAGGATGAACAGAGGAAAAAAGAATGCAGCAATTTCTCAGTATTCTCTGCAGTATTTTCTTTCAATAAAACTTTTATAATTAAAAAGTAAAAGGAAGAGTGATGCCATATTATTGTGCTTACCAGATACTGGTTGTAACGGGCCCATAAGTCTGGAACGAGGCAGTTCTCAGCCAGCGCACGCTCAAAGATTAACTGAATGCGAGCAGGATCTCCAGCTTTCAACTCAAAATCAATATATGCTTGATACTCGGCAAGTTTTGGTGTCTCTGCTACCAACTAATACAGAAACATTTAGAACAAAACAGGTTTCTCGATATGGTTAAGGAAAACAACTCATTCTGACATCAAACCAGAACTTTAAACACTTAACAGTGACCTGATAATCAGACACACACTAACATGTCTAAAGCTACCTTGGCTGACACAGACCTACAAGAACAGTCATCAGCAAGGCTTGTGCCAAGCCTGATGCAAATTTATTATAAAGTGTTGCCATCTGGGAATACAAATAGCACTCAGTTGTGTGCTTAACAGATAGAAATATTAAGTCTTGACACTATCATGGGCCTTATTGCCAAAAATTATTCAAGAACAGACTCTGGATTGTTGAATCAAAACGAACAGCCCTCAGTAGCCAGTAATCACCTTTACTGGAGAAAATCAAACTCAAGGACATTTAGCTAAACTGTTACTAAGAGGAAGAAGTGCACAAGCCAATGAAAGAAATCTACTGAAATAAAAAAATTCAAGGAAATACACGCTACTGTGATTTGTCAGTGTGTCCCTGCCCTCCCTTGGCCCTGCTTTCTCCTCCTACAGAGCAGGGGCAGGTGAAGCTGGGCTCTCATCCTGGATCTCTTCTAGCTCAAAACTTCTAGAATTTTAGGATTTTTCTCAATCCAACAATATCAAAGTAAGAGAGACCAAAAGGGGACATGGGACTCAACTAGAAGTTTTTGTTTTATTTTGTTAAAGGTAAAATACAGATTTTTAAAACTCAGAGTATAACCAAGCTTCCAAAAAGTAGGATTTGAGTGTTACTGAAGACCATTTTTTCCATGTTTTTCACACACACACACACACACACACACACACACACACACACACACACACACCATACAAAATCGACCAGAGTATTTTGTTTCATTTTCTCATTAACTGAGAAATACACATAAAATCTTTCATTATTTTCTCTTCAGTGAAAATATGAAGCATTTGAGTCCCTTTTTCTACACTAGCAGAGACAAATGCACCTTTTTTGATTATCCAGAATTTCCAAATGCTCCAGGGCCCATTTTCCATCTGCCTTTCCTTCCCATTTTCCAATACTTCTCATTCTCTGTCTAACCATGCCACAATCTCAGTTTGTGGTCCAACACTATTCTATCCATTGAAATACAGAGAAGCCCCTTGACCTCTGACCCTCAATCTCATCCTCTGTAAAACAGGATTGTACTTCCAGCACCAACTTCCTCAAGTGGTTACAGGGAGAGAGGACAAAACTTCCAAGATCATCTGGGGCAAAGAGGGGGTGAGCACTCACCAGGGCCTCCTCGTAGGGTTTACATTTCTCCATTTGCTGTAACGCTTTCTTATAGCTCTGCGTGACGACCTCTGGTATTGGGTCCTCTGACCACTCCTCATATTCGGCATAGGTGGCTTCCATATCTAGGACAGATAAATTCAGTTCCATGACTCTGGCTGCAAGTTTCCAACCTGATCAAAACTCCACTTATGCTCTCCACTTTAACTGAAAACTGAACTCATTATGCTTAACTGCTTATCTCAAACTGAAAAGTGAGTCATGAGGATCAGAGTATTGGAGCTAGAAGAACTGGAAGGTCATCCAGACTGACTCCTTCATTTTACAGATGAGGAAACTGAGGCAACAGAGAGATAAGGTCATTTATCAAAGTTACACCAAGAAAAAGTATCCCATCTCCCAAATTCTAATTCCTTCCACTGAAGTTCACTGCCTCTGTATGGCACTGAAATCAAGACAGGACAAGAAGTCGAGTTTAAGAGTTCAGGTAGAGGATGGCCAGGAAGGAAGGCACAGGGGGCAGCGGGAGAGTCAGGCCTGGAGCATGGGCCTCTCAGTTCCTCAGTGACCTCTCTACCACATGGCAGGGCCTCTCCTACATCTTGTTCTGGGCATCTCCACCTTCAACTGTGGGCATGACCCCTAGAAAGTCCCTGCAAAGGCCAGGCACAAGAACGGGAGGCAAAGAGGGGCAACGGGAGGCTACATCCAAAGAACAAACTTCATCCTTTCAAGCCTCAGTTTTCCCACTTACAAAATATGGAGGTTGACTAGATGATCTCTAGGGTCTTTCTAGCTCTAATTTCTAATTCTATGAAAAAAAGCAGACAGAAGAGAATCAAAATTCTCAACTAAGTATTCCTTTAAGAATTCCCTTCACCAAGACTGCTTCTGCCCTTCATTAAAAACAGCCACAGTATAATCTACTACTTGCTAAAATTTTGCGAATTGGAAAAAAAAACCCAAGTCTAGAGTATTAATACTCTCAAATGGAAACACTTTCAATTAAAAATTGCTCAGTCTTTCTCCTCGCTCCCCTAGTAAAAGCACAAACACTAGTTTTCTAGTTATTTATGACATAGAAATGCCTGCCTTTCACCTCTTCCCTTACTCTGGGTGAGCATGCCCCCTTCTGTGAACCAGGCAGTCAGAAACCCTAAGGATAATTCTACACTCAGCTTTTACACTCACTAGCCATGTGATCTTGAGTGAGGGAAGGTATCTCATCTCCAAAATGGGAATAAAAATGCCTTTTCTACTGGGAACATAGGACACATAGGAACTCTGGAAAGCCAGAGGGCACTATGTTAATCCTAGATGCCTCACCTAGAAGAGGGACCCCCAGCTGGCGGCGGAAGAGCGTGTGGATTCTCTCAAGCTGCAGAGCCAAGGCCTGCTGCTGCTCAGGGGTCGGGACGCTGCCAGGAGCAGGCTGCAAGAGCAGAGCAGGACCAACAGATTATTTCAGCCCACCACAGAATCCATCTTAACCTAACTCCTCCCCCATCCTTCCCATCCCCAAGAAAAGAGACGTTGAAAACCAAGCTCCAACCCAACCCCATGGTTAGAAGAGTGGACAAGGCTTTGTATTTCTAGTCAGAAACCCAAGGATGCCGAACAGGGCAACCTCAAACCTCAGCTCCCCCAAGGCCTCAATTTTCTCAGTTGCAAAATGGGGGAAAAGACTATTGTAAAGTTCAAATGAGACAGTGGATGAAAACGCTTTATAAATCTTAACCATTACTGCTAGCTGTAACTTCAGTGCATCCACTTGTTGTAAAAGCCACAAGTCATATACTCTTTAACAGCAAGGACAATATGGACTATAATATAACAACACCACATAATGTAAAGAATACGTAAAGATACAAAGAAATGGTGATGAATTTACTTCCTTCTCAAAGGCCTACTATGACACATATAATTTGGAAGGAAAACCTTCCCAAAATAGCATTGCTCTCATGCTTCAGAAACGGTTAAAGGAACCTAAAGAACATGGTGTCAAGGCCTAAAGTCAAGCACCTTTCCTAGGCTGGCAAAGAGGCTGGATGACAGGATCACACACTGGGAGCTGAAGTGACTTAGTTCACACTATTCATCCAAAGTGAGGAAAGTAAGGCTCCGAACAGTTTAGTGACTGTGGGGCCCATGGTCGCCTCCCCAGAGGATACCAGGAGGCTCAAGATCCGAACCAAGGTTGTCTAACTCTGAGGCCTTCACCATCACCCTGTATCTCCTCATGCTGCATATGGGCAAAAGACCAAGTTAATGTCACTTGTCCTAAAGAAAAACCAAAAGATCACCTATGCCCGAGGGCAGCCAGGGAAGGCCGGGGGACACCAGTGCTCACCTGGGCTGTTTTCAGAATTGCATTTTCAAACTCCCGATATGCCTCCCACATGGCTGCACCTTTGGTCACATGTAAGCCAACAGCGGTAAGGGCTCTTTCAAATATGGAACGAACCTTCTCCATACCGCCTTCCTGACCAATCCCACCAATTGAATACTGAGCATACTCCAGCCAAATTTCAGGACCTAAAATAAAGAAAATTGTACTCAGTTCTGGACAAAAGTTACTCAAAGTAAAGACGTTAAAGATGATGTTAATTCCTGGTCAAAAAACAATTCATTTCTTCCATCCCCCTACACCTAACTCACGAAACAGGTAACAACTAAAGTAGCATCAGTAAGACTGGTGTTCACAACACCAGATATACCCATCCATCCCTAACACTCAAATCCAATCATTTCCTAATAGCCCAGCCTAGAAAGTGTATCTTTTAAAGGAATGTTACAAAATTTCCATCAGTTAATATTCTTGGGGCATTAAGACATTGTACTAGAACTACGGAACAAAAGAACAGATTGATACTGTTGAAAAGGACTCTAAAAGGTCCTTTAGTTCAGCAAGTGACAAGCACTCATATTTATTCAAAGGATTAAGGTAAAGCACTACAGAAATAGAGCTATTATGAATAGATCAGCCTGACAGGAAGATTTCTGACCAAAGCCACACAAATGAATGTAACGGTGGATACTGACACCTCATTCAAGTGCTATTAATATGTAAGGCTGACCTGATTATCTTATATGCAACAATTATAGTTTTCAAAACAATTTCATATGCACTATCTCATTTGGGACTGAAGATCATTGGGTCTGAAGAATTTCAAAGTCAATATATAAGATTCCCAAATTCAACTTTTTAAAAAAATATTGAATGACTGCCTGAATGACAGAAGTCTGGTGATTTTCATCCTCTGGAAAGTCCTAACTCAAGATTTCTGCTGATCCTTAGGTTAATTTAAAGATATGCTAGAACAAGAGAATCCAATGAGAAATAAAGGGAAGGGAAAGAACCTAACAATTCTTTTGATGGTCATGAGGGGCTTTTCTGATTTAATGACTTGCCAGAAAGAGAGATGCTTGAGTCTCTTTACTACTATTCTATAACAATTTAACCTTCAATGTACCCCACCTTCCACTCACAGAAACAAAGTGAAATACAGAATAAGCTGGTTAATGAACATTATAGGATATTTAAAAGAGAACAGTTATTTTAGGAATCTGATTCTCAAAATGAATGGCCAAGTTAGGGGATGGGGACTAATGATACAAATGTCATCCCATGGAAGTAGAGAAATAATCCTTTTTTGGAAATTATTTATTTTAGAAAGTCCCTTCAAACATTTACATACATAATTATAGATAGTTTAATAGAACAAATTTTATTTATATTTATTTATATAAAAGGCTCCTCCCATTTGTTCTCAGTCTTTGATTCTTTTCACCTCAGCTCTCAGTTTCCCAAGTAAATCAGCAACCCCTTTGCTGGTGTTTGTTTCCTCTTCTTCCAAGGGGGCAGTGGGGCCTTTCAGTCACTTCTGTATCAGGGCTTTTCCATTTTCTCTCATTTCTTTTCATCTTCTTCTAATAACCATTTCAAATCAGATGTGACACACGGAGCTCTGCACCCCTGCCACTAGAAATCACTTCAGAAGCAGCAGCATCCACAAACATCTATGTGAACTTGTCTGTCACCAATCTCTGGACACGCTCCTGCCCATCACTTACCAGAGACTCCCAAGAGCTCCTTACATGCATTTCATCATCACCCTCCAACCTAACTTCAATGAGTTCAGTTACAAGATGTGCAGAATTTCTAGGGCTTAGTAAATACAACAAGAACTCTACTTTCATACTTATCATTCACTACATTTCTCAGAGGATTAATGATCTTCAACTTCAACGTAAGTATTTGCTTCACAAGCTTAGTATTATCAACACAGTGGACTGTGATGAGTCTGGAACCGAGAGTGAGCCTGACGACTTTGTGTAAGTCTGACTTCTTTAAATCCCACTCATCCATGAGGCAAGGCATCACCCCGTGAAATCACTGGTCCTCTTCAAAAGGAAAGAGGAACAGCAATCGTCAATAAAATAAATGAGAATATTAACCACTGGCAACCTTTTTATTGTTTTAATAATATCTGTCCTTCAGTATGCTATCTGCCATGTGTATTGCAAGGTATATTACAGCATCTGTGATTGCTTCAATCACTTCTGAACTTAGTTTTGGGGGTTCATAGGTGAGAAAGTCCAAGAATATTTCCTATACCAGTGAATGCTTAATTACCGTTTCTTTCTGAGCCACTGGTATAAGAATCAGTTTCATTTCATCCATAATTGCCTCTAACACTTTTTCCAGACCTGGGTGATTTGCAGGCTTGTAAAGCAGGAATGTATTCCCAATTCCCATAGAGAAACTTCTACCAACATGTTCTATACATTCCATCACAGTCAATTCTTCCACACAGCACAACATCTTCCACATCTGACTTTTACAATTTGTATTATTTCTGCAATTTGTGTTTTATTTGCTGTATTGTTGTACATGAGAAATTTCTTAACATTTCTGGAATATTTGGCTTCACTCAATTTATCAATCCATTGCTCTTTTAATTCTTTAAATGCCTCTTTCCTTTGTTCCTCATTCCCACACTGAATGGAACACTGGGTAATATAGATTGAATCCTGTGCAATCGCAGTATTCTTAATCATATCTTGAACCAACTTCTGTACTTCACTCACCCACTTTGTTCTTTTTTGGTCACTTTTTTTCTGGCTAAGCATTCTCAAGTTTATTTTTGCCCTGAGAACGTGTCATAATTGCTTTTATCACCGAGCTGTCAGCGCTACCTTAGCTCTCTCTTTTTCAAGTCATTCCTTTTGGGCTTCTCAGCAGCTGGCACTTCCCATTTGCCTTCAGGTTGGAGCTTTTTTCATCTCCAACAGGTTCTCTTTTCTTCTTGTTCTTGAACTGTTTCAGGCCAGTTTTCCCAGGCTTTGTGTTACTTTTCTCAACCTTCTTGGAGCTGAATTTAGGGCCACTTCCTTCCTCACCCTTACTCAGAACCTTCCTTGAAATTTACAATCACTGTCCTTCTTGAATCTCTTTTCCCCTTGTGATGTTTTTCTCTGCACCTTTCCGATGAAATATATTTTACCTTTGCTTCCATAATAGTCATTTTAAGAGACGCAAGTCCTGACAAAGCATTGTTCCTTTCCTTCCCAGCCTAAGCACGCACCACTACCACTAGAATGGCCGACAAGGCCATTTCTGCTGTTACCCCCACTTTTCTCTGCCTACAGTCACAGAAAATAATTTCTAAAACTTTAGAAACTAAACTGTGAAACTAAACCTTGAAAAACTAAAGACTATGAGGTAGCTAGGTGGTGAAGTGAATAGAGCACTGGCCCTGGAATCAAGAGGACCTGAGTTCAAATTTGACCTCAGCCACTGGACACTTACCAGCTGTGTGACCTTGGGCAAGTCACAACTCCAACTGCCTTGCCTTTCCAAAAAGAAAAAGGTAGTATTTGATTTTTTAAAAAGGAAGAAAAAAAGACAAAAAACATTTTAAGAAACAAAGTTTTCATTGGGAAACATATTTCAGGGCACCTAGTCCAAATCATTCCATCAACAAATCAACAGCTGCCACCTGATTTACTTGGCAAGGGTGGCACAGAAGATGGCTGTCCCCAAGTGAGAAGTCCTAAAATGAAAGGCACACAAGCCCATCTTTGGAACTTTTCCAGCTTACTGGACCTGCTAAAGCTTCAATTCCCCTGGAACAGACCCTTTTCACTGGGGGTCCATGAACTTGGCTTGTTAAAGTAATTTAAATAACTAGTTTAATAAAGTAAGTTCCCTTGTAATCCTATGTATTGTCTTTAGGCATTCAAAAGCATTACTCTAAGCAGGGGTCTTCATAGGTTACACTAGATTTACAGTCTATGACACCATAAAGGTAAAGAAGCTCTACCCTGGAACTGCCTCCAAGGCCCAGGACTGCTTCCATTCCACAATCAGACACTGGAAAAGGATTCAGTAGAAGAGCAGTCAGAAGCAACAGGCCACATAAGACAGGCCCTCATCTAAACACACTTACTTACCAGCTTATTTCCCTACTATCCCAGTGAACAGCACAACAGACACAAGTTTTAAAAAAAAAAAATGCACAATGACAAAAAAATGAAGTGCCAATCAACGATCTGAGCGAAAAAGCCCATCAGTCTGGAAACTAACCACAGGGGGCAGAGAACCCCCTTCCACACACCTCATAGCCCCAACAGTCCCAGTCAGGGCAAGCTCAGTGATTAAGTAATTCCATCCATCAGTGCCCATTCTTCACAGCTGCTCTCTGTCTTAGCTCTTCCTGAGTCGAAGTAATCAAAAAAAAAAAAAAAAACAAAACTCATCTCACCAACCAGACCCATCTTGGAAGCCTACCTAGCCCAGCAAGCACAGGTCACCACAGGACAGAGCAAAGATCATGAGGGGAAGCCTGGTACTCAACAGGATGGGACAGAATGATTAAAAAAAAAAAAAATTACTGATCAATTCAGTACACTCTAAGAAAACAGAAAAGCACATTTTAGAAAATTCTTAATCTAAAGCAACTTTTTAAAAATGCTGGCATTTATGCAATAATTACCTGGAAAATTCACTCCTTAAAAAATGACTTGTAGATCAATACACAAAATTTTAAATCATACTATATTAGTTTCCTCTCTACAAAAATTGCTTCTCTTTTTATTTTAAAATTTCTTCTTTAATCAAAGTCACAAAACTAATAGTATAAACCCAAGCAATGAATTCAAGTCTAACACTGTTGACTTGGCATCACAATGGCAGTAGCTGTTTCAGCAGATTAAAAGGGTAAAATCCAAGAAAGAAGGCAGTGTTTTTTACCATACTGTCTTACAAGGATTTTTAAATGTATACAGAAAGAAGGTTTAGAAACTTACAAATATAATCTTTTACAGCTCGCTCAAAGAGTTCATACACTTTCTCCCGATCTGAGCCATCTGATGCAATCTTGATCTCATCCTTCAACCAATCCAGCCAGATTTCTGAAAGAAAAGTTCTTCTTTGGATTACCTTCAATCACAAACATTTATTAAGTACCTACTATATACCACGCACTGTGCTAAGCCCTGTGGATAAAGAAAGAGAAAAACGACAATCCCTGCCTTCAAGGACCTCATAGTCTAATGGGAGAGACAAATAAATAAATATATGTAAACAAGCTCTATACAGGAAGAATAGGAAAGAATTAAAAGAGGAAAGGCATTAGATACTAGAATGAAGAGGGGCTGCAGAAGGTTTCATGTACAGAATAGGCTTTCAATTGGGACTAAAAGGAAGCCAGGAAAGCCAGAAGAGACATAAGGAAGTTCATTCCAGGTGTGGGGCACTGCCAGAGAGAACGTCTAAAGTGAAAAGATGTAGTGTCTTGTTTGTGGAACAGCCAGGAGGCCAGTGTCACTCTCACTCTATGGAAGAGTATGTGGTGAGGAGTGAGGTATAAAAAGACTGGAAAGGTAAAAGGGAATTAGGTTATGAAGGGCTTTGAACACCAAATGGATAACTGCGTATTTGATCCTAGAGGCAATGGGGATGGGGGGAGGTATACCATGATCAGAGTTGTGCTTTGAGAAATTCACCTTAGTGGATGAATAAAGGATGGACCAGAGTGGGGAGAGACCTAAAGGAGGCAGCCCCATCAGTAGCTGTTGCAACAGTCCAGGTGCAAGGTGGTGAGGGCTGCACCAGGGTAGGGGCACTGAAATCCACAGGATAATCCCTCACACAGATGGGAAATTTAATTAAATCTATTCCAGGGAATTACTTTTATTTTTACTGAATTACACATTAGAATACTGCCAGACAATTCAGAAACTCACAGACCAGCATCTGAACCATTACACAATTTCTGATGGCTGGCAAAAAGCTTCAATTTCCAAGAAGAAGGTATGCTAATGTTAACGTCTTTCATATAGAACAATGATGCTGGCAGTGATCACTGCTTGTAGTGTACATAGATATGCACAGACATTAAGAGATTCTTGGTATTTTCCAATGGATTTAGTGTTTTAAATGTGTGTCTTACTAACGAGGCATCATCATTAATACCACAACTACGACCGTCAGTCAACTAGCACTAATTAAGGACCTACAATGCGCAAGTACTGGGGATGTAAAGAAAAGCAAAGATAGTCCCTACTCTAAGACACTCCAGGTCTAATGAGGGAGAGGAGTAAACAACTTGGGGCAAACCAAGTACAGCCTATGGACAATCAGCAGAAGGAAGGTCTCTCCATAATGGGACATCTGTTTTCACAAGACGCTCGGCCCCAAAGCTCAGCGATCTGACCATTAAACTGTCATGCCAGACAAATTCTTACTTGAATAAAACACTTAGCTGATCACTTACAGCAAATGTTCCCTTGGATCAAGAACTGAGAGCTTCCTCAACTTTCTGGCTGATCTTCCCTGGAAAGTAAAAAGGACTCTGGAGGCCTAACACATTCACAATTTAAATTTAAACAGGTCCAGTTTTACCTTCAGTGAGAGGAAAAAGTTCGCTCATTTTCTGGCGAGCCCGTCTCAGCTTGGTGAGTTCCCCTTCTTGCCGAAGCAGTTTTATCAGGTCCACATGGCAATTGTAGTCAAAGGCATTGATAGAAAGCTTTAACAGAAAGATATTTTAAAAGTGAATTTAAATGTAAACTGAAAAAAAAGTCAGAAACCAAGTGGTGACCTTCGCCATTACATTTTAAAGAGTTCCTCTTTATGTACAAGCAAAATAAATCCTATTTTCATAACCTGACACAGAACCAGGAGAAAAATGTCTAGAAGTACAATAATGCAAAAGAAAGCAACCCTAAGAAGCCTCCACCCTCTGACTACTGTGGTGAACTCTCCTGACTCCTGAGGACTCATACTGCCCATGTGGCCAGAATGATGAGGCTTTACCTGAACTGCACCTCTTTGTTATGAAGGATAAGTTCTACTGGATAGCATGTCGTTAAAAATAAAAAGCATCAATAGAATATTTTAAATGGGGAAAAAATTCGGCAAATAATAATCCAACATTTTTCAACACTGTCTCTCAGGGAAAGGGCAAGTGCATGATGAAAAGGAACCTAGGGAAAGTACCTTATATAAACATGAAGTGTTCATACCTGTTCAAATCACCTTCTGCTCCCCCTTCCCTAAGTCAAGCGGACAAGAAGATTGACCATTCCTGTCTCACAATTTTCACTGACCCACACCCAAGTTATCAAGGTCTCTACCATCTGCCAATCCATTTCAACAACCAATTTCCATCCACAAGTGACAGCACAAATTCTATTAATAAAACTAAAAAACAAAAAACACTGGAGTTTAAAAAAAAAAAAAAAACAACTGGCCTGGAACTAACCTGAGTTCCTTTACAAAGGATAAAAGTAAGAGTTTTCAGAGTGACAAGCATCAGCAACAACAGCTAGGGGAGAGCTTTTAACTTCCAACTAAAAATCATATCGTTATCACTGTAATTAAAAAAGCACACTGCAATCAGGGGGAAAAATCAACATATCATGGTATTCATTATAAGGACCATATGATAACATTTGTGAAAAATGAGCCCTACCCAGCTTGACCTTGTGGAACCTAAAAGAGCAGCCTGGATGTCAGGGAGGCCACAGCAGGGAGGGTGAGGAAAGACCAGCTCAGTCTGACTTTTTGGCACTGGTCAGATTATGGGACCTCTCAGTGTTAAAGGCTCCTCAATTCTAGAGGGATGGAAACAGGACAGGGTTTTAAAAGGTACTATACAAATATAAACCGATGTTTCTCACTCTGAAAAATAGCTCATAAGGAAAAAATTAAAAGTGTTTTTATAAAGGAATAATTTTTTTAATCACACCTCTACTTAATTTTCTCCTGATGGGATACACAAAAACTTACAAATAAAACTTAAAATAGTAACATTTCAGAACCAGTTACAATCACTGTTCTCTGGAGGTCATTTAGGGCCATCTTCTTGAGTTGCAGAGAGCTGTGGCCCACGGTAGTTAAGCCAAGGCTGCACAGATACTCAGAGCAGAGCTGGGATCGGAACCCAGATGTGCAGGGCTCAAAAATTCAGAGCTTCTTCAGGGTCCACTAGAGAGGAGACTCACCAGCTCAGTGTTGTGACAGAATTCAATCTCAGTCTTCTAGTCCACAGTCATTTTCATTTCACTATATAATGGGGTGGAGGGGTGGTGTATGAGGTGCACTCCTGCATGACTGGGGAGGTCCTTGGATCAACCACCACCTTGTTATGTATGTAGGCAGATATATACATATGGCCTTAGGAAAATCACCAATCTTGACTCAATTTTTCTCATCCCTAAAATTTCAGGTCTCTTTAAATTACATCTGCGATTATTTTAGAGTAAGAAAGGTCTCTGTGTAGATGGACATTGCAAGTGACAGGGTAGTCCAATGATCACATCCTGGCTCTGTTCCTTCCCCCAGGGACCCTCCTCCCCTGTAAAATAAGAAGGTTGGCTGGACCACACAGACCCTTGGAGATCTCTCCAGTTCTACATCTGGGATGCTGTGTTGATGTGTGTGGATGAGAGATGCCCATCTTGAGATTCATTAAAATGAGGTACCATCATCACACCACACAGACATCTATCTAGTAAGCACAAGTATATTCTCCTTGGACCTCCTCATGCCATGTCAACAGCCAAACTAATGCCATAGGAAGGCAAGAATCAGTCAGTGGGTGAGAGAATTCTGACCTAGCTAGTTCCTGCTCAAACCCCAAACTATGGTACAATTACCTGGAGAGGACCATGTCAAGCCTGAGAGGGGAGGGACGGTATTCTAGGAAGGAAACATTTCATTGGCCCAACCAACTCATCAAAAGGGCGGGGAGGTCAGACAGCCAAGGAAATAAGGGTGCTGACTGACCTGGGCTGGATTCCCATGTCTCTGGAATACTGCAAGGTTCTCTGGGATGCTACTTTAATTACTATCCACAAATACCAAGGTGTTCAAGTATAGCATCATCTTTTCTTCGATAACATGTAACAAATGAGAACAGAGATGAATTATGAGGTCTCATCATGTATGCTCTGCAATGAGAGCTGGAACTTGAAAATCTAGCTCCATCAGTCTGTCAGAAAGCCTGTCTGAAAGTTTCTGATCATTGTCTACTGTTTACAAAGAACACAGCGTCTTTAAGAGACTGGAAGAACCAGGGGAGTTAAGAGCTATAAAGGAATGCTTTCCCCTGAGGCAAAGCCCCATTCACACAGACAGAAACTAGAGGCCCAAGGTTACCTGGATAAACAAAAAGCAGGTAAGATCAGACCTGGGACAGGAGGAGATCTCTCCATGGGTCAAAGGCTTCTGATGTGACATAATTCCCCTTCAGGGTCAGTTACTAATCAACTTACCTCACTTCATTTCAAACCCATAAATTTGTAATGTAAATCTACTGGTCCAAGACCAGTAATCCAATGGTTTTAAATGATTATAATGACCAGGTTTCACCTTGGAAAAGAGTTGAGAAAATGCACTTCCCCTCCCTTCACGAGGTGCAAGCTGGAATATGGCCACCGTTTACAGCTGATTTCACTGAACTGCTTTCTTCCCTCCTTACTTTTCAGTCTGCATGATGAGGGGCAGCTCACTGAGGTGAGGAGAAGGACATGTTCAGAAACAAACAGGATATAAAAACCAAAATGCAAGCAAAAAATGTTTAAAAGACCCAGTGCCATGCAGGGGATATGCAGCTCGAGCCTTCCAGTGGCTTGTGGCGTCATGGGGGGTGGGGGGTGGGGGGGCGCGGGGCATGGAAGCTGCAAACACTCTAAATTCACACTGGACAATTTGATGTCTTCACTTCCTCAATCAAAACGCTTCAAAACCTGGGCCAAAGGTGAACCTGGCCCTAAAGCTCCCACAATCGGCCAACCTTAGCCCTTTCCAGCTTTATCATGTTCTTCCCCCTCCATCCCCAGCTCACGTCCCATTGCTTCCCAGCATCCTTCTGCACCCCCCCCCCCAAGGCTTGGCACACAGGCAATACCAGCCACCTCAGCTCTCCTCTGGTGCCACCTCCAACATGGAGCCCTCCCTGATTCTCCCAATGTAAGTTAGCTCCTGCTTCTTGGTTCTCTCAGAGCTCTCTGCTCCAAGGGCTCCTTCTTACTGCTTCTACTTTAATCAGCATTTTATGCCTGCTTTTTACCGTATATACTGTATATGCTAGCAGGTTGTTGTGTTTGTCCTTCGTTCTGGAAGAGGAGCATAAATAGTGTGTATGCGTGTGTATATATATACACATATACATGCAGCATATATGGAATATGTGTGTATATATATATATATATATATATATACATATATATATATATATGTGTGCCCACGTGCTGCCTGAGGGCAGAGGCCAAGTCTTTTAAATATTTTATACCACGAAGTTGGTCACAACGACCTGCCCGCCGGGCTCAGCCCTCCTCAGACGTCTCACAAACAGGCCGCCTCGCCTCTGCCCCACATCCCGCTCCGGAGGAGATGCCCAGGCCGTGTGAAGTGCCCCGACCCCGAGCTCCGCCCCGCTCCCAGCACACCCACCTTCTAAAGAGACTGAAGCCGCCGAGGGTGTGGGGCTGCCAGGACCGTAACTTCGAACACCACCGACCCCTAGGCTGGTACACCTGGCCCCTTCCTGCTTTTCCGGTCTTCTTACACTCAACTATTCCATCATCACCCAAGACCCTCCTCCCGACTCCGGGCATGGTCTCCGGCCGTGCCCCCTACCAGGCCTGCCCTCCCTTTTCCCACCTCGCCTCCGATACGATCCCGCCCCAGCGCCGTTCTCGTCTCACTGATCCTACCGGTATCCGGCTTGGGCCCCTCACGCAGGAGGAGCTCCCGAGCTCTGCCCGCCCCTGCCCACGTCCTTCGCCTAGCGGGTCTGTCGCACGTGGGGCTGGAGCGCGGGGCCCACCGCGCGTGCGCGAGGCTCCGGGGCAACAGTCCCAGCAACGGCCGCCGCGCCGCCCCCCCTCCCCGGCGCACCTGCTCCTCCAGCCGCTGGATCTCCGCCTCGTTCTCCTTCTCCTCGTCGTCGTCGTCGTCTTCCTCCGCCGAGGAGCAGCCCAGGTCCTCGTCCTCGTCCTCGTCGCCGCCGTCGCCGCCCCCGCCCGAGTCCTCCGACGGCGCCTCGTGCTCGGGGCGCCCGCGCGCCGCCGCCACGGCCAAGGCCGCCGCCGTCTCCTCGTCCTCCGTCTCCTCCGCCGCCGCGGCGCCCCCCCCCGCCGCCGGGGCCTTCGCCCGGGGCCCAGAAGCGGCCGCCGCTGCTGCTGCCGCCGCCATCTTGCGCCGCCCGCGTCTCTTCCCCGCCAGCCCGACGCCGACGCCGCTGTGACGTCAGCGCCGACGCCGGGGCTGCCCGCGCCGCGCCGGGTCAGCGTCCGGCCGGGCCGGGCTGCGAAGCTGCCGCGGCGCCGGGCGGCCTCAGGGGGCGCTGCACTCAGCCCGCCTCCCCTCGGGCTACAAGGGACCCCTGGGGCTTTCCGCGTCCGTCCCGGCGCGACGAGGGGCAGGCTTCCGGGTCCTTTGGACAGGAAGTGGGGGCCTCAGAGGAGGTCGGGACGGCGGAGGGGCGGGTCGTGCAGGGGCGGGCGCCATCTTGGGAAGGACAAGGCTGGTTTACCTCCTGGTCCCTAGGCCTGCGCAGGGCTCATGCTGCAGCAGGTGCGCCCTGGCGCCCGAGCCCGCGCTGCGCCTCTGACGCGCGTGCGCGCCCTGGCTCGGCTGCAGCCGCTCCTCCCCCCGGCTCCTGCCTGGGGTCCGCGCCGCCGGCTGGTCCTAGTGCCGACCCTGGTCTTGTTACGGGAGAAACTGCCCAGCCCGAGCCCCGCGACCAGGAACCGGTCCTGTCCCAGCCGCCCTCGTTAATTAAAATGACTCGTCCTTAGAGACTCGGTACGGCCCGCGTCCGGAACCGTGGGTCTGCCTGCTGAAAGGGGCCTGGTGGCCGCCCTTCGGGGTGGAGCACAGCGTCTCCCAACTCCGCGCCTTTGCACCGACCTTCCTCCGTGCCTGCCGTTCCCTTTTAATTTGGGAAGTGGTGCGTTTGTCCCTTTTGATGCCTGGTGTCACCTGCCAGGTCAGGGAACGGAGGGACCGTGACTAAAGGCCGTTCTGACACAGCCAGGCACAGGGCCCTTCCTCTTACAAAGAAAGGTCAAGGCCATGCAGGGGACCAAATACACCTCCTCAGTTTATCCCCGGCCTCAGGAAGCTTTTGAGTTTTCTTGGAAGCAACCAGGGTTAAGTGACTTGCCCAGGGTCACACAGCTGGTGTCAAGTGTCTGAGGCCAGATTTGAACTCAGGTCCTGATTTCAGGGATGGTGTTCTATCCATTGCCCCACCTAGCTCTTGATGTACACACACGTACACACACACACACACACACACACACACACACACACACATGCACGCACGCACACACACCTCTCTCCCTCTCTAGCCATATATATGTGCATATACATATATATGTATATATATATATATATATATATATACACATGTATACTTACACATATACAAATACACATGCATGGGTAAGGAGGATTGGTCAGGACATTTCATGACAGTTTCCCTTCCCTAAACTCAGGTCATGTTTAGTCAAAGAAAGTAAAGGGCAGATAACTGAGGTAGTAAGGTGTTAATATTAATTTAAACTAAATGAAAAAAAGGCTATCTACTGCTCTGTTGCCACTTATGAAGTCTGAAAAAGTTTCCCTAGTTGAATTGGAAAGGAAGCTTGGCATTGACTGCAGAAAGCTAGGCCAAGCCCCTGGCAGCCCTAAAAAGAAAGAATCCACTAGGCCTGTCTGTCAATGGAAGGGGAACTCCAGTTCCTTGAGAGCCATAGGAAGCCACAAAATGCAAGAGTATTTAGGCATCACTTTACAACAGCACACAAAAGACTCGGTATTAATAGCTTCAATTACAAAGTGCTCCTTAAAGAAATAAAAATATTTCAGTGCTCATGGCTGGACCATGTCAATATGATAAAAATGACAGCAATACAAAAATTAATTTACACTTTTAATGTTAATCAAATTATCAAAAGAACACTTTACAGAACCTGATAAAATAATATAATATCAAGGGAAATAATTCAAAGAGTTAAGGATGAAGAGCCAATCTATTTTATAAAGCAGCAGTCATCAAAACCATCTTGTATTGATGAAAAAATAGACACGGGAGAATCAGAAACAATATAACCCAGTGGAAAATATAAATTAGTTCAGAAAAAACTCCCTCATCAACAAAAACTGCAAACTGTCAGGCATAAACTGAAAGTGTGACTTTAATGTTAAAGATCGTATTAGAAAGAACTTAGAAGAAAACAGATAATATACCTTTCCCAGCTAACGATAGATGTCTTCTCAATCAAGTGACAGAAGGAATCAAAAACATATAAAATTGAAAACCTGCACAAACAAAACACATCTAAGTTAAGAGAAGTGGTAAAACAGGAAAATATGTGGCATCTAAGATACTTAGACAACACACATATATACACATACGCTATTCCACAAGTCCTGGTAGTCATAAGCTGGTAAAGCTTCTAGCTCTAAACGTAACCCAGAGATGCTAAAGCTTAAAACTGCAGTAAGATTTGTGGGACAGCCCTTCCCAATAAAAAAATAATTAAATGATAGGAAAAGTTCTCAAAACTAACGACATGAAAGAATGCTCAAGAAAGGCAAATCAAGACAACTGAAGTTTCGCTTCCCACTCAACAAATTGGCAGAGGACCAAAGCTGGGAAGGGTCAATGCTGGAGGGGTTTCAAGACAACTGGTATATTAGTGCATTATTGAAGCTGCAAATCCAGCTACCAATCTGGAATTATGCAAATAAAGTTATTGAAATGCACAGAGATTCCTCCATAAAGGCACCCACCCCACAGGGAAAGTCTCCACACATCCCAAAATACTGACATCATCATTTGGGGGTTAGCACAAAGCTGCAAAGTAGATGTTCATCATTTGGACAATGGCTCAACAAATTGTGGTAGGTAAAGGTGAATGAAAGGACTGGGCCATAATAAATGATTTCCTCGTGGACGCCCATAGCTCTTCCCTCTGCACACGAGGGCTGTTTCCAGGAAGTCACATAGACTCATGTCTGATGGAGCTCAGTCTAATGGAGCAGAAAACATATGGATGACCACAACACAGGCAAAGCAGGGGAAGGGAAAAAAATAAATGTTGGAAAAGTGAATTTTGAAAACTAAAAATGAGTTTAATGGGGAGGAGGAGAGGAAAAATAACAGATAGCCCATTCTGCTTTTATTAAAGAACCTTTTGTGACAGTTACATTGCTATCTGCCTCAGAGAGTGGTTTTGAGGAAAGGCTCAGTCAACCTCCGGTTGTTAAGAGAAACAAGTTAAATGCAATTGTTATAATGTCACTACTTCGAGGATCTGTGATTTCACTGATGTGGACAGATGACCCCATGATAATGATGGAGTGCTTGGACCCCAGTCAGAAAATCACGTTTCTCCCTAGCCTCCAAATACAGGCAGTTTCTCCCCAGTCCAAGGACAGCCTGCCCTAGATCTTTCTTCCTGATACAGTAGCCAGCTTTACAATAGAATTTATTAGTTTGAACCAACCATGTCCTGGGAACTGGCTGTGTACTGGGTCACAACAACATTTACTACTCATTGATCAATCATATGTATCCTAGATTTAGATATATGTATACTCACATTCATCTCGTCTAACAAGACATTGATGAGAGCAGCCTGGGTATTTCTCAGTCAGCTCTGACCGTTAGTGGACTTAATATCATTTCAGGGCTTCTCAGTCATCACCATCTTGAGTGCAGGCAGGAGTGGCCTTTCTCAAGAAAGCTGAGTAAATATCTTTTTTCCTCCTTTGGTCACACACTACACACTACCATCCCACATACCACCTAGATGTGACCTTGGGCAGGTCGCTTACTGCCCTTGGCCTCAGATCCATCTATAAAAAGAAGAGGTTGAATGGTGGACACTCAAGTCCCTTACATCTCTAGCTCTGTGACAAAAGAAAATACAGCCATTTTCTAAAGTCTTATGGTAAGCAAATGTAGAAATGAGACAACAGATCTGATACAACATTCCCTTCAACATCTGCAGCACCAGGTGGCTCCCATGTCTCTATACAATTTTATTTCCTATGATCCTCCTCTGCATGCTCTGTTTCACTTAAATGGAAATACTAGCTGTTCTCTCAGCATTAAGTTGAATGGCAAGGCAGCATGATACAATGAAGTGGTGAACTCAGAATAACAGGTCCTGAAATTAAATCCCAAATTTGCCATTTATTACTTTTGACAATTGTTCAGAAAATTGACACTGACTGTAATATGGACTGCTATAACACCTAGTCATCCTGACAATGTCAAAATTCCAGTAATGTCCTTACATTCCTACCCTTAAGACAGAGATTAGGTTGAGCTGAATCAAGACTTTTAAGTCCTGTCCTGAGATCTTGCCTTGTAGGAATCAAGGTGGATCTAGGCCTTTGATATCCTAGCCCCCTTCCATTGGAATTCATGTCATGAAAGGCAAAACAGCCAGAGTGAAGTGATTCTCCTTGCCCAGAAGGCCAGGGACAGCTGAGATCTCATGACCAGGCCTTGCTACCTCATGTTGCTTCCTCCCCCTTATGTCTTAATATTATAAAAGACTTTTTCATGGGCCTCTAGTTTGAGAAATCCAGTGGACATCCCCCAGAATGGCAGGTTTGCTACCCTGTTATCTCAATTAAAGAAGCTTTACTCCTCAATGCATGGCTTTTGAGTTATTTCAGGGCTTGATACTTTGAACAAGCCATTTCATCTCTTGGATCCTCAGTTTCCTTGACTATAAAATGGTTTAATACACATAGAGCCCATTGGGAGAAGAATTTGCTTAAAGAGAAGCTTGCTTGTAGCAAAGCTTTCTCACCTGTTGATACTAACCTAATTAGGCACTGAGTCACGAGGGTTGCGACGCCTTCTGGCTCTAAGTGTATACATATTCTGAGTTGGTATTTTGCTTTTGGGGTTCACTTACGAGGACCGTTTGATTCCCTGGTCGAGACTCTGAGTAGTCACATGTTCAGACCGCCAACTAGTCAGAAGTAAAGGCTGTCGATCCAGTGGTCTAAGTAAAGTGTATAGTAATATTGCTTTGATTCAAGCAATCAAGAGTCCTGTCTGTTGGCCTTTGTGCTAATTTCTCTGCCTGTATTTTCGATGATGTTCAGGGTGCTGACTTTTCCCCTGAGCTAGTGAATATAATTAAAGAAGATTATTGACCCCTTAAAAATTGCTTTCCTTTCAGAAAAGCAGACTCAAGAACCTGTGCTAGCAAACCTCCTGGGGGTTCCAGGGTGCTCGCTGCTACAAATGGGGGTGGGGGCTGACCTAGATGAACTTCTAAGGTCTCTTCCAGCTCCTGATGGAAGACTGTGATCTCCCACCTCCATGCCTTACATAGAGATGCCTAGAAGGCACTCCCTCCTCACTGCCTCTTAGAATTCTTAGCTTCCTTCCAAACCCAGCTGGAGCGGCACCTCAGCCCCCAGCCTTTCTTAATCACTCCAGCCATTACTAAACTTTCTTTGAAATTACTTCATTCATGTGTGCATATGTTTTATCTGCCAATAGATTAAAATTCCCTTGAAAGCAGGGATTCTGTATCCCCAGTGCCTACCCCTGTCCAGCTCAAATGGTTATTGAATTGACCAGTGGGAAGATTGGACCAAAGGCTCCTAAAAGTTCCATTGTGCATAAACTGCAGAACAGTCCCAAGAGTAAGGCTGGCTTCCCCATTTTCCTTTCCTTTGGGTGGTTCAGTAAAAGGCAAGGGTGTCCCTATCACTCTCCTTATCTTAATGACCACTGCTCTCTGCTCCCAACAAAAGAAAAAATAATGCTATTAGGGACCTGTTCGTTAAGGCCTGCCCCCTGGAGGTAAAGATGCTCTTATCTGTCAACATTCCGTTTCTTACCACTGAGGGTCACAGAGGCCACAGGTCATATTCTTCAGAAGGGAAGAGTCCTCCAATTCAATTCAACAGATAAGTATATTAAGCAACTCTTATGTACAAAGTGCTGTGCTGGGGCTAAAGCCCAAAATCATCTCTGAGCTCCAGAGTTCACATTCTACCTGCACAGATAAAGCAGCCCAGGGTAATTCAAGGGAAAGGAGAAATGGAGTCAATCAGGGGAGGCTTCTTTGAAGAGGTGACATCAGTGCTGAGCCTTGAAGGAAAAAGACTGTGTAAGAGGCAAAAGGAACATTCTGGACATGGAGAACAGCTTGTGTGAAAGGACAAGTTTTTACTTGTCCTTTGATGTCCTAGCCCCCTAGGCCTGACCATAGGTACTTTGGAATGAAGCTGGAAAAGTGAGGGAGCGGGGTTCTTGTGCAGGCATTGGATACGAGGCTAAGGAATACATCACTGACCCTCCAGGCAACGGGGACCATTGAAGGTTTGGAAGAACCACCATCAGAGAAAGTGCCGGGCGAGCTGATGATTGGCTCTTTTACTGGGGAAAGCTGGTCTGGGGAGTAAGGTAGCACCAGGGATCACAGCAGAAAGGACGGGGATGGTAAAACAAAAGACATTAGTGAATTCCATTGTTAAACCTGGCCAGAATTCTGCAATAATAAAAGCTCCTTTGGGTGGTGCTTAATATGCATGAGCTCATGTGTTCTCAACAGTCCTGGGAGGGAAATGCCACAGCTACTGTTACTTCACTGTACTAATGACACCACGAAGGATGACATACTAAACGATTTGCTCCAGAGTCACAGGGTGCCACGGCAGGATTGAATCCCAGGACTTCTGGCCACAAGCCCTCCTGATGTGCCACTCTAGCTGCTGTCACAATTGTCATCAAGGCAGAAGATGGTCAGAGTCTCAAGCAAGGTGGTGGCCATGCAAAGGAAGAGAAGGGGATGGATGGATGCATGGAGAGAGAGAGAGAGAGAGACAGACAGACAGACAGAGAGATGGATGGATACATGAGATACTGAGGAAGAGCAGAGAAGAGAGAGAGAGAGAGATGAAGAAACAGAATGAGCAATAGACTGAGAGAGATGGAGAGAATGGGAAGGAGAGAAAGACAGAGACGGGGAGAAAGAGGCAGACAGAAAGAGATGGATAGAAATGATATAGATAAGATATATGATGGATGGATACATGAGATAGGTAAATAGATATAAATAGGCAAGATAGATTAGATTGATTAGACTAGATAGATATAGATGATAGATAAGACAGATAGAAGTGAGATATAGATGATGCGTGAGATCACTATACAGATGAAGCAGACAGGTAGATAGATAGATAGCAAGATGAGGTGGATCATTTAAAGGGTTTTACCATGTGCCAGACTTTGTGCTAAAGGCTGGGAATGTAAATACAAGCCAGACAGTCCTTGCACTCAAAGCTCATGAGGAAGCCTCTTATCTGCAGCCACTCACTCCCAGCCAGGCTGGCCTCTCCACCCTCCATCACAGGCTCTTCCTGCACAAGGGGACAACAGACAATTAATTAAGAGCAAATATCAGTAAAATCCATCCCTGGATTATTCACTGCAAGGAGAATTTAAAATCAGGTCATTTGAATAAGTGAAAAATCTTTATGAAGCACATCTTGTGTGCCAAGCACTGTGCTAATCAGAGACAGCAGCTCATATTCTAAGCAAGGAGCTCACACACAAGAGAGTTCAATGCAGGTCAAGAACTGGGGGCCCTTGGGTTGCAAATATTTTTCACTCACACAGACCTTTTTCCTTCTCAGTGATTAACATTTAATATCATTTTTGGACTTTAATAAGGGCCAGAGCTTGAATTAATCAATCAGAAGAGTCTCTTTGTTCTCTGAAGTAAACTCAGAGTAAACCTCTTCTTATGTCAACAAGGACAGATGAGGCTGACTTTGCATACTTTATGAGACCCTTAATCTAAGACACTATCTTGAATAATGAGACTTTTTTCCATATCTTAATGTTTTACGGACATATGTTATGGCATGTTAATGGTAAAGAAAACACAGATATCCTTGGTCGTAATTTCAATTGAAATTTTGTCAACTCCGTTATCTTATTGTATTTATAACCTATTCAGTTAAGAAAATTCCTTTCTCATGGAATAGTTAAACACATATAGAGGCCATAAATCTGAGGGACACAGACACCCTTGGATTGTCCTAAAACAGACTTAAGCCTGGTCATTCTTGTATTGGTCAGTCAGAGATTTCGCTGCAGTCAAAAAAAAAATGCTTTGCTTGGTGGGAGGCTTGTGACAGCACAAAGACAGGCTGACGTGTCAGGGAGGCTTTAGTCAAGGTTAAAGCCATGGAGAGCCTGGTCACCACCCCACTCTGAGAGGCATTGGGCTTCCCTGGGCCTAGAAGTCAGTGTTTGGTGTGAAGCGACTGAAGACCGAAGGCTTTGAGGACCTGAGTGAAAATCCATAAAACAAGACTGTTGGTGTTATGGCTAGCTTATATCCCCTGGTGTGTTCCCAGTGAAAAAGCATGTTGCCTTCTTCCCCTGGTGCCTAATAAGCACAGCGCCTGCACACCGTAGGCACAAAATGTTTACAGGTCTATTATCAAGCACAGATCAGAGGCCCTTACTCAACCTTGCGCAGACCCCTCTGGCATCTGGCACAGCCCACAGACCCTCCTCATAACACTGCCTGCTCTCCTAACTCAAAGCAACGCCACACCTGTAACAGGTTAGCGACAATAAGATAAACTTGTTTTTCCATCCAGGTCCCTGCCGAGAAACTTTATGATAATGACACACAGCGCTTGGAGCACGTCTGTTTGCAAAGCACTTCTTACATGCTAGCACAAAGGATTCTCACAATCACCCCCACCCTATTTCACAGATGAGGAAAGGGCAAAGGTGGGTGACCTGCCCAGGTGACACACCAGGTGTTTGGGGCAGGATTCCACTGTTAAAAGCACCAGACCAGCCCCTACTTTGTGAGTGCTTTTAGCGCTAAGGATGATGGTTACTGCATATATTAATAATACAGGGTATAACGACTCCTATGGTCACATGACCAGCCACCAAGAGTCGTCAGTTTCCCCATCCGCAGAATGGATCATTGCCCCGATCAGTACGCTTCTCTCCTCCCCGGCAACCCAAACACCCTTGCCCCGCCCCGCCCCCCCCCAGGACTTTCCCCGGGGGCGTTGCTGGGAGACAAAAGGGGTGTGGCCAGGAGGACAAAACCAGGCCGGGCGGAGGCGAGGGCACAGTCACGTGAGGAGCGCTGGGCGGGGCGGGGCCACAAGTGCTCACCTCCCAATTTCCCCGCCCCTCCCCTTCCATTTCCCCTCCCCACAACTCTACT
>CM053773.1:232563827-232647273 GCA_028658325.1 Potorous gilbertii
GCCGTCCTGGGTCCTGCCCCCTCCATCTCCCCACCCCCTCATCTTCAGCCCCACCCGCCTGGTCTGGGCCCCGCCCCCTCGGTCTCGCCCCCTCGGTCTGAGCTCCGCCCCCCAGATCGTCGGCCGCGACCCCGCCTCCTCAGCGGTTCCGCCTTCCGACACAACATGGCAGCGGCGGCGGCGAAGGCCGGCCTGGCAGGGCTGAGGCGGGCGACCTCGGTGATGTGCCTGGGCGCTCGGCGGCTTCCCCTCCGGGAGCTCTCGGCTCCGGCCCGGCTGTACCACAAGAAGGTAGGGTCGCGGAGCGCCTGGGCCGGGGAGGCGGGAACGTTGGAGACCCTGGGTGACGCCGTTAGAGAAGCGGCCGCCCCTCCTGCGCCTGCGCGTGCGCCCCTCCCCCCTGCGTGCGCGTGCGCGTGCGCGTCGTCCGCGTGTCCGCCGAGCAGGCCGAGTTCTAGGAGGGGCCCTCTCCGAGGACGCCGCCGAGTCAAGTAGAGAGAACGGCGTTTAATAAGTGCCTGTGTATGTCAAGCCCTGGGCGAGGGGCAGATTTGGGCCTGACGTTGGTTAAACGCGGGTGGGGACCGAGGCCGGGGGGAACTCCCGGGTGAGGAAGCCCCTGCACCAGTGAAAGCCCAGTGGTCACCGGGCTGGGGTCCCTCAGGTGGGAAGGCCGCACGAGGTGGGCAGCCTAGGGGGAGAAAAAGCGGGCCCCCTGCTGTGGCAGGTGAGGCCGGGGCCCCTCCCCCCACCTTTCTGACAGTTGAGGAAACTGAGGTTCAAAGAAGCCCCCTCTTGGAGCTGGCAGAAACCTTAGAGATCAGACATGGGCACCTAATTTATGCTCTTAGAGCCACGCAGGACCCCAAAGAGCTTTTTAAAAAAGTAGGGGTGATATTATGTAGCGTATGGCAAATTAAAACGCATAAGTTTTTAAAGTATTCATTTCTGTAATAAACTCATTTCATTCTAACATAACTTTTAAAAAAAGAAAATAACTTTCCCAAAACAAAAGAAATTAGGAAGAAAAGTGGCCTTGTTTTACACGTACTTGCCTATCTCTAGTGTCCAGTTTAATCCAAGTCTGTTGCAAAGTGTTAAATACATGAAGAAAACCTGACCTAATGGGCATAAGTGGTTGTAGTATTTTAGAGCACCTTGGTACTGTTACAGAAGGGATTTTTAAGACCTCTAGGGAGACCTGCTGACCTAGATCAGCCCCCACATTATACACTGGAGGAAACAGACCTGGAGAGCTAAAATCACTTGATTAATGGGCACCATTGCCAGCTCCTTCAACTCCCAGCCAGTGAATGTCGGGAGCGGAATTTGAACTTGGGGTCTTTCCAACTGGGAATCTACCATTACACTCACTGCCTGCCCTTGGGATAGCTGATATCCACCCTAGAGGGGACCTCAGAGAACATCTAGCCCATCCCCTCATAAACTGGGGCTTGAGAGAGGACACAAGTTCTTCTATGAAGTAAATGTCAGAGCTGGACCTAACCCCTCCCCTCCAGGTAAATCAGAATACTTTATTGTCTAATTTGAGGGTCTAGATTTATACACATTAAACAGAAAATACTTCAAATACCTTGTGGTTTCATCACATCACAAGTTCTCCTTTTCCCAGTGCCAGATGACAAGTCCTTTCATGCTTTAAAAACAGTCTTTGACAGGTAAAGGTCATGGTAACTTTTGTCCAAGCTAGTGGTGAGTTTCTGTGCCCAGTACATGGTACACAGTTGGTGCTTAATGACTTGCACTTAGGTTGACCCTCAGACAAGAGGCTCTTTCTCCAAGCCTTTCCACTATGCAGGACCTGCCGGCATAACTAACAAGGGCCCAGGATGACCCTGGGTCGTGAAAAGGAGCTGCCAAAGGGAGTTATTACAGCTCTGCTTTATAAGGTACTTTGCTGTGAGGTCAGCAGTACCAGAAACCTGGTATCTAGAAACAGGAAGTGGCTTGGGGTGGAAGTCGATGGAGGGCCCTGAGACCCAGCAGTCACAGTCTCCAGGCTTAGAGTCAGGATTTGACTCGGGCTTCTCCATTCTGAATCCAGGGCTCCTTTCCACTGTACCAGCAGGAAGGATTCTGAGCAGATCATCCCTAAGTACCCTCCTGGTCTAGATGAGCCAGCACTGCCTCCCAACAGGCCAGTTTGGCCTTAAAGCAGAAAGCTCTGCTGCAGCTGGTGATGAGTGCTGCTGAATCAATCTGTAGCCTCCAGGGAAGTCAGACTGTCAGGAAGCCAGGACTCAGATTGGGAAGGGGACTTGCTGTCAGCTTGGATCTCCTCACTTCCCACTTCATCCTTCCATTTCAGGCCCACCAGTCTCTGGTATGTTGGTGCTGGGGGGCTGGGGAAACCTCCAGGTGAGAAGCCAGGAAAATAGGGACAACTTGCAACCTCCCCCAGTACTCACTGATCAGCCCCTGGGCAGGCAGGGCAAGCCAATCACTTCCTCAGTGAAATCACATCCTCCTTTACAGGAGATTGTCAGGAAGGCCCAGCAGTGTGCATGGAGGATGCTGTTCCTCTTCGGGCCCTGTCTTAAGATCATTTTGTTTTTTCTTAAGAAACAAAACTGTGTGCCTGTGAAACCATAGTGTCAGATATTAGAGTGGGCCCAGATGAGCCCTACGGCCCCTTCTGGCTCTCAGGTTCCCATGAGTGATATGGAGCATTGATGCAGCATGTTCAAGTTGGCGAAGCTTTTGACTGCTCTCATCTGCTTTGACCCTTACAAGAACATCTGATCCACTGATGTCCAGTCCCCAGATGTGTTGGATATATTCTGACCGAGTCCATATCTGACCCACTGGGTGTCCACTCCTCAGCCACGTGGTATATGTCATGACCTATTCCAAACAAGGACTGGAAGTCTGCTTAGCAGGTACATTGGAGTCTTTGCTGGCAGATGGTAAAGCAACCTCAAACCTGCCTCTCCTGTCTCAGAAGAAGCAGGGTGTCTGTGACTGAGTTTTCCTGTTTTTCTTGAACCTGGGGATTCATTCCCCTACCCCAAGATGGTTTTTGTTGCCCTGGAGCTGGCTCAGCAGCCAGAGTCTGTGATAAGGGAGTAAGTCCCTCTTACTCTGGGCTGTGACACAGAAATGGTAGGGAGTCTGCCTACCTGTGCAGAGTAGGCCAGAGATATTAAAGCAAATTCCATCTTTAGTCTTACAATGCACCTCCTTGCTGGGGTCTTTGGAAAAAACCACCAGGACCAGACAGACACCTTCCAGACAGCTCCATGACAAAGCTCTGTGTTCTCAAGGTAGTGGGTTTGCCCTCGGGGAGCAGCCAGAAGTCATTCTGAGGTGTCTTGGGGACATGAAGATTCACCTGGCCAGAAGATGGGGTTATGACAGACAACTGAGGAGGAAATAATTTTTTCTCTATGTGCCTCTTGACCTGGAGATTCTCAGAGCATCCTCGCCGGGCCCACCTTCCATGCCCAGCTGTGCCTGCAGTTACCTGGGGGCCAAGCTTCAGTAAACAGCAGGCACAGGGCCCAGCTACGGGGCTGTGTACTTGTTTAGGGGGTTTCAGTATTCTGTGGTTGCACCTCATGGGCCTCTCTTGGGACCAGTGCAGGTAAGGGGGCTGGTACCCCTTTTGGGAGTCCCTGCATGTGCCCTCACCTCCCGGCCAACTTCCTGCTTCTGATCAGAATCACCTGAGACGATAATTGCTCTTTGTACATCAGGGGACCCATGATGTCATCAGTGCCTCCTGATCCCTGTGGTTCACATCATTTCCTTCACTCTTCAGGAGGGGGATGGGGATCTGTTCAATGTGACCACCAGCATCTCTGGCTTCTAGTACTGGACATTCTGTACCATTGCCCCAAGCCCTATATACAGGGCACCCATGAGAGAGGGCAGTCCCAGGGGTAGGCCTTGGGCCAGGGTGTCAGAGGACCCGCAGCACCCCATAGAAATACAATCAGATAATATTCCACTTTACAATGAAGGCATTTTTTGGCTGAGATCATTCCTGTTTAAGTTGGACTCCACTGCTTTAGGCAGATCTCTAAGAGTAGCAAAGAAGGTGCCAACCCACATTGGTAGAGGGAGTTCCTAGACCAGTGAAGTTGAATTTCCAATCCCCATCCCTCTGGTGACCAGCAAATCATAAAAGTGGTGGTGTTGTCTTTGGGTTGTGTGGGCAGCAGAAGATACTGAGAATCACGTGGATCTTTGTGCCCCAAGTAAACCAGTAACCAGCTGAGGGACTGAAGCACATCAGTTTTGATGAAACCAGAGACTAAAAAGTTTGCTGCTCAATTTGGGGAGGGAGGTGATGTCTCATGGAGAGTTGGCTTCATATTATGGTCCCAAGTTAACAAGCAGCCGCATTTCACAGAGGCCTTGGATCCCCCTCCTCCCATATGGGAAGGAAATTCTTTAGAGCTAGAAAATTTATTATTTTACAATTCTCTCATTTTAGGTGGTTGACCATTATGAGAATCCCAGAAATGTAGGATCCCTTGACAAGAAGTCCAAAAACGTTGGCACTGGATTGGTGGGGGCTCCAGCTTGTGGAGATGTTATGAAATTACAGGTAACAGTGGTCGTCATCCTTCTGAAAAGAAGTCACAGTGACTTTGCACCATTCCTCCTCTCTTTTTTGTTCTTTTAATAAATTTACTATACTATACTTGCCACCAGTCTGGGGCAGAAGCCAGAGTCTCTGCCTTCAGGAGTCCTCTCAGAGGCGAGGAAAGAATCAGAGATATCCCAGTCATTGTTGAGGCGGCCTCACCCCAGGCATTACTTAGCTTGCAAACGCTTGACTTTTATCCAGCTGCAGTACCTGACCAGAGAAACGCTATAGTTTCAGTACATCTGGATTTTAGCAAAGCATTTACCATGCTTTATTTTTTAGTTGGGAGAAATAACACATATTTGGACCAGGTAGTTCAGTTAGCAGAAACACTTGAAAGATGGGACTTTGCTAGTCATAATTGACTAATTAGTCAATGGCTGTTTATAGAGAAGTGTCTTAAGTTTAATACTCCAGGACTCTCTCCTTGACCCTGTTACGTTCAACATTTTTCTCAGTGTCTTAGTTGAAATTTTAGATGGTATGTTTATCAGATTTTTTTTCTTAAATATTCCTTCTCCCTCTTATCAACTAGAATTCTATTTCCACTTAATTCATGAACTCATAAGTTCATTAGCAGAGGGTAAGGTGTGACCTGAATTGGGGGAGGATAGTGTTGAACAAGATGACCCCTAAAGCTAGGATCCTATGAACCTAATATTAATTATTAGATACATTAACATAGTTGGTGTTGAACAATATTTTTGTTGGAATAAATCCTAATTTAGCCACCTTGGGTGAGGATGAACTCTTCAGAGTTGTGACATCCCCTTGTGGCTGGTGACCTTAGCCTGGGCTCTTATTGACCTTAGAGAACCCTGTCTCACTTGGTTGTTTTTGAGTTCAGCTTGGTCAACAATTGCCTCATCGTGGAAGGGAGGGAGACTGCTTGTCTGCCTGCCAGAGGTTTTCAGTCTTATCTTGGAGTACAGAAATAAGTTGGCAAGACACAAGAAAAAACCATAACCCGAAATTGGAACCACAGCTAACTATTGCAGTCTCCCAGAGTTGGGGAAACTGTTCTGGGAGGGGTTAGAGAGTGGAACAGCAATGGTCCACACAGATCCTTCTCAGGCAGGCCTGGTGTTGGCCAACACCTTCTCACACAGAACTTTGGAATGAAATTGAGTCTATCATTAAGTTCCGAAAATGGGGTAGAAGGCAGATGAGCACACCCAGATGGGCCCTAGGGACCCCCAGTCACCCCAGGATATGGACCCTGAAATGTGGTACAAGGAGCCCAGACCAGTTTTATTTCTCTAGATCCAAGTGGATGAAAAAGGGAAGATTGTAGATGCCCGATTCAAGACATTTGGCTGTGGCTCGGCCATCGCTTCGAGCTCCCTGGCTACAGAGTGGGTTAAAGGAAAAACGGTAAGGCTGGTGACAGACTCCCTATAATGAGCTCCCCTTCCCACAGGCTCTGCTCTCATTGGGAATTTTTGTCAGAAGTTTTAATTTGTTTTTGGGGGTGGGAGGTGGGGGGACTTGCATTTGGCCTTGGAGAATTTTGCAGTTCCTCTTGAAGAATTAGGAGGCACTGTATTTTACTAAAATTAGGTTGGAAATCTTGGTGATGATTTCCTAAACTCACAAATTTGTGTGTATGTACATATGTACATATGTATGTACACAACACATTCTGACATCTGGTTTTGGTTAATGCTCACAATGCCTGGTTCTTAATAAACGCTGTTAGCTTGTCTTGCTCCATGTGAGGGTCAGCATGGTAGAGCGGGAAATCCATCTACCTGACCTTTGTTATCATTTCCTCTTTCTGGGTCTCAGTTTCCCTTATATAAAATCTAAATTGGACACTCATCTTTAAGAGTAGGTGGCTAGGTGCACATACCATAGTGTGTGCACCATAGTGCACAGAGCTTTAGGCCTGGAGTCAGCATGACTCATCTTCCTGAGTTCATATCTGGCCTCAGACACTTCCTAGCTGTGTGCAAGTCATTTCACCCTGTTTGCCTCAATTTCCTCATCTGTAAAATGACCTGGAGAAGGAAATGGCAAACCACTCCAGGATCTCTGCCAAGAAAACCCCACAGTGGGCCACAGTTGAAATGACTGAACGATCATAGATCTCAAAGAGCGCTCTTGGTTCTCATTTCTTTGGCTCTTTATATAAAACGCTGAATTTAAAGATACCCATAAGATGTTCTCACAGGTTTCCCAGCCATATTCATCTAATTTCCTTCCACTGTACTTGGAATTGCTGACCAAAAAGAGCTTTTGCTTATTTGAAAACCCTAGCAGAGAATGTGAAAGAGACAGACTAGGACACTTAACAAGGATTAATTGTACCTCTCCCTTCATAGTCCTTTGGGACTGTCGTGGTTTGTTTGTTTTTTTGGTACTAAGCAAAAACCTCACAACTTTGTTATAGAGAGTAATGCTGGGGTTGGGAGGAGGGGGTAGAAGTGAAGCTGATTTGGAAACAAATTGTATCCATTAAAAAATGAGGTCTGCATAGGAGCTTTTTTTTCATTTTTCACATGGTCTGTAAGAGAAGACGAATCCTTTGCTGCATCTGATGCTCATGTCCTTTCATTTGCAACTCTCAGGTGGAAGAGGCCTTAACCATCAAAAATACCGATATTGCCAAGGAGTTGTGCCTCCCTCCAGTTAAGCTGCACTGCTCCAGTAAGTCATGGCTCAGCAGAAATGCTGCTGACCTTGTGTCTTGTGTGACATCTGATGACATGGTCTCCACATGTAGCCAGAAGGGAGAGGGGACAGAGAGGCCTTGGTTGGGAGTTTGAGTCACAGTATCTTGAACAGCTGTCAGGGTTGGGGAGAGGGGCTTGAGAGGTGGACCCAGCAACTCTTATTGCCTGTCTCCATTGAAGGAGAAACTTGGAAGCTGTGAGCGGTCCCAGGTCCCCACAGCCTACTTGGCCTGGTGAGATCACAATCTTCCAGCAGTGTGTCCATCTCAGCTCTGTGGGCTGTTTTTTTAAACAAGATTTACAGGTCAGCTTTTGTGCTTTGATCCCACGTCCTGTTTCTCATCACTTTTTGCCCAGATACCCTTTGGGTTGTTGGCCTCCATGTTTGGGAGTCCAGCCATGTTCGTGTCTCATTCCCATACACGGCTTCTCCTTGGAGGAGACCCTTTTTTAGGCAGGTCTACGTGACTTTCCAGTTCACCTCTGGTAGTAAATCACTGCTTCCATCCTCCCTCCTCTCAAAGTTCTGGGAGTGAGCAAGGCCCATGCTGCTGTTCAACTGGACACTGAGGTTGTAAGTTTCCACCTTAGTAAGAGTGGAAAGGGCGCATGAGAAAGGAAAGACAATGTCTAGGCTTTGAAAAAGGAAGACCTTGTGTTGAGACCAGAGAGTGTTAAAGCTGCCAACCTCAGGGCAGTGTCCTTTCGTTTACCATTCTTTCTGTTAACTCTTCCCCTCTGGGCTGATGCTGACCGTGGCTTTTAGGTCACTGACTTAGGCTCCTTAACTCCCTTAGCCTTGAATGCTGTGTCACGGAGACCTTTCCAACACCCAGGCCAGGGCTTCTTGCCCCATCACAAGGGATTTCAGAAGGCACCTGATCCAGCTCAAAAGGGAGTGGGAGGCCTCTCTCTAGCCCCATCTTCTGGAGGCCCTTACATCCTGGGCCCCCTGCCTCCCTCTTGGGGCCATCCTGGGCTCTCACTTCAAGTTCTGGGTTGAGGCACACAAAGGGCCTGCCCTCCGTTTTGCACCTACATTTTAAGTACAGGGAGTGTTGAGCCATAGCGGGATACTCCACAAGGGTTTGAAGAGCCCGTGTGTGGAGCCAGGGCTGAGCTGGGCCTACTTGGGCTCAGAGAAGATGAAGGGACGGAAGCAGATTCGAGGTCACTAGAAAGAGACACTGGGAACAGTTAGGGTCCTCCAGGCGTGGAGCAGACTGACTCCATCATGAGGTTTGATGCTCTAATGGGCCATCAACAAGGACATAAATCAGAATAGACAGATCGGGAAGGGCTCCCAGGGGCCTCTGGAAGCGGGGCACCTGCAGTAGAGGAAATCCAGAAAGGCTGCCTCATGTAGGTGGTGGTTAAGCTGCATCCTGTAATAAGAGAGGGACTCTGAGGGAGAGCATTCCAGGCTGGGGAGACACAGCTCAGGCCCAGGCCCTGTGGAGGGAGGAGATGGGATACAGTGATCTACGCCAGGGGCAGAGAAGGCCAGTGTGGCTGCATTGTATGGTGTGGAAGGAGGAGCAGCCAGCTGGCAAAGGCTTTTAAAGCTAAATAGAGCTTGTATTTGATCTTGGCAGCAGTAGGGAGCCATGGAGTTAGGGATCTGCTCCTAGGGGAGATGACTTTGGCAACTGTGTTGAGGCCAGACTGATTGCTTTTGTGTCATCTGGCTGTGAAGTGGCAAGGACCTAGGAGAGAACATGGAAGGTTCCAAGGTCTCCCGACAGAAGCCAAATGGTCACTTCATGGGGAGGTCCCAGAGAGAGCTCTCCTCAGCTGCAGGTCTGTTTGGGCCAGGTGTAAGAGTCTCCCAAGTCCAGACCTTCTTCCTTTGATACTTTGGTGTCTTCCCCCTGAGGGCCTTCAGGTGCGTGCCACAAGCTCAATCCCCTTCTTATAGGCCAGGAAGTGAGATCATCAGGTTAGAGGGCAGAGCGAGGACTCGAAGGACATCCAGCTCTCTGTTCCTTTCCATGCTTGAAGAAGCTGCATCCCCACCCAAAGGCTTCTCTCCTGCAGACTGAACAGATATCTCCCTGGGCCTCTCCTTTCTAAATGCCCTCTATGCCCTCTGCCCTATGGAGAATAGGGACTGAACCCCAGGACTACAGTAGCCCCTTGGAACTGAGCCCTCCTTTGGACCCTGCCTCGTAGGGCAATCTGAGATTGGGGTGGGGGGCTGCCATGCCCAGGTGGCTCAGGCTGAGCCCCTAACTCTCCAAGGGTGGGGAATCTGCAGCCTCAAGACCACATATGGCCCACTAGGTCCTCCAGTGCGGCCCTCTGACCAAATCCAAACTTCACAGAACAAATCCCTTTCATAAAAGGATTTGTTCTATAAGGTCACACCCAAGGACCTACAAGGCTTCCCCACCCCTGCAAGACCCTTAGATCTTCATTTGAGCTATCTGGCCACATGTGCTCCCAAGTAAGTTTGTGAAATGATTCCTTAATCAGAGTTTATGACTTGATGTCTTTATCACGTTTTATCCCAATTGGTTTCATCTTGTCAGTCTTTGGGGAGCCTGACTTTTTTTCCAGTGTATAAGCCTCCCTTCCGCCCCCACTGTGTGTCCTCTGCAGACATGATGGGCATGCTGTCCAGAGTAAATGGGAAATACCAAAATGGTAAATAAAAATAGTGACCAGCATAGGGCCAAGGAACAGACCAGTCTTGAGGATACTTCACTGCCGGTCTCCATTCAAAGTGACTATTCGGGAGCTCTCTTTGCCAGCTCTGATTGCCCATAACAGACAACCTCCAGTAGCTCTTCCCTTTGTCCACCCCGAGGCAGGACAAGAAGCTTGGCTTAAGGCAGAGGTGCTAGCTTCATTCCCCAAGGCACCCTTCCTAAATGTTTATTGAGTGAATGAATGATAGAGGTGGAAGCTGATCATCAGAGCAGTGAGTGGCAGTCTCAGAGCCGGGTTGTGGTCTGAGGGAGATTGTATGAAACTGACCCAGACTTTTGAAATTAGAAAGTCAAAAAAGTGAGACCCCCTAACTGAGATGGGAGCAGTTGGCACCTCTTGGCTGTTGATTCATCACATTTGCTACCCTCTGGTGTTTTTACTGGGTCCAGAGTCTTGTATTAAGACAGATTTGCCCAGGTTTCTGATAGTTTCAAAATGTCAGCCTTCATCTCCTTTCCCTTCATCCTTCCTCCTTTTCTTCCCTCCCTTCCCTCCTCCCTTCCTACCTTCCTTCCTTCCTTTTTCCATCCCTTCTTTCTTTCCTTCCCTCCCTCCTCCCTCCCCTCCTTTTTTCCCTTCCTTCCCTCCTCTCCTGCCTGCTTTCCTAGTGCTTGCTGAAGATGCCATCAAGGCTGCCCTGGCAGACTACAAACTGAAGCAGGACACTGCTAAGAAAGAGGAGGGCAAGAAAGAGGAGGAGGAGAAGTGACTTCGGCTGCCCCTTCCCCTTCCAGTGCAGTTGATCGCACCTTAGAGGATAGGAAGCTCTTACTCCCCAATAAAAGAGCCATGTGATAATCACGCACAATGTCCTGTTCTCATAGAAGCTCGCAGCTCCTGTTCTCTGTTTTGGGGCTTATTTCTGCCTCCCATCATTCCCCTCGAGGCCTGATGTTGCTGGAGATTGTGAATTGTGTGACCTGCATTACCTCGTCTGTTCCCGAGGTGGAAACAAAAGATAGAACCCCAGAATAGCTTTCATCTGGAAGGGTGACTTTCATTTAGCACTTAATTGCACCTGAGTTGGGTTTGGGGCAAAGAGTTATTGTTACAGATTGCCTTGGTATAACTATTGGAGAAAACTATTATTGTACATAAAGCAGATCTTCTATGTATATATACATGTACACACATCTGCACATATATGATAAAATAAAACTCCTGTGAGAACTCATCTGTCCTCAGTCAGTTCTGTCTCTTGGGTCGTTCACTCCTACCCCCTGCTCTCAAAGGCCCTGGCCACTTTGCTGCATTCACTGGCCAGGGACACACCTCATATTCCCTGCTCGCTCTGGGTGGCAAGGTCGCTAGCATGCGGATAGGAGGCACTTAATAGATGTTGGACTCATCTAACAAAGTGGAAGACAATGGGATTGATTTTTTTCTTAGTGCGTGTCATTTTGAAATGCACAAGACCCTTTCAGAACTCTGACACCTTACACCAGATGCTACTGAACGTGGCCCACACAGTCTCATAAGGGCATGGTGGTCTCTCTCCCCCTTCAAAAATTCCCAGATATTTTCCTGAGTTTTCAGTCTTTTCAGTCCACGATCTCAGGAAGAAGGTTCACATATCCCCTCTCAGTTTGTAGGGGGAACTGCACTTCTATGTAGCCTCCAGTAGCCTTGGTACTTTCGCTTTTACTGATGGGTGGAGAAGTGTATTTAACGAAACATTCTGCCCCAGGGCCTTCTTTGGTGTCACTGGGGAGGAAGGAGAGACATCATTACTTGCTCTGGAACAAATGAAATCTCACCCTGGTGCCTTCTTGGCTCTGCTGGTTTCTGCCCAGAGAATTCTGAAGGATCCCAAGTTGGATCCTTGTTTTAAACAGACCCGTCTCTGACTCTTAGAGAAAAACTGAGCAAATATACTTTAGGCTGTTGAGTTCTTAGGGGTATTGGAAGTGCTTTATCTCAAGAGCATCTACCAAGAGATGGGACATTCAGGCTGCAGGCTGCAGTCCCGAGTTTCTTGGAGACCTGAGTTTCTCGGAGACCATGCTCAGCACCGTTCTGTTTGGCCACTTGGGGGCATCCATATATCAAGCAGGAGATGGGCTTCTGGGCCAAGGACGTTTATTCCCAGACAACCTTGAAATTGAGGTTCGTTTCTCCAAGGGAGAGGTCCGTTTAAAGATAAACTCTCTGATATAGGGTGATAGGTGAAAAGTTGGAACTTGGTGCCCTTGAAAGAACACGATTGGAGATTCAAGGCCCAATTCTGCTAATATTGTTAATATTAATGATAGCTGATCTTCACAGTTTAGATAGGAATTGATGTACAGAATCTCCTTCGAGTCTCACAACAACTCTAAGGAAGGTTCTCCAGGCATTCTCTGCATCTTGTACTGATACAAATGGCAGCCTCACTGTGGTGATGGAGAGTTTGGGGTTAGCCCTGTCTACACAGCCAGCAGGCCTCAAGTCTCCCAAGTCCAACAAATACTATTTTCTATCCATGCTGCCTTGCACATAGTGAATGCTTGATAAATAATTTTTTAAATTAGTCATGACAGAAATTCAACCGAATATAAAGTTAGGTATTAACATAGGGAAAACTTTGCTAACAATTAGAGTTGTCCAGAAGTCATAGACTCTCTCTGTAGGTGACAGTTCCCCACCACCGGCTTTCAAGCAGAGGCCAAATGTCCATTTTCAGGGTCTGTTTTAGTAAAGAGTCCTTTCAGGTAGGGGTTGGGTTGGATGACCAGTATCCTTCCAGCTCTGAAATATTGTGTTTCTGTGGAATTTTGAAGGGTTCTCTGTTGAGTTCACTCCATGTTTCAGCTGTGAAATCAAACTAGACAAGATTTTTCCTTGGCCAAGAAATCTCTGTGGACCATGAGCTGTTTAGATTTCCAACACTTTTGAGATGATGTCAGATATCCTGTGAGGGAGAGTGCTTGCTCTCAGTGAAAAATAAGGCCTATGAAACAGTTGTCCCCCCACTCCATCTGGGGACCCAGGGATTGCCCATTTTGGATGCTGGGGTGCAGGTCCAGGCACAGTGCCTGGCACATTTAATAAATGCCACCCATTGGGTTCTTACTACAAAGTAACCAAGCTCTCAGGAAGGAGGGGAGAATCTTGCTTTGCTATGTCCATTTGAAAAGACTTGCAGTGCTATACCCATTTCCGGCTTCTGGGTCAAAGCCTCTTCTTTTGCTACCCCAATCACTGCCCTCCCATGGTGTGACAAACCAGTCTCCCCCCACCCCTGAGCCTCTGCTCCTCTTGGAGACACCCCCCCACTCCATTTCAATAACCCCTCAGCTCCAGCATCATGTCTGCTCACTGATCTGGTTCTACTAGTCGATGACTAGTCTCTCCCTGACACAGCCAGGGCTCCCAAGGTACCCCCCTGCTCTTCAGTACAAACTCTGAGATACCTCCTGACCCTGTTGACAGGAGGCTGGGAAGTTGGGGAGAGGAGGGGGGGGTGCAAATGGGTTGTGCTTCCCTTTTCTAGGCAAGGAGAGAAGGGAAAGGGAGCCAGACACCATAAGTCAGCCAAGTTCAGTACATCAGAGTAAGCTAAGAGCTCAGAAGCCATGTGGATCAACCCCCTGCTTTTACACAGAAGGAAACTAAGCCCCAGATCTAGCCTCAGGCCCTGAGCTCCCAGAGTAGCAGCTAGAGTTAGCAACTTGGAAGGATGAAAACTTGGATTCAAATCCTAAAGCTTGCTAGCTGGGTGACCCTGGGCAAGTCATTGCATTTCCTGGAGAGCTTGGTTTCTTTGGCTATATTTCATCCTGGGTCTCTTAGCCATCTGGACCCTGCCTGAGATGCACAGCTATATTGAAGTGATCCGGGGCATCATTTGGATCCTAGTTCTGGGCCCGGAAGGGACTTAGAGGTCACCTTGCCCAACCTGCTCATTTGTACCAAGGATTCTGAGGCCAGAGGAGCCAAGCAATTCGCCAAGGACACAGGTAGTCAGAGTCAAGATTTGAACCCAGATCCTCTGACTCTAAATCCAGGGCTTTTTCCTCAACCTAAAGCTGCTTAGAGGAAAATATTGACCCACCAATAAAGGTCCTCCCCAGCTTTGTAGGGGAAAAAGAGCAATATCGTTACACATCAGTAATATGACCATCCGGTGCGTGGTGATTGGAAGGAAGGGGAGGAAAGAGAAGATGCATTTATTAAGGCCTACTGTATTCTAGGCCCTCTCTATGACCTTACAAATACTATCGCTTTGACAGTTTCTCTCCCCTAAGATCATCCTGGCTGCCTCTCACAGGGCCTGAAATTCCACTCATCAAGATTCATTCCTTTGGATGGTCAAGGCCTTTCAGTGTGCAAGATTTCTTAGGAAAAGAGAAGTTCCCTCAGCTAGAACTGCTGAGGATTTATTTCACTGTGCTGGCCCAGAGCAGGGCCTGTTGGGAATGAGACCGAGCAGAACGTGACGCAGTGGAAAGGACACCAGGCTGGAGTTAGGAGAGCTGGGTTAGGGTTCCACCTCTCTTCTCCATTGGCCTTCCAGGTTTAGGCAAGCCAATTCCCTTCTCGAGGCCGTGACTTTCTGCGATGTAAAGGGAAGAGGTTAAATGACAAAATTATTTATACACTAATTGTATTAATTGTATTATATAATTATATTAACAAAATTAATGCAGTCAATTGTATTATATTAACTGATGTAATTAATTGTACCAATGCAATCAATTCTGTTGTTTATATTAATGTGATTGATTGTATTAACGTGATCAATTGTATGAGTGTAATCAATTATATTAATGTAATTAATTGTATTGTCAGTACAATACATTAATATAATTATTACTATTAAGACGAATTTAGGATTAGAACTGGAAGATATCTTAGATCAACTGGTCCAGAGAGGAAGTGACCTGTTGCCAGTCACATGGGTAGACACAGGATTTGAATCCTGGATCCCTGGCATCTGCTCACATTTTTGGTACCGTGTGCTCTGCCAGCTGTGATTGTGTGAGTTTTATACTTTACAAAATAATTTCTCCTATGTTCTCTCCTTGATTCTGCAATATGGCAATATACACACATTATAATCTGTATTTTACAGAAAAGGAAACTGAGGCCCTGAATCAAAAACTTTTTTTAAAGTCCAAAAAATAAATCATAGGAGTCAGAAATGAAAGGGGCCTTAGGGATTAAATGATCCAACACTATCATTTTACAGAGGTGGAAACAGGCCCAAAAGAAGTGGCATCGTGAACAGAACATACATCCTGGAATCAGGAGGCCTGGGTTTGAATCCTGACTCAGTCACCCTGGATTGCTTGTTTCTTTAGGGTTAGGGGTGCTGGACTCTATGTCCTACAAGGTCCCTGGTTCCAATTCTATGATCCTATCACTTGCCCAAGGCCATATGGCTTAATAAGTAAGGAGCCAGACCCGGACCCCAAGGCTTCTTAGGCCTTTGAATCCCAGGAGACAGAGGTGTGGTGGCCTTTCCATCAGACATGGGTTTCTTAACCTTTCTGTGTCCTGGACCCCTTGGGCAATCAGTCTGTGGAACCCTTTTCAGAATCATATTTTTAAAGGACTGCATGAAATGTTAAATTTCAGTTAGAGGTTTGTGAAAATAAGGATCTGTTCTCATATCCAAGTTCATGGACCCTCGCAATCTCCCCATGGAACCTCTGTCAGTCCCTGGTCCCTGGTTAAGGACTCCTTTGCCACAGCATGGTAGATGGGCATCAGGCCTGGGGAGGGGGGAGTTAGTGCAGCAAGGCCAGGAAGCAGGGTATGGGGTAGGGAGAGAGGACGCCAAAGCTGCACTCTGCTGATGTCACCACTTTGCAGAGGGCCAGCCCTGCTATGGGTCCCTGAGCCAACAAATGAGTCACAATTGTTTGTTCAACCTAGCAACCAGCCTTCAACCCCCCACCTCAAATAACAATCCCATCTCCAGTCCCCCAGCCCCCACTGGTTCCCCCAGCCCTTGGAACTTCCCCTTGCCTGCTTGTGGCCACATCCTTAACCCAATCAGGTTGTCTTAGCGCTTAGGCGACTAGAACAAAAATAAGATACAACTGGCCGTTTCCAATATGTCTCTCCCGGGATTAAAACAGGAAATAGTCAGCATAGCTCCAGCAGTCACAGGGAACTCTGCTGACAGAGCAGAGCTGAGATCCGACTCGCTTGCCTGGTGTTTTTCTCTCTTCTGGGCTGATTTAGGGAGGCAGATGCTCCAGTGTGGGAGGAAGAGAGCCCAAAAGGTGAAAGAATCAGGGTCTAGAACAAAGGATGGATGGAGGCTCTGGGATCTTGGCCAAGTCCCCTGTCTGGGACTCAGTTTCCCCCTCTGTCAAATAAAGGAGGTAGGATAGAACATGAATTCTTTAGCCTCTCTGTGTCATGGAATACATGGGATTACAAAAGAAACCAATTAAAAACTATTATCAAAATATTTTTTTAAAAAACACAATTTTTTAGAAGACATTGAATATGAGCCTTTCAGAAACAAACAGGAAGACACCATTGGAATCATTGGTGCTGGCTGTGGGCGAAAACCACTTCCCTTGGTCTTCTATCAGATATAGAGAGAGATTCAGTGAATCTGACTTGTAAACAGGTCACTGACCTACAAGGCCTTTCCTTGAACCTTATCACTAGTTCTGCCCCTCAGAATTGTAACTAGGAATTTTTGCACTTGGGGAAAGTATCTCAAACTGTTCCCAGAGAAAGTTGAGCTGGGGTGGAAGAGATGAAGGACACAGCCCACAATTTGATAGCTTCCTGTTTTGACTAATTATTGGTACTAACTCTAGGCTCAGCCCTGTAGTTTCTTTGTTCCTAAAGGATTGTAACTACTGTCAGCACCTTTTAAATTTATTACCCCAGGACAAAGCCCCAGTTGTCCCACCCTAGTTATATTATCTGCTGCCCTGCTTATTATGTCCAGCTTTCCATTTTATCCCAAATTTCTTATATCTTAAATCTCTGTCTCAGGAGGTAGGTCAAACTCCAGGTATTTCATTAAGGATACTTTTATAATCCTAAGATTATGGGATTTAGAGCTGAAAAGAACCTTTGAAATCATTCTAAAAAAAAGGGCAAGACAGCCAAAGTAGAGCTCATTTTCTTTCTATCCAAATCTATCCCTCTTCCAAACTTCTATTACTGTCTAGGGCACCATTATCCTCCAGTTCATAACCTCAGCATTATTCAGCCTTGAAGATAAAATATAAACTCTTTGCTTTGGTATTGAAAACTCTTCCCAATCTGGCCTCTTCCTAGCTCTCTAACTTCATTGAACCTTATTCCCCTTCCTGCACTTGATAATTCAGCCAAAATGGCTTTCTCACTGTTCTTCACATACAGCCCTCCATCTACTGTCTCCATGCCTATGCTGCAGCCATCCCTCATGCCTAGAATGCCATCCTTCCTCATCCTCTCCTCATAGATTCTCTAGTTTTCCTCAATTCAGCTCAGGCGCTGACTTCTATATCAAGGCCTTCCCTGAGCCCCCGCCACCAGCCTCTGGTGCTCTCCCTCCCCAGCTACCCTGTATTTTTTAGCAACATATATATACCTACACACATATAACATGCTATATTTATATTAAATATACATCATAGAATACTTGTATACCTATACTTACACATATATTGTTATATTTATATATTACAACTCATCATTTACATGTATACATAAGCTCACATATCCATATATATGTGTAATAAATGTATAATGTATTATATTTATATGAATCAATTATAATACATCATAGAATACCGAATACATATATACATTATATGTTATATTTCTATATATCACAACTCATTTAATAAATATATATGCTTACATATATGTATAATATATATGTGATATACCACGTGTTTGCACACATATGACACATACCTTTGTATATGCATGTATGCAGACCTCTAGAAGCTCATACATCTAAATGACATGTCAAAGTCTTTCCTAGCCATGAACAGGGTTGGTTGGCATCACAGCACTGCTGTCAGTTAGACTGGAACAGTCACCTCCATTTAGTGAGTAAGGGAAACTGTAACCAAGGCAGGTAGAAGAACTGACTTGTCCAGCCATCCCCTCGAGAGATCCGAGGTCTAGTACATACCAAAATTGTCATACCAATGCTTGCTTTCTATAGTAGCAAGATATGGCAACAGAGCGAGTACCCACTGACTGGGGAAAGGCCTGGAATTATTCCAGTGTATAAATATAATGGAATATAACTGTACTATAAGAAATGGGGATACAAGAGAATTTCAGAGAACCTGGGTGCACATGTATGAACAGATTCAGGGTGAAATAATCAGAAACCAAAGAATGACATACACAACAACTACAACTATGTATATGAAAAAATCCCTAAAGGAAGCCAAACACTAAATAATTTATTTAAAATAGTATTCCCAGAGAACACGTAATAATTCAAACAGCGCATTTATATAGGGAGTACCTTAAGATTCGCAAAATCCTTTACAATTACTATGTCATTGGAGCCTCACAACAAGCCTGGGAAATATGATCATTGTTCCCTTTCCAGAGATGACTAAACTGAGGCATGCAGAGATTAAATGACTTGCCTAGGTTTGCACAGCTAGGAGGTGTCTGAAGTTGGATTTGAACTCAGGTCTTCGAGCCTTCAAGCTAAGATAACGCACCATCCTTTCACCTTAGAAACTGCAGTCTTCCACAGCAGAATGTTATATGCCTTATCAACTGTGGTCACTTTGTCAGGTACTTTTCCTTAAGTACTTTATTTTGTTCTAAGGGAGAGTTCAGTTTCAAGGTAAGTGTGTGTGTGTGTGTGTGTGTGTGTGTGTGTGTGTGTGTGCGCGCGCACACGTGTGTTGCAGGACTGGTATTTCTAAAAATGACTATGATATAAAAATAAAAGTCATCAACAAAACATTTTTTTAAATAACAAAAATAAAATCACTTGGCCAAGATCATACCATGGCAGAAAGGGGTGGGGCGTGGCAAGGCTTGGGGTCCACTACAATCCTGTCCTTTACCCAGGCAAAGGCAAACATCTCAGACACAGGTTTGGTTCGTGGGATTAAAAGCAGAAGGAACCTCTGACATCTTCTAATCAGAGTCCTAGATGTAGCCCTGGAAAACGTCTGAGAGGCTATCCATTTCAACTCCTCTTGTTTTATAGATGAGGATACTGAGACACACCCAGGTTAAGTGACTTGCCCAAGTTCACACAGCTTATATATAGTGGAGTTGGGATCGGAGTTTAGAGCTTCCTGAATCCTCTGCTGCCTCGTAGTTCACCCCCCTCTCCCTTCATGGTTTGTCCTTCTCAAAAAGGACCATGGCATCAGGAGGGTGATGCCATGACTTGCAAGTGAATTGGGTTTAAGTGAGGCAGGGATGTGCAAAGTCACCAGCCTCACTTTCTCCTCCAGAACCATCTGGATCCAGTGGCCAGATGTAGATCAGGATGACTGGAGATGGCCCAGACCCCTCTCCCTTATTTGTTAAAGGAAAAAACTGAGGAAAGGACAGCAACTCAGCCACAGCCACCCAGGAATTTAGTGGCAGAATGGAGAGTCAGACCTTCATCTTCTGACTCCGAATGTTTTCTCTTAGCATTTTGTCATATAGTTCCTTAGTGTTTTGTCATAGAAAGGAAGGAAACTGGCCGAGTGTTTGGGTTTCCACACCTGTGATTTTCTTAGCATTGCCTGGCTCTGATCCAGACCCCCTCCACATTCTCCCCTCCAAAATAAAGGACGATGCTACAGGACCACCCAGGAGGGCCTGAGCTCTCACCCCAATTCAGCAGCCATTCAGCACCCCCACTTCCCCCCGGCCCAACAACCAGACAGCATTGGGTCTCATAGCTGATGTCACCAGGGACAGGGAACACCTATGGCTCACTCCCTTTCCCTACCCACCTCCCAAAGACAACAAATTCCTCCAGAGGGAAGACTGGGTCATGGCCGGTTTGGGTCTCTCTTTTCAGCCCTGATATAGGATGTTATGTTTGAACTTGACCTCAGACACTTAATAGCTGTGGGACCTGGGCAAGTCACTTAATTTTGTCTACCTCAGTTTCCTCATCTGTAAAATGAGCTTCAGAGTCTCCATTAGAGTTCTAACCCTTGACCAGAGGTAGACTCTCAGGTATAAGAGGGCAAGGCTGTGACTATTTGTATAACCTTGTCTCCAGAGCAGACCAGTGCTGCTGCCATCCCCTTATCCCTCCACATCCTCTCATAGGATATAGATGTGAAATGGACCTTAGAACTCAGCTAGTTCAGCCCCTTCATTTTACAGAAAAGGAAACAGAGGTAGGGACTTGCCCAAGGTCATAGAAGTTGCTAACAGCATCTCAACTGTAGAGCTGGAAAAGCAGAGAACATCTAGTCCAACACCCTCATTTTACAAATGAGGAAACTGAGGCCTAGGGAGTTGAGTTGCCTTTCCCAAGGTCACCCAGCTAGTAAAAGTCTGAGGCAGGATTGTAATCCAGTACCTCATCAACTTACAGATATAGGGCTAGAAGGTTATCTAGTTCAACTCCATTTTACAGATGAGAAAACAGACCCAGAGAGGTAAAAGGACTTGCAAGGTGCCACAGATGACATACATTAGAGGTGGGCAAAGCCAAGATTCATACACTGGTCTTTGACCACAAAGCTGATGCTTTCCCACATTCCACATACACCTCTCTCTCTGTGTCCCCACTATGCTATATTGTCCAGGGATGGTCCATCCACTGAGAGGCATCCGCACTGACCTGTCCTCCCAGAGTCCTCCCCAAGAAGGGATCCCCTGCTGAGATGAACCATTCTGAGCCCAGCCCAGCCCCTGGTCCCCACTACCATCTCCAGAACTGTGTCTGGAAGGACACCCTGACCCTGGTCATTGAAGCTGGTATCCGGTGGCAGCAGCAACTGCAGCTAATAGCAGGAACCAATTTACTAGAGACTATTTTATTTTATACAGTGCAGCTGCTGCTATAAAGTCTCCCCTGCCCAGGAGGACAGAGCTAGCAGCTGCAGGGGAATTTGTGAAGGCAACCTGAGCTGGGCCAAATCCCACCCCCAAACCCCCAGCAGCAACAACAAGGAAAAAGAGAAGAAAGGGGATGCTAATTTATGGTGGGGAGTGGCTGAGAGAGGCTTCTCAAACCCAGGGCTTCCATGCTACCACAGTTGCTGACTTCTGTTCACAGAGCTCCACCTAAGGGGAGGCAGCTGGGGCATTGTCCTAGGGCTCTGAGATTTAGAGTGTTCCTCTTCCTCTAAGGCAGAAACAATGAGTACGATAGAATGATGAGTCAAACTAGGGAGCTGTTATATTGACTTCCTCCCCTTGACCTGCTACATATACATACACACATACATATACATATATATAGCATATTGCTATACTCCAGTCCATGGCACTGCCATGTACCACTGTATTCCCTCCTTTGGCAGTAATTTAAAGACAGGGATATCTTAGTAAATGTTTAACAACCAGCTCTCTGGATGCAGGGAAGGGGAACTTGTACCATGACATTCTTTTAAGTTAAATCTGCATTCTCAACATTTTCACCATAGCTTTATTGAATCTAGAAAATTGAAAAAAATAATAATAGATCAAGCCCTGATTTTATATAGCATCTGCTATTTTCCTAGGTGTAAATGCAGGAAATTTAACAATTGGCTCTCACAAGGTGTCAGAACTAGCTCCAGCACTCCCCTTACAAGGCATCCTAGGGTCTTAGTGGCTCTCTTCACAGGGTTGTTTTGCCATACCCACAGAGTCCAACATCTCCCCCCTAACCACTCCTAAATTTGTCTTTAAAAGTTGATTTGAGGGCCCCTTTCCTGCCACTCAACCCAGGCATCATAAATTACTCGTTCTTTGCCCTTTAAAACACTCTCTGGTAACCAGGGTGAAACTTCTTCCAAGCAGCTAGGGCAAATCCCTAGATGGTTTGATGAGACCCTATACTCAGCTCCTTAGAAAAACACAGACAGGGCTGATTTTCCCTCTCCTAGGGAACCTGTAGCCTAAGTGACAAGTGACTTCCAGGGGAAGTGTGTCCAGAGAGGGGGCAACCTGGTTGGTGAAGGGGCCTGAGAAAGGTGTCGCATGAGGATGGATGAAAGGATCTGGGGGTGTTCATCCAGGAGAAGAAGACTCATGAGGATGCCCTCCTTCTTTAGGTCCCTTCTAGTTTGAATCTTCCAATTCTTTGACATTCATTCATTCACTCAGAATTTTCTTTTTTTCCTTTTTTTTTTTGCAGTAAGATATGTAATGTACTTTATTTTTTTCATATTCAACTTGGTTTTTTTTTCCAATTTATTTATTTTTAGTTTTCAACATTCACTTCCATAAGTTTAAATTTTCTCCCCTTCCCTCCCCTGCTTCCCCAAGATGGAATGCAATACGATATGGGTTCTATATGTACATTCCTATTAAACATATTTTCACATTAGTCATGTTGCATAGAAGAATTAGAACAAATGTCACCACTGTTTTCTAAGCACTTACCATGAGAGGTGATGTCCAGATTGGGTGACCCTGGGTAAGCTATTTAATTTCTCAGTTCCCTGAGGTTCACTGAGAGCTTAAGGTACAGAGAAGGCCCTGATATACATGGGCTGAATGAAAAATGTATCTCTTAAGTTCCTCAAAGAGTCCAGTTCTATGGGGAAGGGAAATGGGTGGGTAGGGAGCATCTGAAGGGCTATTATAGGAAAGAAAGAACAGATTTTTGCCTGGTCCCAGAGAGCGGAACTAGGACCAGTGGGGTAAGATACTTGTTTTGGCTCATAAAAAAGGAAGAATCCCCTATTAATGGTTGTTATTCAGTCATTTCAACTCTTCATGACCCCATTTGGGATTTTCTTGGCAAAGATACTGGAACAGTTTGCCCTTTCCTTCTGCAGTTCATTCTCAGAGAAGGAAACTGAGGCAAACAGGATGAAATAACTTGCCCAGGGCCACACAGCTAGTAAACGTCTCAGGGTGCATTTGAACTCAGGTTTTCCTGACTCCAGGCCCAGCACTCTATTCATTGTGTCACCTAGCTTCTCTATTAATTAACACTGTCCAAAAATGAAATAGTTATTTCTAAAGGTAGTAAGGTCCATGAGTATTCAAGCAGAGACTGAAGGAGCAGGTGTTGGGAATTGCTATAGAGCAGAAGTGTCAAATATGGGATACTCATGCCTCTTACAACATTCCCTAGTAGGGCCAGAACCAGATTAAAATATAACTGGGAACTATTCAATAAAATAAGTAAAAATACGATAAAATGTAGACAATGTTAATATGTGGTTTTCTAATTGATATGTATCTGCAAGGATCCTTCTGAACAGTTTTATGGCCCTGTTTCTATTTCAGTTTAAGGACATCCTTGCATGGGAAGGCATGACCGGATGATTCCAAACATGGCCTTTAAACTGTTGGTTAGACTCAGGAAAGGCCTGAGGATGGAGGGGAGTAGGAAGGGGAAGAGGAGGAGGAGGAAAAGGAGAGGGAGGGGGAGGAGGGGAAGGGGGAAGAGGACCACCTTTCTGGCTGGTAGTCCTTGGCCCTTGATTCCCATATCCCTAGGTTTCTCACTTCCGCAGTCTGAGTTTTATTGGATGCTGAGGGCTTTTCTTCCCCACCATTAGGACAGAGGAAAAAGTTGGCAGGGAAACAGCCTCCATCCCAGCCCTCAGCCCTCAAGCCGCCTCCCCATCTCCTGGGGGCAGATGTGAGTTTTATTTGGCACATCTCAGGACATTTTTACAAGCAGAGGACAGTAGAAGAACTGTTCAGCCATTGGCAGGGACCCCAGTGATGCTAACAATGGTCTTCTAGGTCTACCTCTCTTCCTCCTCCAAGTTCCAGCTGGATAGGGAGGCTTCCAAGTGATTTCTCCTACCAGTTCTTAGGGGGAGCAAAGGTGCTGACCCCCTAGAGAAGAGAACCACATTTTCAGCAATGCTCATCTTACCAAGCTGGTTGACCTTGAACAACTTGCTTTAACTGATCTGGGTCTCAGTTTCCCTATTTGTAAAATGAAGGTCTTGGACTAGATATTCAATTCAACAGACATTTATTAACCCTTGGGGACAAAGAAGCATAAATCAAGCAGTCACTAGAGGGGCAGGAGGAAGGATAAACAGAGGATAGAAGATACATTTGCACAGGTCAGTGAATAAAAAGCACTGACCTTTGGGAGGAATGGGAAAGTCTTTCTGAGCAGAGCTCTGAAAGAAGCCAAGGGGGCTGAGTTCCCAAGCCCCTTGTGAATCCTCACCTCCTAGCACATTGCTTCCTCTAATGCCATCTCCCTGCCTTCAAATCGCACCTTTAGGTTGGGTCCCCTACGGTCACATAGGCAAATCACTTCACTTTTTTGAGACTCATTTACCTCATCTGGAAAAGGAGAGGGTTGGACCTGAAGATCCTGGACTTGGAGTCAGGACAGCCTGAGTTCAAATCCTACCTCACTTATTTACTAGCTGTGTGACCCTGGGCAAGTCACCTCATGTCAATTTCATCTATAAAATGAAGAGACTGGACTAGCTGCCCCCAACAGTCCCTTCCACTTCTAAATCTCTTGTCCTGCTGCAGTACATATGAAAGTTGGGTTTATTCTCTCCAAACCACTATCAGGTTAGATCCCTAGAGTGGGTCACTGTTTCTGCTCTCCTTGGGGTTCCCCCTAGAACCTTGAGAAGTTTTCTAGAACTAGGACCCCAGTTTAGTGTATTTATTGCCCAGTTAACACCTCCTTAATATTCTTTTGACCAGTTGATTTTCCTTCAATATCAATGAACTGATTAACATCATTTAGTTTTTACAAAGGGCGATGGAAAGAGAAGATATATCAAGATCCAAACTACCTCAGAGAGGTCCCAAACTTAAAAGTAGTGACCATTCAACAGTCCCCATATAAATTCATTTCTGAATGGGGCACCCAATGGACAGATCATTCCTTTGCTTGTAGGACATCTCAGCGGCACTGGATCCAGCAGTATCCCCCTCAGGGCTGGCTTCTTACTGGGTTTGGGGGCTGCCTGTTGCTGCTGCAGATCCTGCTATGGATTCTAGCTATGCTGCCCACAGATAACTTCTTTGACCCTTTTAAAGCTCACAGGGTCATCTCCTGATTTGTTCTGTCTCTAATACTCAATCACCTAAGATCAGCACAGAGTGCCCAGCAGTTGTGGCTACAAGGCAGCTGGTGAAAAAGTAGACCACTGCCTTCTCCCCTGCAGGAAATCTGATAGCAGTCCTTTCTCCACCTCCAAAAGCAAATAAGGAAGAGATACATTTTATCTGTTTGTGCCTTTTGTTGCTCACTTAGGAACTAGTTAAAACATTTTAGTTACTATGTAACAAATCAACTGGAAACATTCATAGAAGGCCTGCCAGACATGCCCCAGCTCAGAGAGGGAAAAAGTCTCCGTCTCTCCATCACACATATCAAAATCAGGTTCTCCGAGCCTCTATCTGGCAGACAGAATACTGGGTAAGCTCTAGAGGGTGAGCACCTATTGGCCAGGACAGACCCCCATTATTCTGTATTTCTATGTTCCTGTGATCTTAGAGGTTCTTCCAGATACAAATCTAGGATGCTATGATTCCCAGTGTGCCCAAAGGTCCTCATGGGAGTAATGTTTTTGTATATTAATACACATTTCTAGGTCCACACCCCAGCTTTGTTATTGACTAGATGAATGATCTCAGGCCAATCTGTAAAAGGAGGGGACTGGGTTATCACAGGATGCGCCTGCTATTCCAGATGTCTGCCAGAACCACACCAAATGGGAGGGAATCCAGTCATCAGCTGCCATCCCATCATCCTCCAATTTCCCTCCAAGGGGCCAGCCAGAGACTCCTCCAGGAGTTTCAAATCTCCCTCTCTGCAACCTCCATCTTTGCCTCTTGCTCTGGCCTGTGGGGCCAAGCAGACAAAGACTGACTGCCTCCTCCAAAAGAAGAGAGAGATGAAGAAGGCTTCATTTTCCTGGCCCCCTCTCTTCCTCCCTAGGGGTCTTTGGTCCTGCCATACTTCATGCAAGTAACATAAAACCTCCATGAGGGCCCAGGGCCGGGCAGAGCTCACAGCTGCCTTCCTCCCCTCTGCTGCATGTTGATGGGGGAAACCAACAATGGGGAGATTTAGATGAGAAAATTCATGTCCTCTGGTAGAGAGAGAGAGTTTTCCCCACAACAACGAGGGACTGGCTTCTGGACGCCATCCCAGGCTAGAAAACCACTCAGCTCAGAATGCTGGAGACCTAGTCTGCCTGTTCAGCTTCTCCAAGAAGCTGAGCAGGAACCGGAGGCTGCCTTGATTTCCTGCAGAGTAGAGGCAGGGGAGGGGAAGCCCACTGTGCCAGACAGAAGGCACTGTGTCATGTTGGCCAGATCCAGGGTCCAAGGGAGTCATGTGATCTCAACGAGAGCTGCTGTCCCCTCCCTTCCCTCCCACATCCCAAACTGGATTGCCACAGGCTCCCTGTACATTCTCTTTGACATGCCCACCACATCTGGGCCTCCTCTGTGGCTTTTCAGGGATCACCAAAGGAAGGGAGAAGCTGGAGGCAGAGAATCATTCAGAGGACAGCAGGCCTGCTTGGAGTCTGTAGGCTCCTAAGCAGAGCCCCACAGAGGGTGTGGGAGTGGGCTCTCCCTTAGATCAGTATCATGGGAAAAAACACTGGATTTGGAGATGAAGAATCTGGGTCTATCCCTTATTACTTAGAGAACCTAGCCAAGTCACCTAACTACTCTGAGCATGTTTGCTCATCTGTAAAGTGAAGAAGTTGATTTCTGAGGGTCCTTCTAGCTCTCAATCAATGATTTTATCTCCCAAAACAGCCAAATCTACTTGGATAATTCTAAATCTTAGGACATTTTTCCATCAGCCAACTTTAAATATTCCTCTTGGGACCCACCTTTTCTCCCTTTGACTCCATGCCCCAAACTCTATGCAGACTATGGCTTGGTCTGCCAATCAAATCCCACCATAGACTGAGAAGGTCTCCTTGTTTTCTCCCTTCTTCCCTCCCTCCCTTCCAGGCTTCACACCCTCCCCTCCCCACCACCCCTCCTAGGCTTTTGATAACTAAGAATCCAAAGAAAGCCAGCCTCACAAGATGGATCACACCAGACCAAAGTTTTATTAGAATTTATCCTTATTATGATTGCTAGGTGCAGTAGCATACTCCATCTTGTCCTTCCCAGTAGGGTACCAGAAATGGGGACCTAGGGGTTGCTGGTATAGATGGGTTCCTGCTCCCCATCCCCAAAGCAGGCCATCCCACTATCTGGCCCTAATCCAAGAATCATCAAGGACATTGGCAGTGAAGCTCCAATTGATGGGGATGGGGAATTCAGTGCCCCATCCTACCCCTGATTCTCAAAAGTCATGGGGCAAATGAGATTGGCTGGAAAAGGAAGAGACCCTTCACTCTGCCTTCTCTAGTTTAAACGGAGGAGATGTTCCCCGTCAGGTCACACTTCAGTCTTTAACTAGCCAGACTAGTCATATCTTTGGGGAGGAGGGAAGAGGGGAAGGTCACTAAAATCTATTCTGAGGCTTGAGTCTGGGTACCCAGTTCAGGCTGTCCCCAGACCCTCCCTCAGGTGGTTTCCTGAGCCAGAGACCCATATCTCTCTTCTCTCTATAACTGTCCTCCAAGTTCTGGGTCTGGTCCTGCTTCCTCCAGACTGGAAGCCTAAGGGGAAATTAAGGAATCCCTGATCCAATAGGGCTGGTATCCTCCTGTCCTCCCCCTCCATTCAAGGAAAGCATCAGAAAGGCCCTGGGTTCATAACAGAACAAAGTTTCTAGTCCCTTATGGCAGTGCCAAAGGCTGCTTCCTGTATGGAGGAAGAGTGAAGAAAGGGGCCAGCAGAAGATAATTCCACTTTGCTCTCCATTTCTCATGCACTGTCCCCCACAGGAAGATAGAACCCTTAAGGGATCGAAGCTGATGGCAAGCTACCTATGGGTTTAGCTAAAGTAGAAAGAGTCTTTAGAAAAGAGGTTGGACCTTTATATCATCAGGGGGACTCTGACTCAGCACAGTCTGGCTCCAGGCGGGGGGTGTCTGGGGAAGCCAGAGGAGAAAAAAGTCCTGAGATTTCTGGGGGCTACTTGGTTGGAAGTAGAGTGGAGAGAGAGCTGGGCCCCCAGTCAGTCAGGCCTGGACAGTTTGGGTTGGGATGTTCAAGGCTCTAAGGGAACAGTCCAATGTAACTAGGTCAGCTGAGAGCACAGGCAACATGTCCATGTCCCATGAGCCCTAGACAGACTCAGTGAGTCAACCCTTCTGCCTGGGTCTCTCTGACCAGGGGAGAATGAGTGAGTCTCTGGAGGCCAGCTGGTTAACAGAGCTGTGCTTCAGTCTGGAAGAGTGAGTGGCCCTGATTCATTGAAGGCAATCAGCTTGTTCTGCCACTTGAGAGAGACCACTGCATGCACAGGGATCCTCAGGAATGGGGACACTGGCAGACTCCCTAGCTTCTTGCAGCAATGAGGGAGAGCCCTCCTGCTCACCACGGTCTGCCCCAATTACTGGTGGCTCCTCTGCTCTGGCCTCAGCCCCTGAGGGACAGCTCAACTCTGAAGCTCCCCCTGAGGGGGCCTTGGGTATCTCTTTAAGGTTACCCTGACCTCCAGATTCCTCCTCAGCCTTCTCTGCCTCCTCATCCTTCTTCCTTCCCTCATTCTCCTCCATTTTGACTCCATCTCCATTGACCAGGGGCCCCTTGGTTGGAGACTTGAGATTCTGAGTAGCAGCCAGTATGTCAGCCTGGAGCTGGCAGGAGGAGTCCACGGCTGTGTCTTCTGGGTGGGCATCCAGGGCTTTGTCAGGAACCTCACTGAAGGCCCGGGTGCCTCCAGTCCTGTCATTCTGGTCGACATACTTCTTCTTGGGGAAGGAAGATGGGTAGTAAGCTGAGGCCTTGTGCTTCTGTTGGACAATGACTGCTGCGCAGATGATGAAGAGAAGAAGGAAAACCAGGGACCCCACTACGGCAATGAGCAGCATGTACTCCCGGAAGAAATCCACAATCCCATCCAGGAAGTTGGTCGGGGGCGAGGGACCTGGCAGAGGGGTGGGTTGAGGCCCCGCCAAAGTGGGGCTGAGGGCTGGGGTCCGGGGCGGGGAGAGGCTGGGGGAAGAAGCTGAAGAACCTTCCATCTCTCCACTGCCTCCATTGTCCTCCAGGAGGGAAGCCTGGACCAGCACAGAGTGAGCAGTGGTGGGCGGGGCCCTCAGGAGGGCCAGGAGCAATAGAAGGACATTGGCCACCAGCAGGGCCATTTTTCACCAGGCCTGATGAGGAGATCTGTGGGAAGTAAGAGAGGTGTTGAACCAGGCACATCTAGAATACATTCAATTCACTTAATTCAAGATGTATCATGGCCCTGGGAAAAGGGTGCTGGATTCAGAGCCAGGGACCTGAGTTCAAATCCCGTATCTGCTACTTACTAGCTCAGAAAGTCATTTTCCCTGCCTAGACTTTACAACTTTATAGACATGGCTTGAGTTCAAATCCAACCTTAGACATTTACTAAATGTTTCTAGACCTCTCTCTGCTTCATCAATAGAATGCAGAGCAATAAATAGTACCTTCCTCTAAGGACTGTGGTAAAGATCAAACGAGATATTTATAAAGCACTTTGTAAACCTTCAAAAGCTTTATAAATTCTAACTATGATTACTATTCAGATCTCCTGATTGCAAATTCAGTTTTCTCTCTGGAAAGAGGAGGAAAGAACAGATTCCTTGTAGAAGAGTGGAGTCTTCTGTATCAACCCCTGAGAGGAAGCATTTGGTCAGAGGTAGAGCAATGGCTGGAGTGGTAGGCCTATACTCATCATCCTGAGTTCCAATTCAGCCTCACACACTTTCTAGCTGTTTGAACTTGGGCTAGTTGCTTAACCCTCTTTGCCTCAGTTTCCTTCTCTGTAAAATGAGCTATAGAAGAAAATGGAAAACCACTCCAGTATCTTTGCCAAGAAAATGCCAAAAGGGGACACAACTGAAAAATTATTTAAAAAGAAATCACCAGGCCCAGAGGCAAGAAGACCCTGGGTTTAAAACCTGCCTCAGGTTTTAAACACCAGCTGTGTGACTCTGAGCCTCAGTTTCCTCATGTGTAAAATAGCATGGCTTGGAAATCTCCATATACCCTAAGCTTTGACCTTCACATTGTGTGATATAAACATGGAGACTGATACTTAGGAGGAGCCTAATAAATCCATGTGGGTTGACTGATGGATGGCTTATGTGGACACACATGGAATCATCGTGTGTAAAGATGGCTTACAAATCCAGTCTTATCTGAAATGCTTTGGGCTGGGGCTAGGTAGGTGGTGAGTTCTATATATGAGGGAAACTTGTCATGAAATCCTGCTGAAAATACTCAGTCCATAGTTTATCAGTATTTCAGGAAGCAGATAGGGCAGGAAAATGAAAAATTGAGAGGCCCCTGGGGCCTGGATTCTTGTCCCAGCTCTGTCCCTAATTCACTGGGTGACAGTGGGCAAGTCATTGCCTCCAGCTGGGCCTCAGTTTTCTTATCCGTGAAACAGCTATAGATAACATCTCCAGCATTCAGATGATATCAAGTAAATATGTTTTAACACAGAGAGAAAAGTCCCTCCTTGTCCCCTGTGCTCTGGAGAGGGACACTGGTGGGGGAGCAAGGAGGTCACCCAAGGGGGCAGTCTTTTCTGGCTCCAGTCGGCCCACCTACCAGGAGAAGAGAACTGCCCATTTAGCAGGCCTGACTCCAAAGTGTTGCCAGCTAGAACTATACCCTGGAATTTGACCACAACCCAAAGCTTCAAAAGGCACAGTCAGCCCTTTTGAAGGAGATAGATCTTCAATTGTGGAGTGCCGCCTCCCCCACCCTGGGCTCTCTGGATCCTCACCCCACCCACCATAGGCTGACTAGGTGGGTACTGAGGCTATTCAGAAAACTGGGCTTCAACATGATGGAACTAACGGGACAGATAGGCTTTCAAGTAAGGGATAGACCTCGATGTCAAGAATGACAGGAATCTTAGAATGGACATTGACAGAGCTGGGGGTGCCTAGAGATATCAGGGCTGGGAGGGGCCTTAGAATAGGGGGATGTCAGGGCTGGGAGGGGCCTTAGAACAGAGAACACATCTATTCTGAGACATCTTCCCTTGGAAATGCACCCAACTAGCCCAGCCCTCCATCATCACCCTCCTCTGAACTTCCACTGTTCTTCCTATACGGACCACCCAATTCAACCCTTGTTCCTTCTCTGTCTTGTTCTGTTTACTAATGACTCCCTGTGAATATACCTTGTTTCCTCAACTAGACCATAAGCTCCCTGAGGCTAAGACACTTTTTCTGCTTGTCCATTCACCCTCAGCAATGGGCACATAATATCTGCTCAGGGGATACTTGGCAGATAATTTGACCGAAAGATAACTATGTCAGAGTTCTTCTGTTTTAATCTCTTGCAAAAGATTCAAAGTTAATTCTATTTTTAACCCCCTCCCCCTTTGGGCTCCACCTCCTTCCCTAGGAACTGAAACTTTGGCCAAGCCAGTCACACTTCCCACAACCCCGAAACCCTTCTGGGGTGAGATTCCTGTGTGTGAGCTGAGGACCCTGGGCCCTGTCTCTGTCCTTCCCCACCCCCAGCCCCCAACCTCAGCCATCCGCGTCAAGATCTGAAGTCCGTGCTTTCCTCTCCCGAGTCTCCCTTCTGAAAATAATTTTGTTGGAGACAAAAAGAGACGAAAGGCTCTTCTGCTCCAGGGTGATTGGAGAACGTTTCTCCTCCCCCTCCCCCAAAAAATGACGTAGCCTCAGAGAAGATGAGAACCAGATGACCTGGCTGCTAGCTCCCGCCCACACAGCCGTCCAGATAGGTTGCTCTCGACATGAACCCCCAGATGCCAAGACCCCATCTGGCGCAGATTGGCGAGGCTGATTAATAAATTCCTGACAGCCCAGTTTGGGGATGGAAACTTTGACATGGATTTCCAAGAGCCTGGTCTGCCTGGGGCCCAAGGTGAGAGGGAAGACCCCAGATTCGTAGAGGGGCCAGCCTATACTGTAAGACAAGGACAGATGAGATGACTACTCTAGGGCTTCTGAGATTCTGGGATTCAAGAACTCCAGATTTCCAGGTTTCCATGATTCAGAGTCCGGGGCAGCTAGGTGCCACAGTGTGTAGAGTACCGGGTCTGGAATCAGAAACACCTGAGTTCAAATCTGGCCTCAAACCCTTTATTATTGGGCAAGTCACTTCATGCTGTTTGCCTCAGTTTCCTCATCTGTAAAATGAGCTGCAGAAGGAAATGGCAAACCACTCCAGTATCTTTGCCAAGAAAACCCCAAATGGGGTCACAGAGATTTGGACATGACTATACAACAACATTTTCTAATTTAGTGATTGTGTCCAAGACTTCAGCTTTCATTGTAAGAATCTACAGTTCCACGACTCTCTAATTCAGCAAGTATCTTAAGCAAGACTTGCTTAAGAACCAAGCAAGTCTTGGTTCTTAAAAAATATGATTCTAATATTTTCTAATTACTCAATTGGAGGATCCTAAAATAACCAAGTCAGTGATGTTATTCCCTAATCCGATGACTGATCTCCAACATCCCATGTTTCTAAGACTCATGAATTCATTGACCATGTGACTCTAAGATTCTCTGTTTTCAAGATCCTCTAATGTGGTGTTTATATGAGTCTCAGAGTCTTGGGCTCTAAGAGTCTGTTCTTCAGTAATTTGATTGGACTCCATGATGCTACGGGAGGCTTCGTGTTGCAATGGGAAGAACTCTGGATCTGGACTATGAACTTAAAACCCCACTCTGTGATTGTACAATCTGTGTAACTTGAAGCAAGCAACTCTGGGCCTCAGTTTCCTCTGTTGTAAAATGAGAAATTTAGGCTCAAGGATTTCCAAGCTCTAAGCCTGTAATCCCAGGATTCAAAAAGTGTTTTAAAGGTGGCCCTTCTTTGAGGCAGGGCCCCTAGCACAAGCTGCTCTTTCATCTGGGCAGAGAACTCTCTTGACCAGGGCCATCTTGATGTCCAACTTCTCCTCATCACTGTCACTATGCCCCCATGTACATGTACGTACACACATACTCTCTCACATATGAAGTCTACCATTAGCAGCCATCCAGGGAGATGAACCCTGGGAGACAATGTCATTTTCATTAGTGACTGGAAAAATGCTCACATCTATATTAAAAGTAACTTGATTCTTACCTGCTGCTGAAATATCCTGAGCAAAGAAAGAATATGGTTTGTTTTAAAAGAAAGGGAGCCCCTGGCCAAGGAGGCTGTGAGAGAGAAGTGGGCTTCTCATGATGGAAGGAGGGGATCTGGACAGACCCAGGGTAGGGGGGGGGGGACGCTCTGACATTCCCTGTTCCAAGACCATCTTAGCCCTGACATCCCCTGTTCCAAGGTCCCTCCCAGCTCTAACATCTCCATGTTCTAAGGCCCCTCCTAGCTCTGACAGGCATTCCCTGTTCTAGGTTCCCTCCCAGCTCTCCTGGTTCTGTGAATCTTTAGCCAGGATCCTCTTCTAAACAGGAGATCAAGGGTTATTTCTGCAGTGACTAAGGGGAATGGTTGCTGAGGTACCAAATGTGGGGAGGAGAATGAGAAGAAATAGACCTTTTCTCATCTTTTAGCTGAGGATCCACATACTGCCATCCTCCAATCCCAAAGCTTCCACTCACCCCTAAATAATCAAACTTTCCAACATCATCCTCTTTGCTCCTACTTCCTTCGTGAGTTTGGCCAAATCACTGCCCATCCCTTGGCCTCAGTTTCTCCAGCTGCCAAAGATGCTGTTGAGTCAGATATCCTTCTGTGGCTCTTCCCAACCTAAAAGTCCGGTGATTCCCTGAGAGCACAGAGCAGACTGTAACTAACTCAATCTGCTTTCCCCAGCTTCTCACAGCCTCTGGGAGATGGATTTTCCCCCCAAGGTCAGCTCCAATCTCGGTCATTTTCAGGAACACTCCTAGGGGAAACAGCCCCTGCCCTATGGACAGGGGGTGAGGAGAGCCACCAACTCCCCTGAGAAGGCAGGATAGCTGGCCCATTCCCTCACTGGGGGTTCTGGCTCTTGGCCTCTGTGCCTTGGTCAGGGCAGCCTGACTTCTGCCCCCATCCCCTAGACACAAATAGCTTCCAAAGCCCTTGGAGTCATAGGATGTAAGGCTAGAAGCTTCCATGGTACCTACTCCAATCCCCATTAACTTCATGAGGATGCAACCAAGATCTAGAGAGGTCTTACCTAGACTTACCCAAGGTCACACAGGAAATTAAAAAACTAAGACCCAGTCCTAGCACTCTTTCCCCATCATCCCCCTATCCCTCGCTTTAGGGAGTGGTCCTCCCAGGTCAGGACTCCCTGTTCTTAGACTGTTCTTAAAGTCTGCCTCGGTGGTTTTATCCAAATCAAGCAGCCTGTTTGATTTGGGATTTGACCTGTTTACATGTGACATATCTATCTCTGCTCCCTCCTCCACACAGCGGCCAAATGGATATCCCTGCAGCACAATTCTGACCCTCACTCTCTGGCTCGAGAAACTGGTTCTCTATTGCCTCAAACATGCAAATGACAACCCCCTCCCTCCCCCAAGGTTGGCATTTAAAGTTCTTTCCAATTTAGCTCTGGCTCACCTTTCCAGGCTGGTTCGTCATTATCTTCCCTCAAGGTTCCAATCATACTGACTGCCTTACTGTTCCCTCTATATCCCATCTCCCATTTCCCACCTCCAAACTTTTGCCTGGACTATCCAGGCAGGAATGCACCCCTTCCCAAGTCAAGGCCTCTTGGAATCAATCCCTAGCTTTCTTCATAGTTCAGCTCAGTGATGTTTTCTGATCTTATCCCTTTTAGCCTGCCCTCCAATCGCTTTGTATATTTTCTGTGTATACCCCCTACCCTTATCAATAAGCTCTTAAGGAAAAGGCCTTTCCCTTTGCCCAGCACAGAGTCTGGAATATAATTGGCTACTTTAACAACAATAACATTTGCATATTTAATAAATGCTTGTTGAATGAATTAATTACTGGGAATGCAGATTACACAAATGTGCCCCTTCCCCTTCCAGGAGAGATCCCCATAGGTCCTTTGGTACCCTGGAAAGCAGAGTCTTCCCCTTGTCTGAGAGGGGTCCTTTTAGGCCACGGGGCAGGTGGGTGGAGACTCAGGGAGAAGGAGACAAGGAAGGGGGCCCACACACAGAAAACCTGGTTTCAATTAAAGGAAAAAGCAATGAACAAGTTCTATGGCGGGACTGAGACTGCAGACTGCAAAGCCCTCCCAGCTCCCCTCTCCGCTCTGAGGCTTTCTGACCTTTTCCTCTTCCCTCTCTGGCCCAGGGTTCTGAGATCCAACCTCCCCACCCCCATCCTCATAGACACACCCGTTACCAGTGGCAAGGAGGTAGGAGGGGGCATTCCCTCAGAAGAAAGAAAACTAAGCTAAAAGGTTCCCAGTGTCCCCCACCCAGACAGGCAACCCTAGATCAACCATCTGAGGAACCAACGAAGCCTGGTTCCCCAGTACCCCCAAAGGCCCCAGTTAGCAAAACCCCTGTGGACATTCCTGACATCTAAACACTAGGGCACAAAGATATACCCTGACCCCCATACACATCTGTATCATGACATGCTCAACACACTGGCACACACAGCAGACACATTCACACAGAGACACACATATACCCATACACACAGAGACACACTGACCCACATTGACCCACATGCAGACACACAATGATCCATATAGATTCACAGACAGCCCCAGAGGAGACACGCACAGATACATACAGTGATCCACACACAGATCAGTCATACACACACATAGAAACAGTCACACAAATTTGGGGGTCTGAAGGACTGCAGGGAATGAGGACAGACAAAAGCCTGAGATTATAGGGAGCAGGAGAATGGAATGCCAAGTAAGTGTACAGTCCCACGAATGCACATTGGCCTGAATCCCCTTCCACATAGAAACCTCAACAGCTACTGTGAATTCCACACCCAGCACACATATGTACACATACGCATGCACACACAAATACATCCCACAAACATACACAATTCTAACAGCTGCCTGCATCTCCCATACTTAGGCCAGCCCCCCAGACCCACATGTGCAGGCAGACACCGTACATGCTCTGTACAGCCAGGAACCAGGCTGGCACTGCTGGGGGCACCTGGCTGGTCTTAGCTACCTAAACACACTCAAAATTGAGGCTCCCAATTGGAAAAGCCGAGAAATTGGGAAAGTGTGAGTGGGTCAAGGCTGGTCCAAGTTCAATCTGCTAGTCCCAGGACAGGTTAAGCCAGAACTGGGGAGCCTGGGCTGATGGAGAGGAGGGGAGGAGATAGAGAAAGTGACAGGGCAGTGTTTGGACAGAGCAGAGGAGGTTAGCCTCTAGCCCTGGGAGCCTCAGAGAGGACAGGAGACCCTCAGAGCTCCTCTTCCACCCCCAACCTGGACCTCCTTGCCCAGGGAAGCCCAGACTCACCAGAGGAGTTGCAAAGGGAGATTTCAGGATGCCTGGATTCCCCCGACTGAGCCTGGATGGGGTCCTACAGCCCAGTAGCCAGGGATGGGGAACCTTCTGGAGTCTAGCCTAGAAGCGAGGTGCTGCCCCTCTGCCTCCCTGCTCTCCTGCCCGCCTCCCCTTCCTCCAGCCAGCCAGTCAGTCAGCCAGCCAGCCAGCCAGCCTCAAGCTCACCAACTGAGAGAGGCCAGCCCCACCAGCTTGCTTTCATTAAAGGAGTTTCAAGTGGGGACAGGCAGGGCTGGGGGAGGGGAGGGGGCAAAGGGATGGGAGGGACTGACGGAGGGAGGGACTAAGGGCTGAGCTCCACTAGGGGCCACACACACACACACACACACACACACACACACACACACGCATTTGGGGTGAGTGGGAGGAGGGGCTGGTGTCCTCCAGCTGGAGGACTTCGTTCTTTCTTCTGAACTTTGCTGGAAAGCAAAGTTTCTCTGAGTCAGGGGGTCCCAAGGAAAGCACGAGAGAGAGGGAGGGAAGAAGGAGGGAGAAAAGAAGAGGACCTTGTCACCAGGAAGGTGGGTAAGGATGAGGGGACCTTGGGAGCCAGAGTGAAGAAGGAAAAATCACCTATTCTGGTCTTGACTCAGTGTTTCCATGGTGGGAGGGGAGAGGCAAGACTCCATGGAATGTGAAAGATAGAGTGTACAAAAAGAGAGAGGAGAAAAGGGATGGAGGACATGAAGGCACCCACGCACCCACTGGAACCCCCAGGCATCCTCATCAAGGAGACATCCTAGCAAACAAGTGCTCCCCCCCACCCCAGCCCCTTCCTCTTCAGAGCCAGGGAAAGGAAGGATAGGCACATTACGAGATCAGGGTCCCCAACACTCCCAACTGATGGGTGTTAGCTAAGGCTTTGAATTGTCTGGGACAGGAGGGTCCAGAGGAAACAACAGACAAAACTCAATCCTTGGATGTTTGGACTCTTGAGAATATAACCATAGAACCTAAAACATAGGACGTAGAACAATCTCTCTTAAACGTATCTGACTTAGAATATAGAAAACATAGTGTGAATGATGGAAGGGCCTCAGAATGGGGGATGTCAGAACTGGGAGGGGGACCTTAGAACAGGAGATGTCAGGGCTGGGAGGGGCCTCACAAGCAATTCAGTCTAACCAATATCTGACTAAGACTCCCCTTTATAACATAATTGAGAAGCAGTCATCCAACCTGTAATAGGCCCTCAAGTCACTTCAATGACAGCTGGTGTGTGTGGGGGGTCATCTCCCAACTTTAAATCTCTCCCCACTCCTATCTATCCTCCACAGCTGCCAGAGTGATTTTCTTAAAGCACAGGTCCCACCGAGTCACCTCCTCATTCAACAAACTCCAGTGGTTTCAGGATAAAAAAAAACCAAACCTTCTGGCTTTTAAAATCCTTCATAACTCAGTCCCTCCCACCTTTCCAGTTCTCTTATACCTTTCTCCATCCCACTTGCTCCACAATCAAATGGTCCTGTCCTCCTTTCTGTTCCTTCAAAAAGACTTTTCATCTCCTGACTCGATCTGTTTGCCCTGGCTGTCCCCCATGCCCAGAAGTCCCTCCCACCTCATCTCTTTCCCTGGTTACCTTGGTTTCCTATAGGTCCCAACTAAAATCCCACTTCCTACAGAAAGCCTTTTCCTTACTTCTAGTGTTGTTCCTCTGTCAATTATCTCCAATTTAGCCTATATGTGATTTTCTTGTTTCTATCTATTTGCATATTTTCTCCTCATTTAGGCTGTGAGCTTCATGACATCGGGGATAGTCTTTTGCCTTTCTTTGTATCACCAATGTTGACAGTGCCCAGCATAGAGTAGAGCCTTAATTAATGCTTGCTGCTTTTACTTGATGCAAGATAGACCTCCAACCTCAGCACTCACTACCTCCAGGGGCCCTGGGATCTATTCCATTTTGAGAGATTGTGAGTTTTTAGGGAATTTCTCTTACCATCGATCCTAAATCTGCCTCTCTACTAATGCTTTGTTCTGCCCTCTGGGGCCAAGGAGAGCCAAAAAGTAAAAAAAATCCCTGTTTGAGGGATTAGTTTAATCCCTTAGAAAAAATTGGAGACAGCATTTTGGCTCATCCTCCCTTCCCCCAAATCTCTCCTCCAGGCTAAACACCTCCAGACATCCCAAGACACCAACTTGAGATCCTTCATCATCCTCACTGACCTCCAAGTTGGATGCTCTCCCATTTGCTCGTTCTAATCTGGGAGCCCAGACCTGAATGAACTCCATGTTCCCGTTATGGTCTGACCAAGATGGAATCTGCTTTCTTGACTGTTGTTGTGACTCCATACTTCATATCGATTCATATCGAGCTTGTAGTCTGCTTTTTCAGAAAAAAAGTACTGTTTGTCCAAGCCTGTACAAAAGTCCTAACCATCACCATAATAATGTCATGCCCATGATACTGTACCTTCAAGATCTACAAAATATATTTCTCACAAAAACCTATGAGGCAAGCAATGCATGAATCATTACCCTCATTTTACAGATGAAGAAACTGAGTCATGGAAAAGTGATATGATTTATCCAAGGTCACTGCACTACCAAGTGACAGATCTAAGAGTAGAAAGAATCGAAACCCCCTGACTTCAGGAGGAGCCCCCTCTCCACTGCTGATGAAGGGGAGCCCAGAGATCCAAGGTTGGGTGTGGGAGTGGGCTGTTCCTAACAGAGAGACAAAGGATGACTCTACCCTCACTGACCAGACATAAAGCATATCTGAGATTGTCTTTATAATGGTGATGATGGTCAAGGTAATCTGAAAAGTACAATATGACCCCATTTGGGGTTTTCTTGGCAAAGATACTGGAATCTTTGCCATTTCCTTCTCCAGCTCATTTTACAGATGAGGAAACTGAGGCAAACAAAGGTTAAGTGGCTTGCCCAAGGTTACACAGCTAATTAGTACCTGAGGCCCATTTGAAATCAGGTCTTCCTGTGTTCAGGCCTGGCACTTTATCTACTGTACTATCTAGCTACCACTGAAGAGGGCAGTATAAAGAAGAAAAAGGAACATGGGGCCTGGATGTAAAAGAGGTGAGCTCTAGACAAGGCAAGTCATTTTACTCCGGGAACCTCAGTTGTCCCTTCTATAACATGAGAGTTGGACCAGATGACTTCTAGGGTCCCTTCCAGCTCTGCCAGTCCATGAATCCTAAGGTCTCCTCCTGCTTTAATGTCCGCAATGAAGATAAAATCGAGCTTCACAAATATCATGGGAAGCTACCCTTGGGTTCATCTCAATGGGGATCAATGTAAAGTCACGAGCTTGGATTTAAAAAGTCAACTTTCCAAGTCCAAGATGGCAAAGTGTTGGCCAGTGTGCCACCCAAAAAGATCAGAGAGTCAACAGTGTGAAATGTGATCATTTCATCTTAAGTTGAATTTCGAGGGTCATGCCCTCCAAGGTAGGGAAGGGATGGGCCCACTGTCCAGAATGGATCCCATTCTTCTTGAAACACCCAGTTCTTGGCATCATGTCTTAGGGAAAGACACTGATAAAATAAAGGACAGAGGATGACAACTGAGACAGTGAAAGGTCTTAAAGGGGAGGAAGGGAAGACATAACTTCTGTTTTAAAATATTTAAAGGGCTGAAGTAGAGAAGAGGGATTAGTCTTGCTCTACCTGGTCCCAGAGAACAGAACTAGGAGCAATGAGAGGGAAGTAGCATATAGGTAAACTGAGGCATACTGAGGCAGCCTTCCTGAGGATTACAACTGCCCCCTAATGGAACAGACTACTTTGACAGGTCATGGCTTCCCCTCCCTTCAAGCAAAGGCTGACTGGCTTTTTGTTGGGAATGCTGTAAGGGAATTCTGATCGATGTAGGGTTTTACCTGATGGTCACTGAGGACTTTTACTGCCCTGAGATTCTTTGATTCAGTATCTCACCCTCTGGGCCCAGGCCATTTCCCTCAGAGATTGGGGGATGGAGGGACTTGGAGAGAAGCCCATGGGTGGGGTGGGTCTGCCCATCCTTTAGGCACAGGGAATGGTAGTTTGAGGCCAGTCTCTTGCCTCCTAGTAGCAGATGCTCAACAGGGCAGGGCTGAGGATTGGCAAATTACATGGTAGGAAAGGGGTTAGGTTTCTAAGCAACTGCCTGGGGGTGCAGCTCAGCTCCATGTTCCATCTCCCTGAAATTACATAGTTGGAACCTAGCTGCCTCCCACTCTACCCTACTCTGCCCTAGGCCACAGGGCCAGCCCTGGGCCTCCCACTGGTTAGAGGGCCTTGGGGCAGGGTTGAGTGCATGCTGGTGATCAGATTGGACCAAGAGAAAAGATACCTTAATATAGAATGTAGACTATGGGACGGCTGAATAAAAAAGGCCCCTTAGAAAGAGAATATTGGAGCTGAGAATGGAGGTGCTTGGAAAAGAAATGGTCAGAACTGAAGTACATTAGAGAGATCATCCAACCTTGTGGTCCCCAGATAGATTTCGGTGAGTCTGGGAACTTGAATGGGAAAAAAATAGATCTTTATTTTCACTAAAATTTAACTGAAGTTCAGTGTTTCCTTAAGTTATGAATTTACAAAACCAAATTTTCTTTTGAGAAGGGGTCCTGGCACTTTCCCAGACTGTCATCCCTGTCATCCCAAAAGTGAAGAATCTCTGATATGAATCCAATCCCCTATTTTTAGAGAAATGAGCTAGACCAAGAGGGTCAGTTACTTGGCCTAGGTTCAATGCAATTTAACACAGTTGTTATGCACCTACTATGTGTCAGGCCTCATCTCTAGGGCACTGAAAATACAATGACAAAAATGAAGGAATCCCTGTTTAATTTCTTATATCCTACCAGAGGAAGGGCAGGGGATGTGATGGGGGACACACACACAGGAAGGAAGGGAAAAGAGTTACTAATGGAGGGAAGGGGAGAGGAGAAGTCATGAGGGAAGGCTTCCCGAAGGAGACCACCACTCAGATGAACTTTGCACGACAAGCCGAGTTCTAAAGGAAGGTGAAGACAGAGGATATCCGAGGAGCAGGGAGCCCCCAGTGCAAACAGCCATGAGCAGGAGCACAGCCTGATAGGGAAATGGAGTTTGTCAAGGAAAGCAAATGAAACACACAGGAGAAGAAGGAGGGCTGAGGAGGGGACCTGGACAGGCAATCTGGGGCCTTGGGGAAATCACTTCCCCACTCTGACCCTCAGTTTTCTCCTCTGATAAGTGAAGTGGTTACATTAGACACCCTTGGACATCCCTTCTAGTTCAAACGTTCTATGTTCTAAAATCTTTTCTGCTCTAACATTCCCTGTTCTAGGGTCCTGCCCAGCTCTGACATTTTGTGTCCTAAGGCTCTTCTCGGCTCTGACATCCATTTTTCTAGTGTCCCTCCCAGATCTAACATCCCCTATTCTAGGGTCCCTCCTAGATCTGACATTCTCTATCCTAAGGCCCTTCCCAGCTCTGATATTCCCATGTTCTAAGGTCTCTCCCAACTCTGATATTCTGTGTTCTAAGATCCCTCTTGGGTCTATCATCCTCTGTTCCAAGGCTCCGCCCAGGTCTGGATTTCTAGGAACTTTTCTGACTCCTTGCTAGAGGTCCAGGGGTGCAGAAGCTAAAGCTGTTGGCCAGCTGACCCTGGCTGACACAGTAGATGCTTGCTGCCTCAGTGAGCTCAGGGTCCTGAGTATGCACTCGTGTGTGTGTGTGTGTGTGTGTGTGTGTGTGTGTATCATGTTGCATGTCCCATGTACAGACCAAGTCAGTATCCCCTGCCTCAGCTCCTTTCCAATCCCTCTTTCTGGCCTCAGGGTATGATATCCAGCCCCTGGACAAGCTGAAAATGAGAAGCCCCTATCCCTTCCTCCTCTGATCCCCTCTTGGCGTCTCTAGGCTGATCCTGGGTCTAAAAGACGTGAACATATGTGAAGAGTGGGGGCCTAGCCCCTCCCAACACACCTGCTGTCTGGCCACATTAGAGCCCAGGACACATCTTAGCAGGGAGACCAGGGTCAGGGGGAGGATCACATAGGGGTGAGGGACAGATACAATTGTCCTGTTCTATGTCTATTCTCTTGGAAAGAGAGGCAGTGGGGAATTCTGGGCTCAGGCATGTGGGGTACATTACATGTAGATACGTGCACATATATGTAGGCATGAAGTTGCAGATAGACACACAACCTTCTGCTTACAAGTGTGTGTGTTTACCTATACAGATATGAAAACACCCCTGTACCTGCATATGAGAGACAGTGTGGTATGTTAGAAAGAACACTGTATTAACTATCAGGGTCCTGGTTTCAAATTCTGGCTTTTCCACCTATGGAATGTTCTTAGGGAAGTGATGATATCTCTTTGCACCTCCATTTCCTTACCTGTGACATGAGAGTTTTGAACTCAATGACTGCTAAAGTCCTTCTCATCTCCAGGTTTTGTGATCAAATTGATGATTGAAATATTTAAATTTATGTATATAAATATGATATATGAATTTACATAGCTATGTATTTTAAATGGGGGAAGGATGGATGCGAAGGTCTGGGATTAAGGAGGAAGCTGAGGGTGTGTGGTTTGGGGAGGAGCAGATTTGGAGCTGAAAGGGACCTTAGAGGCAAGGAAGTCTGAACCCCTTACTTTACAGATAAGGAAAGTGAGGCCCAGAGAATTTTAAGTCTTACACATAGTAAATGGCTGAGTTCAACAGAAGATGCTGTTTTCACTGGGCTACACTGCTTAAAGATGAAAAGAAAACAGAAAGGGCAGACTGTGTTAGCCAAACCCATCTCTAACACACAATATCTTTCTGATCTTAGGCAAATCACTTCTTTTCCAAGCTCAGTTTCCTCAATTATAAAATGAGAGTAAGAAGCAGTTATAGTAGAGAGAGCTAGTCTTAGACACAGAAAGGCCTTCCTCTAACCCTTAATCCCTTTGTGACCATATATAAGTCACTTAGACTCATTTTCTCTATCTGTAAAATGAAGGGATTGGACTAGACAACCTCTAAGGTTTTACATAGCTCCAAGCTGGTACACTAAATAAATGCTAACTATTGTTGCCAGGTCTGGAGCCAGAAAGACTCATCTCCTTGAGTTCAAATCCAGCCTCAGACACTTACTAGTTATGTGACACTGGGCAAGTCATTTAACCCTGTTTGCCTCAGTTTCCTCATCTGTCAAATGGGCTAGCAAAGGAAATGGCAAACCTCTCCAGTATCTCTGCCAAGAAAATCCCAAATGGAGTCACCAAAAGTCAAACCCAACTGAATAACAACCCAACGACAACAGACCTCCCCAAAATGTTTGTCGATACATTTATCAAGTGCCAACTATGTGTCAGATTCTGGTCCTGTAGATATAGATAAACATTCCTAGAGTATTTATATCTCTGAGTTAGTGTGAGGCTCACATGCGATAATGTATTTAAAACATTTTGCTATATTAATATTAGCCATTATCCTCATGATGATGATGAGGCTGGCTTCTCCACCTCCAGACCAGCTTGGACTCATCCTTGCTGCAGAAGAGGACCAGGCAAAGATGATATGCACTGTTTGGATCTTGTAGGTTAGGGAGCAGAGGAGGGGTCTGGGCACCCACACTGAGGTCTATGCCTGAGCTTAGCTTCTCAGTGGGGAAGGAGGCAGTTCTGGGAATGAAACAGCCGCTTACTACCCTCCCCCAACCCTCTCCAGGGCCCTTTGGAATGTCTCTGATGTGTCCAAGGAGCTGAAACCAGGCTTTAATTATACCAACCAGACTGTGGGGACAAGCCTCTGAATTTAGCCTGCTTTAGGGTAAGAAGAGTTCTAATTACCCAGCATTCAGTCTTTCATGTGGACCAAAAGGCCTGGGCTTTAGGGAGGGTGGGAAGAAAGCCGCCGCCCCTGTCCGGATCAGTCAAACTAGAAGAGAAAATCTCATAGAACATAGTCTTCAACTTGGAGTCAGGAACTCTGAGTTTGAATTTCAGTTCTGCTGAACTGCAGACCAGCTATACGGTCATTGGCTAGTCACAGAATCTCAGATTTTGAAGGTCCCTCGGAGGCCACTGAATGTAAGGCAGAATCAACCAGCATCACCTCTATAGCATTCTTAACAATGGTCATTCAATTCAGTGCAGACTTCCAATGCCAGGAAGCTCACCACCTTCCCATTTGGGAATAGCTCAAGGTGTTAACGAAGCTTCTTTCTCATATCCAAAGTAAGGGTTCACAGAAGCTGTCTTCTCTTTCTTCCTCAGCACAGCCCTTCAAGGATTTGAAAAGTACATCATCTCCTTCCCTATCACCTTGCTCTCCCCCAGTCTTCTCTTTTCCAAGCTCAGCATCCCCAATCCTTCATTCAATTCCCCTATCCCATGGTCTTTAGTCCTCTCACTGCAGCTAGGTGGTGCACTGGATAGAGCACCAGTGCAGGAGTCAGGAGGACCTGAGTTCAAATCTCACCTCAGACACTTGACACTCACTGTCTGTCTGACTTTGGGCAAGTCACTTAACCCCAATTGCCTCATCCTGAGTCATCTCCAGTCATCCTGAGGAATATCAGATCACTGGATTCAGATGGCTCTGGAGGAGAAGTGTGGCTGGTGACCTGCACAGCCCTCCCTCACTCAAAACATAGTCAAGTGCAAGTCTTGTCATTATTTCTCTGATGGCATGGTCTTCTTCAGCAATGAAGGACAAGAAGGACAAACACACATACACACACACACCACACACACACACACACGCAGTCCTCTCACCATTATGGTTGTCTTCTTCTGCATAGCCCCCAGTATATCAAGGTCCTTCCTAAAGCATCATGGCTAGCACTCAGTACAGATATGCTCTGACTGGGGCCGAGTAGATATACTTTCTAGATACACTTTCTCCCTTGCTAGAGCCTAAAATCTTTTTAGCTTTCCTAGCTGCCATGTCTTGGTAGTAATTTATATTGACTGAGATTGTGGTCAACTAAAACTCTCTAACATTTTCCTCAAAAAATGCCATCCTTATTATGCTATAAGAAATGACAAGAAGGATGATTTCAGAAAGACCTATGTGAACTGATGCAAAGCGAAGTGAGCAGCACCAAGGGAACAGCCTAGCTTAGTGAGAAAAGCACAGCATCTGATGGTTCCCCTTTAGTGGATGATTATTTGCTTGGGTTTTTTTTTTCCAGTTCATTCCTACACAACTAATGAGTCACCTATTCCTTCTCTATTTATTAAGGTCTTTTCTTTTCTCTCATTCACATAACAAAGGCAACAGGATACGGTAGAAAGAAGGGACCTGGGTTGGAATCCTGTTGCTCCTGATTAACTGTGTCACTTTGGGGAGGAATGATAAAGTTGGGAAGACTCTTGAGGGCCCTCTAAATAGTAAGCTCCTTAAAAATAAGGATTGTCGGAGGCAGAGTCAAGATGACTGAGTAAAAGTGGGAACTTCCCTGAGCTCCCCCTCAAAGCCCTTCAAATACCTGTAAAAAATAAATTCTAGAGTCACAGAACTCGGAAAATGACAAAGTGAAACAAATCCCCAGCCCAAAGCAACCTGGAAAGTTGTCAGGAAAGGTCTTTCACGCTAGGCAGAAGGGCAACACAGTCCAGAGTGGGCTGCACCAGCCTAGACAGGCCAGAGCAGGCCTGGGGGACTGAATCATTAGCAGCTGTGGCAGTTTCCAGACTTCTCAATCCACAAATGCCAAAAAGGTCAGTGGAAAAACTCTGGGTACAAGAGGATCAGGGGTCTGACCTGAGCGGGCCCCAGTCCCAGGGCAGTGGGGGTGGTGGCCATGGTGGCCATTGAGGCAGTAGCAACAGTGGTGGTGGCAGTGGCAGAGGCTGCTTCCGGAACTCTGGGCCCACAGATGATGGGGAATTGACCAACTGATACAAAATCCCTGAATCTTAGGACAGTACACCCCCACTGGAAATGGAGTTATGCCTTGACAAAGAATTAGAAAGTCAAGTGTTTGGCTGGGAAGATGAGTAAACATCATAAAAGAACTCAGACTGTAGAATCTTACTTTGGTGACAGGGAAGATCAGGGCATACAACCAGAAGAGGAAAACAGAGTTAAAGTTCCTACACTAAAAGCCTCCAAGAGGAATATGAATTGGTTACAGGCTGTGGTAGAGCTCAAAAGTGATTTTGAAAATCAAGTGAAAGAAGTAAAGAGAAACTGGGGAGAGAAATGAGAGTGATACAGGAAAATCAGGAAAACTGAATCAACAGCTTGCTAGGAGACCCCCCCAAAATACTGAAGAAAATAACACCTTAAAAAAAGACTAGCCCAAATGATAAAAGAGATCCAAAAATCCAAAGAGGAGAAGAGTGCCTTAAAAAGCAGAACTGGCCAAATGGAAAAGGAGGTTCAAAAACTCACTGAAGAAAATAATTCCTTCAAGTTTAGAATGCAGATGGAAGCTAATGACATTATGAGAAATCAAGAAATTCTAAAATAGAACAAAAAGAATGAAAAAATAGAAGACAATATGAAATACCTCATTGGAAAAACCACTGACCTGGAAAATAGATCAAGGAGAGATAATTTAAAAATTATGAGATTATCTGAAAGCCATGATCAGAAAAAAAAGTCTAGACATCCTCTTTCAAGAAGTGATCAAGGGGCAGAGCCAAGATGGTGGAATGAGCGCAAAGACTCATCTAAGCTCTTGGACAAACTCCTTCGGATACCTCTGAAAGGAGAATCTGACCAAATTTTGGAGGTGCAGAATCCAGTGGGAGACAGACTGTGACAGATTCGGAGCCTTGGTTAGACTGGAAGATCCACAGGAAGAATCTGTTCCATGGGGGTGAGCCCAGAATGCACAGTGCTGCATGTTCAGTACAGAGGAGCAGAAGGGGCCCGGGAAACCCGAGCAGGCAGAACTGGCAGAACAGCACCCAAGGGCTGGAGACAAGCCTAGCCAAGCCAGTGAGAGCTGTTGAGCGCCAGATATCAGCATGGCAGCTCCTGAGATTTTCAGCCCGAAGATTAAACATCAGTAAGTCACCTACTTGAACTTACAGGAGCCAGGATGGTGGACTGATCATTAAATGCTCTCTCCTTCCCCCTTGATGACCGTGAAAGAACCATAAAATATTTCCCCAGAAAAATCCTGGATCAGCGTAAACAGCAGAAGGAGCCAATAGTCTCATAACACCTGAGGCTAGGAAAATAGCTAAGGGGGATTCCTCCGACTGTGGTGGAGGCAAACTGGAAAGACAGAGGACTCAGGGCAGAGAAAACTCAACTAGGACCCAGGCAAGCCTCAGTGCCAGGAGAGGACCCCCAGAAGGGGTGGGAACACGCATTAGCATCTAGGCATGCCTCAGAACTCCAGGGGTAATGGGAAAACAATAGGGAAGCTGGGATCACCATCCCCTGAGCTTGCCTTTGCCTCAGTTCAGCTGAGGAGATCTTCTGTGACCAGACCACTCCCTCCACACACTTAACAAGCTAACCCCAGAGTTGATTGGGGAAACAAAAAACAAAAACCTGCTTTTAGCTTTTTCACACATCAGCTCAACACAAAGTTCTGTAGCTTCTGACTGAAAGAACCAGAAGCCACAACACTCAGTCAACATCATGAACAAGAAAAAGCAGATGAAGGGTGAAAAAACCATAGAATCTTTCTATGGGGATAAGGACCAAAACACAAATACCAAAAAGGTCAGAGCTGAGACTGTACTTCCATCTGAAACTTCAGAAGGGACTATGAACTGCTCGCAAACACAAGCAGCTCTCTTGGAACAGCTGAAGAAGGAACTAGAAGAAAAACTGACCAATGATTTTAAAATTATGAAAAAAGAATTCACTGATGAGAACATCTCTTTGAAAAGGAAAATTGAACAAATGAAAAAGGAAGTTCAAAAATTAACTGGAGAAAATAGCTCCTTAAAAGGAAAAATTGGACAAATGGAAAAGGAGATGCAAAAGTTAACTGAAGAAAACAATTTGATAAAGACTAGAATTGGGCAAGTAGAAACTAATGACTCAATGAGAGAGCAAGAATCAGTCAAACAAAATCTAAAGAATGAAAAGATAGAAAAAAATGTAAAATATCTAATTGGAAAAACAACTGACTTGGAAAATAGATCCAGGAGAGAAAATTTAAGAATTATTAGCCTGCCAGAAACCCATGATGGAGAAAAGAGCTTGGACAGGATCTTCCAGGAAACCATCAAGGAAAACTGCCCAGAAGTGCTAGATTCAGAGGGCAAAATTGTCATCGAAAGAATCCACTGTTCCCCTCCCAAAAGGGATCCCAAACTCAAAACCCCAAGAAATATCGTTGCCAAGAAGTGATCAAGGAAAACTGCCCTGATATTCTAGAACCAGAGGGTAAAATAGAAATTGAAAGAATCCACCAATCACCTCTAGAAAGAGATACTAAAAGGAAAACTCCTAGGAATATTGTAGCCAAATTCCAGGATTCTCAGGTGAAGGAAAAAATATTGCAAGCGTCCAGAAAGAAACAACTTGAGTATTGTGGAAATACAATTAGGATAACCAAGATCTAGCAGCTTTTATATTAAGGGATCAAAAAGCTTGAAATATGATATTCCAGAAATCAGAGGAGCTAGAATTAAAAAAAAAATCACCTACCTAGCAAAACTGAGTATAATCTTTCAGTAAAAAATGAACATTCAATGAAATAGAGGATTTTCAAGTATTCTTAATGAAAAGACCAGAGCTGAATAGAAAATCTGACTTTCAAATACAAGAATCAAGAGAAGCATGAAAAAGTAAACAGGAAAGAGAATGCATAAGAGACTTATTAAAGTTGAATTGTTTACATTCCTACATGGGAAAATTATATTTATAACTAATGAGACCTTTCTCAGTATTAGGGTAGTTGGAGGAAATAGATAGACAGACAGACAGATGATAGATAGATAGATGATAGTTAGATAGATAGATGGATAGATAGATAAATGGCACAGGGTGAGTTGAATATGAAGGGATGACATCTAAAAAATAAAATTAAGGGGTGAGAGGGGAGTATATTGGGAAAAGGAGAAAGGGGGAGATAGAATGGGGTAAATTATTTTACATAAAAGAGACAAGAAAAAGGTTTTTTAATGGAGGGGTAGAAAGTGGAAGGGAAAGTGAGAAAAGAGTGAACCTTACTCTCATCAGATTTGGCTTAAGAATAGGGTAACATACATGCTCAATGGGTATCTTACCCTACAGGAAAGTAGAGGGGAAGGGAATAAGGAGGGGATGATAGAAGGGAGAACAGATTGGGGGAGGGGGTAGTCAGAAGCAAACACTTTAGAAAAGGGACAGGCTTAAAGGAGGAAATAGAATAATTGGGGGGGCCAGATAGGATGGAGGGAAATATAGTTAGTCTTTCACAACATGATCGTTATGGAAGTTTTTTGCATAACTACACATGCATAACCTATAATGAATTGTTTACCTTCTCAATGGGGGTGGGTGGGGAATGGAAGAAGGGAGAGAATTTGGAACTCAAAGTTTCAAAAACAAATGTTAAAAATTTGTTTTCACATGCAACTGGAAAATAAGATATACAGGCAATAGGGTATAGAAATCTATCTTGTCCTTCAAGAAAATAAAGGGGAAGGGGATAAGCAGGGTGGGATGATAAAAAGGAGGGCAGACTGGGGGAAGGGTAATCAGAGTGCATGCCATCTTGAGTGGAGGAGGAGAAATATGGGGAGAAAATTTGGAACTCAAAATCTTGTGAAAATGAATGTTGAAAACTAAAAATAAATAAATAAATAAACAAATCTTAAAAAAAAAAAGAATAGTGATTGTTGGGGCACCCAGGTGTCACAGTGAATAGAGAACCAGCCCTGGAATCAGAAGGACCTTAATTCAAATCCGACCTCAGACACTCAACACTTACTAGCTGTGTGACCCTGAGTAAGTCACTGAACCCTGATTCCCTCATCTCCCACCTCCTGGATAAAGATTGTCTTTTATCTTTCTATATCCCTAGTGTTTAGCACACTGCTTAGTACATAGCTTAATAGAGACTTAATTAGAGGAACTAGAGTCACAGTGGATAAAGAGGTGGGCCTAGATCAGGAAGATTTGAGTTCAAATTGAGCCTCAGATATTTACTACAATTCTAGTTCCTGGATAAGGCATTTGATTTCTTCAACTGTCAAATGGTGATAATGTTGGCACCCACATCATAGAGTCGTTGTGAGAATCAAATGAGATAACATTTAAAAATATTATTTACATATATAATTTATTTATATATTAAATATTTGTATATAATTGTATAATAATTAAATTAAATATTAAATAAAATGTTGTAAGGATCAAATGAGATAATATTTTTAAAGCATTTATAGGGGTGGGGAACCTTAGGCCATATGTAGCCTCAAGGCTGCAGGTTCCCTACTCCCTGGTTTAGAATGTGGCAGGCATTTAATAAATTCTTGTTCCTTTCTTTTTTGGCTGAATGTCTCTCCAATCAGTTTCTCTACTACTCCTCTGACAAGTGAGCATGTAATAAGGGTAGAAAAGTTGCAATCTGCACAGGAGGATGGAGTAGGCACATGGAGGAAATCATAACCCTTGAAGTAAGTATAAAAGGAAAACCTCTCAGTTCATGGGAAATGTTGTTCTCCAGAAGGATACAACTCCATTTCAAACATCACATCTTTCTTGGGGTCTTTCTGGATGCTCACAGCGGCCAGTACCTCCCCTTTCAAAATTGTCTTATATGTATATTTTTCTGTTTATATATGTACATGTCACATTAGAATGGAGTCATCTTGAGGGCAGGGATCATTCTATTTTTGTCTTTGTATACCCCTCACCCAACCCAGTGCTTGGAAAACAATGAAGCCTTCCTAATTGATACAATCTCCAAGAATCTGAGAGAATCCTAAGATCATAGATTTAGAACCATACATTTACAGGACGTTGGGTCTACACCCCTCAGTCTAACAGCTGAAGAAAATGAGGCAAGTAGTAGTTATATGACTTGCCCAAGGGTCACACAGCTAGTAAATATCAGAAGCATGACTTGAACTCAGAGGTCTTTCTGACTCCAGGCTAGTACTCGATGCCTAAGTGTAAGTGTGGGGGCAAAGAAGGCTTTAGTGTAAATGGGGAAAACAACTGATTCATTACCTGTTATTGCTGGGGGGTGGGGTGGGATGGGAATCACTCAATGATTCAATTATTCAGTCAATAAATATTAAACACCTACTGTGTGCCAGGGAACAATGGGGTGTTTGCCTGTTCAGGGATGCCCATCATTCCAATAGCTTTCATACCACCTCCCAGAAGGCTCAGAAATCCAAGTCATCTTTGCTGAGAATTCCAAGGCTTGCCTTTCTCTGACTTTTCTGCAGGGTCCAATTCTTGTGGATCCTCCCCATTCTTGTGGTCACTGGCCCCTCCAGATGCTGGTCCACTTGTAAACATTTACATTCACTGGAATGAAGGCAGACGAGAACTTATTTTATTAGGGCCAAATGGAAAAATCTCTCTAAGCAAGCCAGGAATGTAAACATGGCAACATGGCACCAATAAATGCCACGTTTCAGCAGCCACTAGGCCAGCCTCCTCTTGGAGCTGGTGACTGTAAGGATGAGGGCAGGGGGCCTGGCTTTGGAAGGCTACTACATCCCTCTTTGCCAGTCTTCCCTTAGTTTGTCTGAGGCCAAGTAATTGGAGAAGAGTTAGAATGAGAGGAATCATTGCTCTCAGGACCAGTAAGACAACTTCCTAACCATTCAAACTATCCTTAGCCCACTGGAGGTCTTCAATCCAAGAAGTGGTCACTTGTGGGGATGTTCTAGACATAACAAATACCTTCTGACCTCCCCTTCCCCAGAATAAAGCCTGCTTTGTATAACCTCTCAGGGTCCTAGAGTGTTTTCCTCTATTGCCAGTGGCTCAAGCCCCTATCAGTTGTGTTTGCTCTCACTGTCAGCCACTAAGCATCAACAGTTGATAAAACAACTACTCTGTACTAAGCACTGGGGATACAAATTAGAGAAAGAAAGACTGATGCTTCTTGACTTGACTGACTCTAGTCCAATCCACCCATCCCTCTCCTACCTCCCCAACAAGAAACCATCTAATAAAGGTGGAAAGATTGAAATCTTCAGTGATAGATGGAGTACGCTGAGGAAATCATAACCTCTGAAGGAAGTGTAAGTAAGTGAGGAAAAGTCAGATTTCCAGAAGGATACTATTATAAACTCCTCAATGATCATCTCATCCAGCCTGAGTTATAATTGCCCCCAGAAACTCTAATGTGTGTCCCTGTCCCAGATGTATTTACATTTTCAAAGGGAAGGGTTTAAGTTGAAAGAATGAATCTCTAATGGTGGAAATTGAATCCATAAAAGTGAGAGATGGAGGATGAAGACATTTTGCTTACAGCTAAGTCTAATCCTGACTAGAGAAGGCCTAATTAATATGCAATTATAAATCAGTATTATGAAATAATATGATGAAAGTATAGCAATGGAGTCACCAAGAGGTAGTTTGGGGACAGAGTCCAGATATGTCCCAAGACTTCAACCCTCAAATGCATGTTGACTTATCCTTACCATGTACACTAAGGCCCTCTCTCCTCGTTCCATTTGCATTTAGACCTTTTCCTTTTCCATTTATATCAAGACTTTCCCCTCCCTTCCATTTATACTAAGTCCTCCTGCCCCTCATTATACTGAGATATTGTAGAAAGAACACTGGATTGGAAGTCCCAACAACTTGGGTTTGAATCCCAGCCTTGCTATGTATTAACTACATTGACCTTAGACATATTTCTTCAACTCTCTGGTCCTCAGTTTCTCCATCTGTAAAATGCAGGGTTTGGAAAGAAATTTTAAAAAGGGGAAATGACCCACATGTACACAAGTAGTCATAGTAGCTCTTTTTGTGGTGGCAAAGAATTGGAAATTGAGGGGATTCCCATCAATTGGGGAATGGCTGAACAAGTTGTGGTATATGAAATGGTGAGCAGGAGGACTTCAAAAAACCTAGGAAGACTTGCTTGAACTGACAGTGAGTGAAGTCAGCAGAACCAGGAGAACACTGTACCCAGTAACAGCAACATTGCATGATGATCAACTATGATAGACTTAGCTCTTCTCAGCAATGAAATGATGTAAGACAGTTCCAGAAGACTCATGATGGAAAATGCTCTCCACATCCAGAGAAAGAACTATGGAGTCTGAATGAAGATCGAAGCGTATCATTTTTCACTTCATCATTCTTGGGTGTTGTTTTGTCTTGAAGAGGGAGAGAAGAGAGGGGGAAATTGAGAATTCAAAATTTTATGAAAGCAAGTGTTGAAAATTAAAAATAAATTAATTTGAAAAATAAAAATAACTATATTTGAATATGTAAAAAAAATTAAGGGATTGGAGTAAATGATCTCTAATGTTCCATCTAGTTCTAAATTCTATGATCACCCAGTCCTCCTTTTCTCAGTTTATACCAAGGCCTTCTCTTCTTTCCCCTATTTACACCAAAGCTGTCCAGCACTTAGAACCTGGCACACTGTAAGTACTTGACAAATGCTTGCTGACTGATTGTCTTCCCTCTTTTTAGACCCCATTTTTACTTAAGGCTCTGTTTCACACACATCCTTCCATATCTTTTTCTTATGGGCACCAGGTTCTTTCCTTTCCAAAATCTAGGGTCAGAGAAAGCTCTGTGCCTGATCCAAGAGCTCTTAACATTTTAGATGTCGTGGATCCCTTGGGTTGTCAGTCTGGCAACATATATGGACCCTTTCTCAGAATCATGTTTTTAAATGCATAAAATGAAATAGGTGGTACAGAAGAGAGAGCCCTGGGTTGGAGTCAGGAGGACTTGAGTTCAAATCCAGCCTCAGATACTTACTAGCTGTGACTCAGCAAATCACTTAATCTCTGCCTCAGTTTCTTCAACTATAAAATGGCAATAATGATAGCATTTACCTTTCAAGGGTCATATTTATAAATGGGATCATACTTGTAAAATGTTAAGCACAATAACTAGCACATAGTAGGCATTACATAAATACTTATTGATATTTTTAGGATTATAAAGGAAACTAATTACACTGAAATAAAGATGTGATTTTTTTTTTGCCCCATCCAAGTACATAGACCACAGAAGGGTCCCCAGATTAATAACTCCTGATTTAGATCAGATACTCTCAGAGAGCAGGAACCCTCATTCTGGTGAAGACCTATTGACTCTCACTGTCCTCTGGCTTGTAGCTTGTAGACTTTATTATTTAACTGTGGTCAAAAGCTAGGTCCGTTCCAGAGCCAACTTTCCTGGAGAAGCAACATTTGCGTGCTGGACAAGACCTCAGAAGCCTTTTCTCTGGTCTGTGCTGATCCTCAAGCCTGCCTCCTCACTGCAACTCTTGTAAATCAAATGTCCAACTGTTTATCCTAAACAGAAGTGAAAGGAGCTCAGCCCTGGCTCCAGGTGTTTCTGAGGGAGGGAGGAGGTTGGAGGAGGGGGACATGGACAGGCCAAAGTGGGGAGAAATGCTTGGAGAGGCGAAGCAAAACTCTGGTCCCATCTTGAGTTTCAATGCTAACCCCCTCCCTGGATCAGAAGGACATCAAGTCTCCTTTTACAGAGAAAGAAACTGAGACACAGGAACGTTAACTGACTTGCTTCAAGGTCATAGGTAACAAGCAGAAGAAGAAATTTGACCCAGGTCTTTTGACTTCAAATCCCCTAGGATGTAAGTCCCTCTACAACTTGGCCTGGTCTAACTAGTTTCCCTCTTTCTCCTACTTTTAACTGTAGCCAGGCCAGCTTCCTCTTGCCTTATACCCACCAAGTTCTTTCTTGTCTCTGCACTCTTGCTCATGCAGGGCCTCTCACCTGGAATACAGTCCACTCTGCCGAGGCAAATCCATCCTAGTTTTCACCATCTAACTCAATTCCCAACTCCACTGGTGTACTCCAGCCCCGGGTGACCTCTCTCTCCTTGGAGCTAGCTCCTATAGCATTCACTGTCTAGTCTTCATGCTTGAATCTATGGTATCTTACAGTGGTGCAGTGAATAGAGCACCAGACCTGTAGTCAGGAAGACCTAAGTTCAAATCTGGCCTCAGACATTTACTACCTGTGTGACCCTGAGCAAATCACTTAACTCTGTTTGCCTCAGTTTCCTCATCTGTAAAAAGAGCTGGAGAAGAAAATGGCAAACTACTCCAGGATCCTAGCCAAGCCCCAAATGGGGTCAAGAGTCAGACACAACTGAACAAGTTTCATGTATGTAATTCTTGCCTCTCCAACTAAATAGAAGCTTTAAAAGGCGAGGATCGTGTCTGCTTTGTCCACTTTCCCCTCCTAGGACCTAAAACAAGAGGGAGTATACAGTAATGCTTAGCAACCTAGAATAGTTCAAAGGATACTGGATTTGAACTCAGGCAACCTCAGGGTTTTGGTCTCTCCTTTGCCACTTAGTATGTGCATGACTTTGCAATGGTAGGAAGAGTACAGAATTTGGAACACGGGGACTTGGGTTCCAATCCTGCCTTTAACTCCTGTGTGACCTCGGTACATCATTCTCACTCACAGAGCCTCAGGTTCCTCATCTGTAAAATGAGGGATTTGGATAAGATTTCCCTCAGAGGCCCCTTCTGGCTCTTAATCACCAGTCCCTGGGGATGTCCCTTCTTATCGCTTGACCTCAGGTTTCTTCTGCAAAATCAGATGGTCCAATGAGAAGATCTCTTGGGTCCCTTTCATCTTTCAACACTATTATTTGGCTTAACCAAGACCTGCCCTTAGAGGGAGAGAGCTAACCTATGTCCTGCTGATTCTCCTTCATAGGCCTGGGATCTCCCTCCTAGGTCTGAAATTCTGCCAGCTCCTCACAGCATTGGCTCACTGACCTCCAGTCCTTGCTCACTGGCCTGCAGCCCCTTCTGAGATTCCTCAGCAATGATACTGTGTCCCAACTGAGTCCAAGGTCAATTTGCCAGCCCCCAGCCCTCCACCCTAGAACCCAGCGCCAGATGGACCCTTGGAAAGAAACTGGAAGAGAAGGAATGAGCTGCAAATGGCTAGGATGGCCCACTCTATCCAACCCTAAACCAAAAAGGGGGAGACCAGAAGGCAAGTTGGTGGCCAAACAGCCCAAGGCAGCCCTTCTCTGGCCCTTTGAAGTGTATGTACACTGAGAGTTGGGAGGGAAGTCCAGATCCCCACTCCCAACCACCCACATCTCTGAATCTCCGCAAGCTCTTGCTTAGACCCAAGTCGTAAAAGGAGCAGATTTATCTCAATCAAGAGTCCCAATCACATGGAGCCATGCGTCCGCTTGAGAAGAGTTTCTGGCACAGCCTAGGCTGGGGTGGGAGGGGGAGGCCAAACAGCTGCAAACATCTGGTTTGAATTGTCCATGGCAACCATCCATCAAGGAATCCCAATGGCTGATTTGAAGCTGAGAGAGTGGAGGCTCAGCCTGCCTTAGCCTGGTTCCCCATGCTCTGGGCCAGGTTTGGGCAGGATCAGGCCGGGGCCCAAGGAGGTCCCCACACATGGCCAAAGTGCCTACATGTGGATGGGAAATTTTTCCTTCTTTTTCGTGCCAAAGCAACAAAGCCACTGAGGTTTTTGCTAGCCAAGAGGGAGTACAAAAGACAGACAACTAGGACTCAGGGAGATATCAGGATTTAGGCATGAAGACATAGAGACATCATCCACCCAGCAGAAATTAAGAGGAATTTTCTAACTTGTTGGTCTGGGACTGTAATAACTCATAGCAGGGAGGTGATAGTAAATGTTTAATAACTGGCTTGCATGCTCTCTCAGAAAAAGACATATTTTCAAGTTGAATCTACATTAATATTTCCTCCATCACTTTCTTAATTCTAAACAATCAGCCAAACAACAAATCAAGGCCTGATTTGTAGCTTTGTCCATTCATTTAACAATCGGCTCCTAGCACAGCTTGGCCATAGCCTTTGTCTATGCCCCAAGACAACATCGGCTGGTCCTTGTCAGAGAGAGGCTTACTAATCCTTGCTCCTCAAGATATGGGAGCAGAAGGGGAGCAGACTACCTTGAAAATATGAAACAGCTGAACAGAGGCTTTTAGAAGGCTGTCAGCTCCAGGACCAGCAGAGACAAGAAGGCAGAGAGGAGATTATATTCCATGGTCTTCCATGATGCTTACAACATGGGCATAAGAACTGATTCTATAGAATTCCATAGAGTGTTGTTTTACCTAATGTCCCATTTTTGTAGAGCCAATTAATGATGTCTAACCAAGCCAATAAACCTTTGTTAAGCATCTGTCATGTGCCAGGAGCTGTACTAAGCCCTGAGGATACAATTAACAAAAGAAAGTCCTTGCCCTCAAGAACTTACAATCTAAATGTGAGAATAATACAGAAAAGGAGAGAAGTCAGGAAGATAGGACAGCAGGTGGTATTCAGCATCAGGGGGCACCTTGTTTCATGGAGCTGAAACCAGGAAAGGCAGCAGATGCAAGGTGAAATGAGCTGAAAGGCCACTTTCTGCCCTCTATGAAGGAAGGCACTGGGAGGAGTTTGAACTACATCCTTCAGCCCTCCAATCAGAGGAGAGAGGAGACCAAGGGAGGTGATGTCTATCAAGGGGTTGAGTTAACAGAATGGTGATGAGTTTAGAAGTGATGAGCTTATCCTGGGAGGGACATTTTGTTCCATGGAGCTGAAACCAGGCAGGACAGCAGTGCAAAGTGGACTAGGTTGAGAACAGCCTTGAATTCTAGACTTGGGAGTTTGGACTTGTAGGTAATAGAAAATGACCGAAAGTCCAAGATGAATGACATGGTCAGACATCATCAAGTCATAGGTTACTTTTTTATTTTTTTCTAATGCGAAAGCCATATCACAATTAATTATGTATGCAGCAAGATCAGCATCAAAATCAGCTAGAAGAAAGGATAAAGACATAATTGTGATAGCTTTACCTTGACCTATTAAAAATAGTTTTTGATGTCCCCAAAAACAGGAAATGGAAAAAGAAAAAATATTGACCTTGATTATCACTCAGTCTCTTGTAATACTCTCAGAGATATAAAATGATTGCTACAACAAGTAGGCTGTAAACAGTTCAGAAACTACCTGAGTCAGTAAGCACTTTATCCACTTGTGAAGCAGAGAGAAATGGTAGCTAAGGACAAAGTCAGTTTAGAATGCACACTCATTTGTTAAACACTAGGAAGGGCTGAAAGCAAAAACAAGTCTAAATAAAAGACTTGGCATGAGACCCAGCTGGAACATCATTTCAAAGGCATTCATAGATGGAACGGGCTGGCCGACTCTGAATAGACAGAAAATAGAGCAAATTCATTGGCATTTCCATTACAATCTATTTTCATCATCAATGATAATGGCACTACTTCCTGGGACCATTAACACCTCAGTCCCTCTGGGCCATATGAGCAAGCCATAAAGGTATTTCAGATGAAGTTGGAGCAAAGAGCTGGAAATACAGGAGATGCCCACTGATTGGGCAATGGCTAAACCACTTGTGGTATATGAATGGGATGGAATGTTACTATGCTATAAGAAATGAGAAAGAGGATGAATATAGAGAAGTGTGGAGAGATTTATATGAACTGACTCAAAGTAAAGTAAGCAGAACCAGGAAAACAATATACAAAAAAACCAGTGTAAATGGAAAAAATAGCCATCATGAAATAATTGAAAATAAATGTTGCAAAATTGCAAAAAAAAATGTGTCCCCAAAGAAAAGATAAAACAACTCTCCCCCAACTCATTCAGGGAAGGTTACGGTCCACGGATGTGGAATATTGCATATGATTTCAGATTTTTCCTCATATGTTGGTTGGTTTTGCTGATATTTTCCTCCTTTCTTTAAAAAATAAAATTCTTTGTTATAAGGGATGACTCTAGTGGGAGGGAGTATGGGGAAAATGTAGGCAATGTTAAAAGATATCAATAAAAATCTATTTTTAAAAATACCACAGAGGAGGGTGGCCACATAAAATGGCAAAAAGCAGTAGAAACAAAAATGAATCTAAAAAAAACTTGGCATGAGATGAGACTCAGCTAAGCCACATCATCTCCTGAGCATTCATAGATGGAACTAAATGACAGGCTACAAACAGCCAGAAAGGAACACATTTGTTGGCATTTCAACAATGATCTATTTTCATCGTCAATGATAATGGAACCACCAGTCAACAAGAGTTGGTCAACAAGTATTTATTAAACACCTACTATGTGCTGGGCACTGTGTCAAGTGTTGGGAATACAAAGGAAGGTAAAAGACAGTACTTGCTCTCAAGGAGCTTATAGTCTAATCTGGGAGCTACACCATACAAAGAACTGGGTACACACAAGATATAGACAGGATAAATTGGACATAATCACCCAGCACACTCCTTCATAACAATTTAGAAAATGCACTAGATTGAATACTTATCAGAAAAAAGAAAAAGTCACTGGGAGTCATTTTTCCAGCCCAAAGAAGCTTAGGAAGACAGACAGAGAAGTTTGTGGACATTGGGGAAGGGGCTGGCCAAGAATGCAGCAGCAATAGCTGCCCCAGTAGAAAACACTCTAGCATCTAGGCATGGTAAGAGAGCTGACAGTCAAGATCAGGGCAGGAAACACCAGGGCAGAAAGAGATCCCAGGGAAGCACTGGAGGACCAGGCGTCAACTGACAACTTTGTCACCTTCTTCTCATTTCCTAGTCATGTTTCCAGGATGGAGAGCAGTGGTTGCAGGTACAAGGGAGCAGGGCCCTGTGTATAGAGCAAGGAACAAGTTCCCAAAACTTAACCGTGTGGCTCTGAGACCAAGAGCAGAGAAGAAACTCAGTTCTAACCTTTGGATCCAAACATAAGCCCATAAGAACATAAATTAACTCATTTGATCCTTATAACAACCTTGCAATATAGATACTCTTATCCCCATTTTATAATTAAGGAAATTGAGACAAACAGAGGTTAAGTGACTTTCTCAGGGTCACATGCCTAGTAAATGTCTGAGACTGGATTTGAACACAGATCTTCTTGACTTCAGGTCTAGCTCTCTACCCACTGAGCTACCCATCTGACATTTAATTGAAAACCAAATAACCTAATCCTAAATAGTGGATGGGTCAAAGAGTAAATCATAGAAACAATAAATAATTTCATCAAAAAAGATGATGGTAACAAGACATCATGCAAAAATCTGTAGGATACAGTCAAGGAAGCACTTGGGGAAAATTTATATTGAGAGAGGGAGAAAAGAGAGAGAGAGAGAGAAGGAAGAGAAGGGAGAAGAGGAGAAGAGGGAGGAGGAAGAGGAGAAGGAGAAGAGGAGGAGGAAAAGGAAAAGAAGAAAGAAAGAGAGGGGGGAGAGAGAGGGAGGAAGGAAATAGAAAGAGAGAAAAGAAGGAAAGAAAGAAAGAAAAAGAAATCTTAAAAAGATTACTGAGACATTTTAATGCAGTTAAGAGAGCAGAAAAAATCCTAAATGAGGAAATTGTGGCCCAGAGAGGGATGATGCCAGGAATAGAACCCAGACTTTCTGGCTCTCAGCACCCTGTTCTTCCTGCCATTCCAGACCATCTTTTCTTTTCCAGATCCCAAGAGACTCTAAGGTGTCCCAGGGGGTGGCTGGACCCTGATGAGGGGATGTGCCCATGTGGTGGCCTCCTAGGATTTCACTGCCCTCTCAGCTGGCTGGGGTCCTCCTGAGCATCCTAAACGCTGTAAGGAAGTTGCTTCCCCAGCATTTGACTGGACATTCCACCTCAGGACTTGGCTTTGCGTACTGGAGGTTTTAGAAGAGACACCAGACCTTTGTAGAAGAGGAAGAGGGAGACTCCTCTGATGCTGATGGAGAAGACACTGGGTCATACCTTCCAAGGGCAGTCTGACTCTAGGCCTTAAACCCCAAGATCTCTCTTAGTTCTGTCACAGCTCAATTCCATGGCACTCAGTAAATTCCTTCCCTTTTCTGGGCTTCAGACTCCCTCCTCAATTATAAAATGAGGGAATTCAAGTCAAGTCAATGAGTATTGATTACTTTCCTGTGCCAGGAGCTGAGGATATGAAGACAAAAGTGAAACAGTCCCTGCCATCAAGAAGCTCCCTTTCTATCATCAATTGGCAATCATTTATTAAACGCTATTTGCCAGATGCTGGGCCAGAAGCTGGGGGTCCAAAGACGCTGATGAATAAGTGCCTGACCTCCTTGCCCTTCCATGGGATGAGGGTGTTGAGGTTTAGGGGCACTGAGACCCCAAAAGAGCAACACACAGGTCCTGCCTGAATGAACTCTACCCAAACCTTCTTTCAGCCAAAGAAAAACAAAATTTTAAAAAATCCACCATACTGGCCAGACTCTTAAGAAATCTCAGCATTGGCTAGACTCAAGGAATGTGGACATTTGTAACGCTGATGTAAGTGGGCCAGATTGAATCTGAGAGTTTTCATGGAAACAAGATGGATCTTATATATAGAAGAAAGGCTCAGAGAAAGGGTCTATATGGAATTAAGGAGTGGCAGTCTAGGATGCTGCCAGGTGCAGACAATGAAAGGGCAGTTAATTAACTGGGAAGGGATGATTGCCCCAGGTGAACTCCAGGGACCTGGGCCTTGTGGAAAAGTCCAGGGGCTTTTCCTTTTTGGGGTCCAGATCCCAAAGACATGGTCTTTTTCTTTTAGGGGTTTAGATCCCATTCCCACTATTCCCCCTCAAACAAATGGGACTCCAAGTCTTTTGGGGTAAGGGCAAAGCTCTCAGCTTCGAAAACTGTTTCCTGCCGTCAAGGGATATAGAACTGTTCCTGCCACAAGGGAGCCCCAAAGAGGAGATTGACTGGAACCAAGCACAGGCTGCATCCAGAGGATGATGGGGGGATGTTGGCTGGTACCCACTGTTTGTTACCTACTCTAGGTGAATGACCTGTAGTCTGGAAGACACAAATCTGACAAGCAAGTCTACAGGGCCCAAATAGAGGGAGAAGTAAAAGTGGAAGAACCCCATTAAAATCATTTGCATTTGACCTGCAGGATTATCTGATGTTATTACTTTCAAAAGTTTAAGAAACACTTTTGCAGGTAGAAGTTTTCCACCCTTGACCAGGGACTGACTTTTACTCCAATTTTAACAAAAGACTAGGGAGGTTACTTAGGTAATGATTGGATGAAATAGGTTAGTTACCTCCCTCAAAGAAAACTGAACTGAAATTCTCTTCCCCAAACCGAACTGAAGATGTTTATGATTTAATTTCAGTTGTTTGGGGTACAAAATGACTATACGTTCACGTCAAAACAGCAAGATCTCATACACTTGCATTGTGCTTATATATCTTTTCCTGACCACTTGTTCTGATTATAGAAATTTACTATAAAAGGATAAAGCAGGGACAAGATTTATAAAGGATTAAACATCCTTAGAATTCAGATAATTCACAGTTTTTCAATCATACAGTTATCAATTCCACTCCATAGCCAAACTCAGGAATAGCTAGGTGGGTAACGTTCTTTTTCAAAGGAACACACTGGGGAAACCGAACCAGGAGGATCCCATCTTAGACTGAGGTTAAAATTGTCCTCTCAGCTTTTCCTCTCATGCAGATCTCCCACCTACCTGTATTACATTTTTTCTGAATAGTTTGTGGCATGTCTCTCAGATGGTGGATTATATATACTATTGACTATTGATGGATTGCTATCATCCATCAGAAAACTTAAAATCGGTTACAGTCCCAGGAGCTTTTCCCTTAAACAACAAGTTTCAGCAATCACAGCTTAGGGAAAACTTTTCCAGAATTACATCTCAAATTTTAAATTTGCCCTGGTGTAAAAGCCAGTCGTTAGAGATTATTTCTATATATTTGCAAATTCTCATTGTTTAGGAAGTCCATAACCCAAAACAAGTATTTTGGGAAGTCTATACGTTAAAACAATAACCAGCAATCTTACAATTTTCATAAGTGATAGCCAAATTGTTTCAGTTGTAACCAAATTATGAAAAGTTACTTGATATAACTGATAAAAAAAAAGTTTACCATTCTGAAACTTGCAACCAACCCATTACCTTTTAGGCGACTTCAATTTTGTTGTCCCAGGTGAACATCAGGGACCTGGGTCTTGTGGAAAAGTCCAGTGGCTTTTCCTTTTGGGGGTTCAGATCCCAACCCCATCGGGGGAAGAAAGACACAACAAGTACATGGATACAGAAATACAAAATACTGGTCCTGTGGTTTCCTTCATGTTACAGAACTTCCATAAGTGAACTCCCTCTATCACTACAGATGGAAATTCTGTAACTAAGTCTTAGAGGATTTTTTGGGGCACTTAACCCTCCTGGGGCCACACAGCCAGGATGAGTTAGAACTTGAACCCAGATCTTTCTGACTCCAAGGTTGACTCCAATGCTCTCTGCATCTCAGTTTCCCTATATGTAAAATGAAGTGTTTGGATTACATATCCCCTGAGGTCCCTTATAAATATAATCATTTAGACCATAGGGCTTTAAAACTGAAAGGGTCCTCAGAGCTCATCTAAGACCACTCCACTCATTTCTTATACATGGGAAAAAGAAGTCCCAGAGGAGAGAATTCATTTGCTCGACTGTGAATTAGTAGCAGAGCCTTGGGAGTAGAATTTCCCACTGAGTGTTCTTTCCATGACTTAGGACAGGCTCTTAAATCTCGAACTGGAGGGGACCACAGAGGCCAAGTAGTCCATTCTCACTTAATTCACAGATGGGGAAACTGAGACATCAAAGAATCCATGAAGTGACTTGGTCACAAGTGACAAGATTGCAAGGTAGAAAGTGACAGACTCAGGACTTGAACCCAGATCCTCCAAGTAAGCAGAGGTCAGGCTCCAGGGCTGGAGGTACTAGTCGGACCCAGATCATCAATGCAACCGAATTAGCTTCAGATCTGGGGCCTCTTTTGATCACGTGAAACAACTCTCTTAAGAAGGAGTGGAGAGACGGGCTAGGGGCCAAAAGCAACAGCCACTCTCTGGAAGAAGACGGATTTCCCACTAAAAGCTTGTCAGCAAAGGTCTACTCTCCTTCCATAAACACATCCCTGTTACCTAAACAAAACAGAGGGTTTGAGGGAGAGGTTCTTAAGTGAACTCCAGAGCTGGTGAGTTTTGGCACTAATCCCAGGCAGACAGTTAAGGGGTAAGGAGGGAGTGGGAGGAGAGATAAAGAGGAGTGAGAGCAGGAACAGAGGACTCAGAGTGGTCAGGGACCTGAGAGAGCTCTGATCAACCCTCCACTTTTGTAGAGGAAGAAACAGAGCAGAGAGGATAAATGATTTACCCCAAAACTAAACAGAAGTGAAAATCTAGGTCCTCTGAGTTGAGAGTCCTTGATCTAGTGAGCAAGAAATGTTTATTAAAAGCTTAATAAATGTTCAGAATTGAGCACCTACTATGTGCTCGGCAGTGTGCTGTGCTAGGGATACAAAAAGAAGCAAAAGGGGCAGCTAGGTGGAACAGTGGATAGAGAACTGACCCTAGAATCAGGAGGACCTGAGTTCAAATCTGGCCCCAGACACTTGACACTTACTAGCTGTGTGACCCTGGGCAAGTCACTTACCCTGGATTGCCTTGCAATAAACAAATGAATAAATAAATAAAACAAAAAGAGGCAAAAGCCAATCCCAAGCTGATAGAGGAAACAACATATAAACAAATATATCTAAGCCCTATACAAGAGAAATAGGAAATAATTAACAGAGGGAAGGCGCTGGAATCAAGGAAGGTTGACCTTTCTATCACACCAAAGGCCGAGTCGGAAAAGAGTAATAAAAGCTAACATTTAGATAATACTTTAAGGTTAGCAACGTGCTTTACAAGTTATTTTATTTGATTCTCACAACCACCCTGGGAAGTAGGTGCTGTTATTTTCCCCATTTTCCATATGAGGAAACTGAGGCAAAATGACTTAGCAAGGGCCAGACTTACCAAGTCTGGATTTGAACTCAGGTCTTCCTAACTGAAGGTCATTGTGAGGGGATGACCAGGTTTCAGCAAAGCAGAATCATAGAAACCCTGTCGCTGAGGGCCATCCAATCCACCCATACCCAAACAAGAATTCTCTCCATGACATATTCTTCTCCTGATGGGACCAGGTAGATTTTACTTGGAGACATGTAATGATGGCAGTTCCCTATCCCCCAAGGCAGCCCATTCTACTCTGGGATAGCTCTCATTGTTCAAAAAAAACAGTCATCTTTTTAAAGCAGCTACATGGTGCATGGAAAGAGCACAAGCCTTGAGTCATGAGGACCTGAGTTCAAATCTAACCAGACACTTTCTAGCTGTGTGAACCTAGGCAAGTCACCTAACCCCGATTGCCTCCAAAAAAGAAAAATTTTCTTTTCATAGAGCTGAAATCTATCTCTGAAAACTTCTACCCGCTTATCCCTAGTTCTGTCTTCAGAGGCCAAGCAGAACACCCACTACTATTTAGATACTTGAAGACAGTTTCTGTGTTCCCCAGAGTCTTCTGTTCTCCAGATCTGAACTAATCCTTTAAATGATCCTCAGTAGCATGAGTCTGAGACCCTTCACCATCCTGGATGCTCTCCCCTGGCCTGTCTCCAAGTTATCATTTGGTTGTGTTCAGTCAGTTTGAGTTGTGTCTGACTCTTCATGACCAACATGGAATTTTCTTGGCAAAGATACTGGAGTGGTTTGCCATTTCCTTCCCTAGTTCAATTGACAGATGAGGAAACTGAGGCAAACAGGTAAAGTGACTTTTCCTAAAGTGTCTAACCCTTTGTGATTCTATGAACCATACATACCACACCAATACTGTCCTTGGGATTTTCTTGAAAAAGATGCTGGAATGGTTTGCTATTTCCTTCTCCAGCTCATTTTACAGATGAGGAAACTGAGGTTTAAGTGACTTGCTTGGGGTCATGCAGCTAGGAAGTATCTGAAGTTGGATTTTAACTCATGAAGATGAGTCTTCCTGACTCCAAGCCCAGCACTCTATCCATTGCATCACCTAGCTGCTATCATCATCCTTTTAAAAAGTGAACACAATACTTTAAAAGTTGTCATAAAATCATAAGATCATAAATTTAGAACTGGAAAGAAACTTGGAGGCAGGTGGGAATAAGGAGAAAGAAAAGAGGAAGAGAAAAAAATAGAAAGAGGGGGGATCCGAAGGTAACCTTATTCCTCTTTCATTTTACAGATGAGGATGGTTCTGAATGCCAGCTATCATTACCCTTTCCCACTTCAGCCTTTGGTAGGATGGAAAGGTCAACCCTACTTAATTCCAGTGCCTTCTGCTAATTATTTCCTACTTCTCCTGTATAGGGCTTGTTTTGTATTTATTTGTTTGCATGTTGTCTCCTCCATCAGCTTATAGGGGGCAGCTAGATGGCTCAGTGGATAGAACACAAGCCCTGACGTAAGAGAATCTGAATTCAAATTTGACCTCAGATACTGACTAGCCATGTGACCCTGGGCAAGTTACTCAATCCTCATTGCCTCAAAAAAAAGAGGGAGAGGGAGAGAGAGAAGAGGGGAGGGGGTGCAGGGACTTGTCCGAGATCACATAGTCAATAAGCAAGTATTCCAGGTGTTAACCTCACATACAGTGTATATTCAATCCTTCCTCAAGGGTAGAATCGATGCCAGAGTAATGAAGGTGAAGGGTGGTAAGGCCAGTTTGGCTAAGGGTTGGGTTAAGAGGAGCTGAGATAATTAAGGGCAAAGGGACAGGTTGGAGTTGGGGTGTAGAGGACTGAGAATGCTAAGCTGAGGAGCTGGGAGGAGTGGGATGACTAGGTCTCCTGGCTGCTCAGAGACCAAGTTGAGTTCAAGACCCAAGCAAAGAAAGATTCCTGGAAAAATGTGACTCAAGATTCCTCAAAAGTAGCTACTGTCCCTTTTGGAGAAAATTTGTCCTGTAAACCCAGTTAGAATTGCTGCCATGCTCAGGGCTTCCCAAGGGGACATGAGAATGACACTCTTCACTGACCCCTCCAAACGCATTCACTCATACCTTAAAGATGGTCTTGATGGTAGGATCCAGGACAGGGGAAACAACTCAATGACCTAGCGTTCTAGGCTTCTGGCCCCTTCGCGGTTGATGATTCCCCACACAAAAAACATGTACATAGAAACACCCATAGATGCTCTAGACATTCCAATGTATTAGGGAGGGCCTTAGAGAATACCAGAGCTGGGAGGACCTTAGCGATTATTTGATTTCCTTACACAAACTGAGGAAGCTGAGGTTTAGAGAAGAGACTTGACAATATCCCATCTTGGGTCAGTGACCAGGCTGGGCCAAATGGGACACCTGGTGGTTCCCAGGTCAGAGTTTCTGCCGCAGGCTGCCACCTCTCCCTAAACAACCTGGTTCCATTGCCTTTGTTGCCTTCATGAACTGCATGGGCAAGCAGCTGAGAAGATGAGGGTTGAGGTCTGCCCTAGAAAGATTGGAGGGTGTTAGAAAGCTTGCTGCCTGAAGACCCCAGAAAGTAGGAGTGCGCGCCCTCTGGTGGACTGCACAGACCAGCACTTGTGATACGAGCTCTCCTCAGGGATAGAGATGATGCCTAAGAGGCATCCAGTCCAAGCCTCCCCTGACCAAGAATGCCCCCTACACCATTCTGATAAGGGGTCATTCAGCCTCTGCTTGGAGTCCTCCCCTGAGAGGCCACTCTTGACCTTCCAAGGCAGCCCATTCCACTCTAAGATGACTCTCATTAACAGGGAGGATTTCCTAACATCCAGCCCCAATTCTCACCCTCATTCACCCATTGCTGCTGGTTTGGTTGAACAGAAAAAGGCTAATACCGTTCCCCTCTCCAACCTAATAATCCTTCAAACCCTCAAAGACAACTCTTTTTTCCACTCCTCAGTCTTCACTTTCTTCAGTAGATCCTCATAGACTTCCATCCCAAGGCCCTGGTCACCTTCCTGGCAAGCTCCTTAATGTCCTTTCTGAATATGGTGCCCAAGCCAGGGTCTGAGCAAGACACAGAGCAGTGAGATTGTCATTCCTTAATCCTGGATGCCATGGCTATCTTCAACAAAGACCAGTTTGTCCAACCAATCATCCCAAGGCATGAACTCATGTGGCATGAACAGCTTCACCTTGGTGACCCTCTGGAACTCTCCAGCTTTTAAATGTCATTTATAAACTATGACCTCCAGAATCAAATTTAGTACTCCAGATTGGGCATAGCCAGGGCAGAGGATGAAATAACTATCACCTTCCTTTCCTAGAAATTATGTGCTTCTTAATGAGAACCCATGAATTTTGGGATGCTGTATCACAATACTGACTTCTGTTGTACTTATGATTGACTAAACCCTCCCCACTCCACAGATCTTTCTCTGATGAATGACTGCTGCCTGGTCCTGCCTCTCCCATCTTATACTTATGAAGGTGATTTTATTGAGCCGAAGCTTTAAAAATATGTATTTTCTCCTAAGTTTCAACTTGTCATGATGTTTTAAAGTCCCAACTGTCATGGAATATGTTCTATCTCTTCCTCTGCTTTATGTCATCATTCTGCGTTGTTTTCGCCTATTAGGTTGTAAGTTCCTTGAGGACAGGGACTGACTTTCTTTTTCTATTTGTATCCCCAGAGCTTAGTATGGTGCCTGGCATAAAGTGGGCACTTTCCAAATGTTTATTGGCTGACTGAGTCATGGGCAATTTTAACACGTAAACTACTTTTATGCAAGGCATTTATTAAAATGTTATACAGCACAGGATCGAGTCTACTGGAGGCCTGCTTCCAAATTAACTTTGAATCATTCAGAAATGAATACTCTTTAGGTGTAGTCAGTCAGTAAGAATTTATTACGCCCTTGTTGTATGCCACGCTTTCCAAAATGATTGCAATATCTCAAAGTTCCACCAACAATGTACTAGCGTACCTATTATTTAGCCACCTTTTCAACATTGTTACTTTTTATCATCTGCTAAATTTCAGGGTGTTTGCCAACAACTTCAGGGTTGCTTTGATTTTCATTTCTCGTATGTGGTTGGGAACAGAAATATCAGGAAGCAAATTAAAATGTAATTGGGAAATGGTTAACATAATAAAGAAAAATACAATGCACATAGATAATTTGTGGTTAATTTGTGGTTTTCTGAATCAATATGCAGCCTCCAGAAGATTTATTTCTGTTAGAAGTTGACGCCACTGGTTTTGAGGGCTGGTGTTTTATGATATTGCTTGAAGTGTGGAAGTGCTATTACCCCTTCATCTCTATCCTTTTTCCATCATTTCCCTTGTTATTCTAGATATTTTATTTTTCCAAATGAAGTTTGTTATTTTATCAGGTTCTGTATAGAGTATACCATTCATAATTTGATTGGTACAGCATTAAAAGTGTAGATTAACTTTGGTAGCACTGTCATTTTTATTATATTGGCACAGCCTAGTGAGAACTAAATATTCTCAGCTACTTAAATTCTTTTTTCTTTAAGGAGCACTTTGTTTAGTTTTATCTATTCTATGTGTTTTTGTTTTTCCTTTTTTAATTTTAACTTCTTTCTCTCCCCTACCCAATTAGAAAACAAGAAAAATAAATCATTTACAAATAAATGTAGTAATTATTCCACATTAACTATATCTTTGCCCAACTTTGTAATTGAATCTATACAGTTATTTTGTATTCTTTGGTAGGCTGATCCTCAGATATTTTATGAAATTTGTCATTATTTGAAGCGGGTTTCCATTTCTATTATTGCTTCTTGTGTTTTGTTTTTATTATATAGAAGTGCTGTTGATCTTTGAGGATTTATTTTGTGGTCTTCAACTTTGCTGAGCTTTTATTGTCTCAGTATCTTTGTTGATTCCCTGGGGTTTTCAAAGTAAAACCATCACAGTCTCAGCAAACAGGGATAGTTTTATCTCTTCTTGACTCATCTTTATGCCTTTAATTTCTTTCTATTGTCTCATTGCTGTTGCTAATATTTCAAATAATAGTAGGGAGAGTATGTATACTTGCTTCATTTCCATATTTATTGGGAAAGGTTCTAGTGTATCCCCATCACAGATGTAGCTTGCTTTCTGTTTTAGAGAGATATTTTTATGATATCAAAAAGTCCTTCTATGTCTATATTGCGAATTTGGGGGCATCTCTACTAATGTTCTTCTTTCTATATTGTAACTTCTCTTAGTACATATACATAGGCATTTTTCTTCATTCTCTTCTTATTCCATTTAAAATTCTTTTGCTTAGATTGGTAAAGCTCCAAGCAAATGTATTCTCAGTGGCCTTGATTTGGTATACACTACATCTCTGGACAGGACCTTGTCACTACTTGTTTTAAGCCATAGTCCAGAAATCCAAGTTTGATTCTCAGACACCCTCTTCTTATTTAGTATTAGTATTTATTTAGTATTCTTATTTAGTATTAGTATTCCCCATCTGCCTTTTTTTTCTGTAGCCTTTGCTTCTGATGGGCAATAGAGATGGAAATACCATCTGTGTCCTTAAGGCTTCAGATTCTTACTCAAGACTCACAAGATGGCATTCAGTTTCAAACTCATCAGAGCTGGAAAAGATTCGAGATCATTGAACAATATTTTAGAATCAGAAGGAGTCCCTAGAGATCTAATTAAACCCTCTCATTTTATAGGTGGAGAAACTGAGCCTTGGAAAAGGGAAGTGACTCATCCAAGGGCACATGCTCATAAGAGTCTTGTATTCATGTCTCCTGATTTCTAAGACCTTTGCTTTTTCTATGAGGATGTACTCAAGTTGTGCTTTGAAGGATGGATGAAAATTAATAATAATCACGTTATTAATTAATTAATAACAGTTGAAGTTTTGAAAAGCCCAAGATTTAATTTGATTGTCACAACAACCCTAGGAAGTAGGGGCCGTTATTATTTCCATTTCACTGGGGTAGAGAGAGGTTAAACTGACTTGCCTAGGTATCTGAGGCAGCCATGAGTTTTGCTTAACCAGCAACATTGTATGATGGTTTAATCTGATAGACTTAACTATTCTCAGCAACTCAATGATCCAAGACAATTCCAAAAAACTCATGGTGGAAAATGCTATCTACATCCAGAGAAAGAATTATGGGGTCTGAATGCATATTGAAGCATATTATTTTCTTTCTTTTCTTTCTCATGGTTTTTCCATTTTCTGATTCTTCTTCCACAACATGACTAATATGGAAATATGTTTAATGTAATTGTGCATGTATAACCTCTATCAGATTGCCTGCTTTCTTGGGAAGAGGGGGGAGAGCAAAAAAAATTGGAACTCAAAACTGCACAAAAATGAATGTTGAAAACTATCTTTACATGTAATTGGGGAAAACATAAAATACTATTAAGGGGGAAAATGGGAAAAGAAGAGTTTTGGCCTAATCTTGCCAAGAACCAGGCCTCTGCTTAACTTTCTGACCATTCAGACACCATGATGTCTGTACTCGGGCCTTCCTGTTCTCCCTCTGTGTTGCCTAGTTCTGAAATAAGTGAATTTTGCCCTGATTTTGTCCCTTCCTGGCCACCTTCACACCATTAGAATGTAAGCTCATCGGGGGCAGGGAGGGAGCTGCTTGCCTGGATTTGTATCCCAGTACTTAGCACCTAGTGAAGTGGACATTATTCCTCCCTGGGTCCCTAGACTGAGAGATATCTGTTAGGTTACTGGGCAGGGTTGGATAACCTGCCTAATAACAGGTTTTGCTGGGCCCCTGTCAAAATGTTATTCCCCTTTGGGTTGTGAAATATCTGATGAATTGTTAACAGTCATTCCTTGTTTAGTCCATTTGCATGGTAACCACCTGTGCCCCCCTAAATGTTAGACCCCCATTGCCAGGTAACCACCTTATGCTGAGCCCCACCCCCTTCCTGACAACTACTCTATGTTGAATGACAACCAGTCTTCAATTGGATACCTCTCCTAGCACCTGTTTCCTATTGGGGTCCTTTGCTTAGTAGCACCCTGACAACCACCTTCTGTTTGGGGGCTCTTGCCTAGCAGCAAGCCCCCCCCTCTTGCTCTGTCAGAACTCTGTTGTGGAAACCACAAGGCTGTACCAAGTAGCACTGAAATGCTTAAAATGCACTCACCCACCTCAGTTCAGGGTTGTCTCCTCTGGGTCTCTACATGAGGCAACCGCCAGCCTGGCTAATAAATGATGCTCTCAGAATTCCTAATTGACTTGCCTATGAGTTATTCTCGGTCCGTCCATTTCACTAGTAAGCACTTAATGTTCTATCTATCTGTTCATCCATCTATCATCTGTCTATTTATCTATTTATCCATCCCCCCATCCATCTATCATCCATTTATCCATCTATCTATCATCTATCATTTATCTATCTATCTGGGGCAGCTAGGTGGTACAGTGAATAGAGCACCAGTGCAGGAGTCAGTAGGACCTGAGTTCCGATCTCACCTCAGACGCTTGACACTCACTAGCTGTGTGACCTTGAGCAAGTCACTTAACCATAATTGTCTCATCCTGGGTCATCTCCAGGCATCCTGATGAATGTCTGGTCACTGGATTCAGATGGCTCTGGAGGAGAAGTGAGGCTGGTGACCTGCACAGCCCTCCCTCGTTCAAAACAAAGTCAAGTGCAAGTCATGTCATCATTTCTCTAATGGCATGGTCTTCTTTGGCAACAAAGGACGAACACATACATCTAGCTATATACTGTGTATGTATGTATGTACATATTTATGTATGTATGTAGCTAGCTAGCTACAGTTTCTTTTTAACCTTACAAGTCTATTTCTTCCCCAAAGAACTCCACTCCCCCTCTCCTTTTAAGGGACCTACTCATCTGGTTTCTCATGACAATACAGTGACTTCATAATGGAAGTGTAATTGGTGAGAAAAATAGGTCAATCCTTTATTGTCACCATTGTACACTGCCACACACATATACAATCACACACTCCAATCTAGAAAAAATAAAATGTTTTGATTCCTTCTTCATGCCCACTGAAAGTCCAAGGCATCATTCAAGGCTCCTTGGAGATTATCATAGGAGGACCAAACCACCACCAACGCCCAGTGGGAAACAAAGAGGGAATGTCAGCTCCCTGTAAGACTGAGCCATCTGGAGGCTTGATAGAATGAAGCAAATAGAGCAGAAGGAGGAGGAATGAACTTCTTTATTGTCATCAGTTCACTTAGACAAACTGTAAGCACCAACTATGTGCAAGGCACTCGCACTACAGACAAGTAAGTAACACTGTCCCTACTCTCAAAGAGCTTATATTCTATGAGAGGAAAATGATATGCACCTGAGAAAATACCTGCTGATACATTCATCTATTGCAGGAGATAACTGGGAGAAGGAGACAACCCTAACAGAGGCATCTGATAGGGTTTTGTGGAGGAGTTGGCACCTGAGATGAGTCTTGGAGGCAGGCAGGCTTCTGAGAGGTGAAGATGAGGAGGGAAGGCATTCCAGGCATGGGAAAAGGCTTGTCCAAGTTCACAGAAGTAAGAGACAGAGTACCAAATTTAGGGAACAGTTGGTGGTCCAGTTCAGTTGGAATATAGCATGAAATGAGTCTAGAAAGGTAGACAGGATTCAGATCATGGTGGCCTTGGAATGTTGGCTGAGGAACCGGTGTCTTACCCTAGCCTAGAAGTTTGTCACCCATTTGTGTCTATGTCAGGGACCCTTTAGGAGTGTGGGGACCCTTTGCTCTTGAGGTCAGGACTTCTGTCACCTCCCCCTGGAGTCTCTATTCAATAAAGCTGCCACCTTGATGACTCAGGCACCCCACAGGCCATGGAGCTCATCTCCTTCATTTTACAGATGAGGAAAGGGAAGACCAGAGAAGGGAGTGGCTTGACTAAGGTCACACAGGTAATAAGTGGTAGAAATAGAATGGAAACTGAAGTCTTTTGACTTTCAGCCTTTCCAGAGACTCACAAATCCCAGTGAATTTGAATGGTTCCTTCTGGCTTATGAGCAAAGAATCACAGCAGCAAGTCAGAAATGGAGGGTACTGAAAACGAGTCTTGGAACAATAGGCCTTGTTCTTGAGGTGTGTGTGTGTGTATGTGTGTATGAATGTGTATGTGTGTGTGTTTGTGTATGCATGTGTGTTTGTCAATCAACTAGCATTTATTAATTAAGTTCCTGCTATATGCCAGGCACTGTACTAAACTCTGGAGGTATAAAAAAAAGACAAAAAGCAGTACCTGTTCACAGTCTAATCAGGGAAACAACATGAAAACAGCTGTGTACAAACAAGGTACCGATGGAGAAAATGAAGAGGAGTGTCACTAAGGTTAAGGAAAGGCTTCTTAGAGAAGGTGAGATGTTTAGCTTGGACTTAAAGGAAGAGAAGAGGTAGGGATTAGAAGTGAGAGCATTCCAGATCTGGGGGAGAGACAGTGCAAATGCTCTGAGTCTAGAGATGGCATGTCTTGTTTGAAAAATAGCTAGAGGGTGTGTGTGTGTATGTGTGCTCATTCACATGCAGTCCAGTGTAAACTTGTGCAACCCAAGTCTTTCCTATTTCTGTGACCAAGAGGCGATCTTGAAGATGATGCCAGAGGAGAGAAAATTTTGGCAGGTTCTACAAAGGTCTCAGAAGGAGATGGAATGTTTGTGTCCAAGGAGAGGCCCAGCAAAGTTCAGACCTCTCCAGGTCAGTTGCAAGGTAAAGAGTTTTTCATATCTAGTAATTCTCCAAGATCAACTACAAAGTTATAGAGAGATTGCAATCAGCATTGGAGGAGGGCATACTCTGCTCAGCAGAAGCACAGATCCCTAAAGTATTGTTGTAAATAGAAATATCTTCACAAACATATAGATATACACAGGAGATGCATTTTCTCATTTCCCTGCTCATCATGACCTCCCAAGTTCATAGTGTTGCACTGTTGTGGAACTCAGTTGTCTTAGCAAGGTATTTCAGGGAATGCCTCTTCTCTTTCCTCACACCATACTGGAAATTTCCTTGTACATTGATCATGTTTAAGAAGTGGAAGCAACCCTAGAGTTTATTTAGTCCAGTTCCTCTCTTTTTGCATGTGAAAAAACTAAGACCCAAAATAGGGAAGAGATTTGTTTGCAAGAGGTAAGTGGCAAAGTCAGAATTTGAACTCAGGTCCTGGAACTCCATCTTTATAACCAGAGAGAATGAGAAGCTTCAGGTAATCTTTCCATATGGTTGCCTCTCAGCCTCCCTGGGACCAAGTATTCAGAATTCCTGCACCTATTTCTCCTGGGCACAGGGTCCACCTTTGTCTGCGAAGAGGCAGGGTGAGTCGGGAGAGTTATGGGAGGAAGCTGTGAAGGGTCAGATCATCACCATCACAGTCCTCCCCGGGGCCTGGGGTCGGCTTTAGAAGCTGGGTCTTGGCACTCGCCGGGCCCCCATTGACCATGGGTGCAACCTCACCCTCAGCCATCAGAGAGGAGATGCAGACCATCTCAGTGGGTGAGTAATCCCGAACTGGGTAAGTGTGGCCCTTTTTGGAGAGACGTATGGCCAGGACCACGGTGCAGATCAGGAAGATGGTGGCAATGAGAGCTAAGATAAGGACAGCCAGTAGGCACTGCTTCACTGGGATTTGGTCAGAGAGGAACAGGTAGGCAGTGGTGGTCACAGCCATCAGGGTAGTGGTATTGGAGAGGCCAATGAGCTCTGTGGCTACCTTGGGCTGGGGAGGCTCTGAATGTGCATTGGATGAGGAAGGTGGAGAGAAAGCGGTAGAAAAATTGTGCAGAGGGTGAACTGTAACGAACATGGTAGAAGCATTCAGGGAGGAAGCTAGGCTGCTGTGGTTAGGTTTGAGCTCTGCTGGGAGGCTGGTGGGTGGTTCCAACGTGGTGGCAGGGTGTGTGACCAGCTGCCCCATGGTAGAGGTTACAGTCTCTGTCTTGTCTGTGTCCCAAGTCAGGGTGACCGTAGCTGAGGGGTCTGTGGCTGGTTTCTCTGTGGTAGAGACAGCCACTGTATCTGTGAAACTGTGAGTGACATGCTGCCCTGCATATGAGACCTTGGAAGTTGACTCCTCCATGGTAGAGACAACCATTTCTGTCACACTTGTTACCACTTTCTCAGTCGTGAGGTCATGCGTGACCCACTGTGCTGTTGAAGGCAGACCTGAAGTAGGCTCTCCTGGTAGAGGGGGATTCATGGTTCTATCTGTGGCTTCTGTAGTTGACTCCTCCAAGGCCAATGTCCCTTCCATGGCCTCATGTGTCGTGAATTCACCCAAGTCCACAGTTACGGGTGCATTCGTGGTCCCCTGCACCATTCCATTTGTTGTGACTAGTGACAATGTAGTTAAATTGTCTTTGTCCAGCAGCTCTGGTGTCGGGGTCTCATAAGGTTCATAATCATCATCGTCCCCAGGGAAACTTCTCTTGACTCGGTTGGCCAAGGGCTCTCCGACCTCCGATGCTTTACCCCATATCCCCAGGGCCTGGCTGGCTCCTGTGGGCTGCCCGTATCCATGAGGCTGGAGAGTCAGGAGGAAGAGGAAAGCGAGTACAGACATGACACCTGGAAGATGAGGAAGAGAAGAGTCAGGGACACTAAGGTCGGGCAAGTGGTTTCATTGATTCAGCAGCTCAGTTCAGTGACCTGAAGAGGTCGGGGGAGGGAGGGGAATGTGCTCTAAAGGGCTGTCCATCTTGGAATTCTATGAAAATAGAATCTAGCATCTCCCTAGCACTTTAAGGTTTATAAAGCACTTTATACACATTATCTCATTATTTCCTCACCCTAGGAAGCAGGGGCTATTACTATAGGCTTAGAGAGGTGACTTTTCCAAGGTCACACTGCTAGTATCTGAGGCTGGATTTGAACTCAGGTCACCCTGACTCCAAGTCCTATGAATCTATACCTATTCCTGTCCTAGGAACTGATGAAGATGCTGAGGAGCTGGGAGATGGAGAGGGATACTTTTCCTCTCTTCAGGTATTTGAAGGACCATCATGTGGAAGAGGGAACAGGTTTGTTGTGATTGGCCTTGACGGACAGAACCAGGAAAATGAAGGAAAGTTGAAGAAGGAAAGAATTTAGTTTAATTGAAGGAAGAATTTTTTGGAGAGCCAGTGAGGATACAGATTTGACTCGTGTAGGGTATTGGAGGGGGGGGGTTGGGAAATTGCTTAAATGATATTTTTGGTTGTTCGGTTGTTTCAGTCATGTCTGACTCTTCATGACCCTTTTTAAGATCTTTCTTGGCAAAGATACTGGAGTGGTTTGCCATTTCCTTCTTCACCTCATTTTACAGATGGGAAAACTGAGGCAAATGGCATGAAGTGACTTGCCCAGGGTCACGCAGCTAGTAAGTGTCTGAGGTCACATTTGAACTCAGGTCTTCCTGACTCCAAGCCTGGTGCTTTGTGCACTCTGATGCCACCTAGCTGCCCTATATGGTTTTTAATAGAGAAAATATATAAAGTCTTTAACACGGATTTAAAAATCATAGCTACAAGATGGGAGAGGTGAAGCCAGATAGCAGTTTGTGTTAAAAAAAAAAAAAATTGAAAGGGTCCCAAGGTTGTGCTAGTAAATATAGAATTCACTTTTAAGTCTAATCTGCAGGGCAGCTAAGTGGCACCATAGTGCATGGAGCACCAAGCCTGGAATCAGGAAAATCTGAGTTCGAATCCTGCCTCAGACACTTAGTAGTTGTGTGACCCTGGGCAAATCATTTAACTCTCATTGCCTCAACAACAACCAAAAAGTCTGATCTGCATTAGTACCATTCACTTTAAGTCTAGATAATCAACAAAACAATAAATCAGGTTGTGATTTGATAAAACTTAACCGTGGGCTCCCAGTTTGAGCTGGCTTAGGCACCTTGGGCTTAGTGGACTTCAGGGTCAATGTAAGTTAATGATGTCTCAGGACATGAAGAAAACTAATGCAATCTCTGGCTACATTAAGAGCCTCCCAGTGTCCAGGTGTGGGGAGGCTGTCCTGCTGTGCTCTACACTGATCACGCCACATTGATAGGGTGTTTGTAAATGTTGCATTTACAACATCAGAGGAAGACGACCAGACATGGAAGGAGACCAGGAAGTTATCAAAAGAGAAGTAGTTAAAGGACCCAGACTCCTTATCAATGCAATGGACAGCCAGGACTCCAAAGGTCCAATAATGGGGCATGTTACCGATGCCCAAGAGACAACAGAGGGACTCAAGGTGCAGAATGAGGTAGACATTTTTGGACAACGCCAATGCAGGGTTTGACTTGACTATATTTGTGCAGAAGATTTTCTTTTCTCTGGAAGGAGGGGAAGGGAAGGGAAAGATAATTAGCAAAAATATTGACAAAGAATAAAAATATGGGATAGAAAAGAGGATCCCTGAAGCATTTAAAAGAAAATGCACCTAAGTGAACAGAAAGTTCAGAGAAACACAGACAAGTGGGACAGCTCTGAAAGTAATGTGGAAATATACATACATAAATACATACATATATAATTCTACATTATACCTATATAATTCCACATTGTATACATATATATTTCCATGTTACTTTCAAAGTGTGTGTGTGTATGTGTGTGTGTGTGTGTATACTTACATATATAAAGCAAGCAGTACATAGTAGAGATTCACAATTAAATATACAATCATTTTTTCTGTTCTACTTTGTATATAGAAATGCTCTTTTTTCCATATTTAAATGAAGAATAAAATAGTATTTTTAAAATTAATGTAACCAAGATGTTTTGCTGGGAGAAGTTACGGTCAGTCAACAAAAGCTTATTAAATACTGACTACCTGCCAGGTACCATGCTAAGCTCTGCTCTGGGAACATAAAAAACGGGGAAAAAAGAGTCCTTGCTCTCAACTAGTATTTATTCTAATGAGGGAGAAAACACGTATAAATAAATTGGTATCTCTAAGTTATATACAGGTGTCAGAGTGGATAGAGTGCCAGACCTGGAGTCAGAGATATTCATCTTCCTGAGTTCAAATCTGACCTCAGACACTAGCTGTGTGTCCCTGGGCAAGCCACTTAACCTGGTTTGCCTCAGTTTCCTCATCTGTAAAATGAGCTGGCAAAGGAAATGGCAAACCACTCCAGTATCCTTATTAGGAAAACCCCAAACTGGGTCATGGAGAGTTGGACACAGCTGAATCAATACGCAAATCATGGGGTGGTTGTGAGGAAACTGTTTTGCAAATCTTTAAAGTATCATTTCAACCCTAAGATGCTATGATTCATAAAGACAGCTTTGGTGTACTTGCTGGCCTACTTCAAGTCTGCATACAGAACCTTCTGTCTCTTGTCTACACACATATGGTCATGCCTGGATGCATTCCATCCTTTTCTTTGTCTAATAGAATCCCAAACTTCCTTTAAGGCTCACTTCAAGTGACTTAGGATCACAGATCTAGAGGGAAGGGACCTCAGAGAGATTATAGAGGGTAGGGAGGACCAACTCCCTTCATTTTATACATGAGGAACCTGGGTTTCAAGGACATGAAGCAATTTGTCTGGATCTATACAAGTAATGAATGATAGCATCTAGATTTGAACCCAGACCCTTAGACTCCAAAGTCTTGATTCCATTAGTGTTTTTACTATTATTGTTATTGGGGAAGCAGGACAAGGTTCTAGAAGGCCCTGGGAAAGGAACCTCTCAGAAAATATGGACAAGCCTCTCCTTGTTTTTTTCCTCCCTAATTCCAGTCTGAGTGGAACAGTGAGTGGGCCTGGGTTCAAATCTCAATTCTGCCAATCTCTACCTGTATAACCTTGAGAAAATCTTTCTCCCTCTCTGAGCCTCAGTTTCCTCCTCTGTAAAATGAGAAGGTCTGGCTAGATGATGTCTGGGGTTCCCTCCAACCCCAAATCTATGATCCTGTGAGCCTTGCAGTCTTGGGCACAGGTCCATACTGGCCACGTTGGCTCCCTCAATCTGCTCTCCTTGACCCTGTGGAAGAAAAGAACTAGATCCAGGAGGACCTTGCCCTAACAAAATGTCTCCATGGCAGCAGAGGCACAGAGGGACTGTTTCAGAGGAGAAGCTGACCAGAAATCAGGCCTAGGGTGGAGCTAGGGGCCAGTTACAGGAAGATTGAGTTCAAAACCACTTCCTGGAAACTGGAGGGTGTCATGAGGCACTAGAGCACCCACTGTTTCTCTGGAGGTGTTGTGGCATCTTCACTGAAGCTGAGCATCCTAATTTGGGAAAAGGCTCCCATGAGACTGCCCTCCTGACCTGAGGAGAGGTTGATGGACAGGCCAATACTTAGTAGGAGATGAGGCCTGGAATGGGATGGATTCTCCATCTCCCCCCTCACCACACACACACACACACACACACACACACACACATATACCCATTTCCCATACACAGGAGAATCCAGCCTGATACATGGAGAGAGAGTTCAAGAACCTGGCATTCACAATTCCCCAGGGATACTTCATTTCCACAGGGAGCAACATAAAGAGATGGACAGAAAACTCTTTTCTGGAAGGGAGCCACCATGGCCAAGATAATCATCCATGATCAGAGATAGCATATAGAACATGACAGCCATCTATCTATCCAAACAGCTCACTATCTTCCCATATCTCTCCTTTTAATTCCTTGAGAAGAGAGTCTACAATTGGTGTCTCTACTTTCTTTCTTTTTACCTTTTTCTTAACTCTCATCACTCATCAAAAACTGTTCTCTCCAAAGTTATCAAAGATCTCTTAATTGCCAAATCTAACAATCTTTTCATAATCATCATCTTTCTTGACTTCTCTGCAGTCTTTAATGCTGTCCATCACCCTCTTTCCGGTTTCCTTGATTCTACTCTCTCTTGCTTTTCTTCCTACCTATTTGACCACTCTTTTTCAGCCTTCTTCACAGGATCTTCATCCAGGAAATGCCCATAACTTGGTCCTGGTGACTCTCCTCTTCTCCCTCTATACTATTTCACTTGTTGATCTTGGTGGATTCAATTATCATATCTGAGTTCATGTTTCTCAGATATATAGCCTCTCTCTTCACCTACAGTCTCATATCTCTAACTGCTTACGGAGCATCTCAAACTGAATTCCCATAGACATCTTAAGCTTAACATGTTCAAAACTGAACTCACTATCTTTTCACCCAAATACTCCCCTCTTCTTAACTTCCTTATTATTGTCTGGGACAATATCATCCTCCCAGTCCCTCAGGCTCAAAACCTAGGTGTCATCATTTCTCAACCAACATGTTGCCAAGACCTCCCAATTTCACCTTTGCAGCATCTCTTGTTCCTTTCACCTTTGCAACATCTCTGGTCAATTTCACCTCTGCAGCATCTCTTACCCATTTCACCTCTGCAGTATTTCTTGTCTATTTCACCTTTGCAACATCTTTGTTTGATTTCTAGCATCTCTCAAATACTCCCCCTTCTCTCCTCAGACACTGCCCCTGCCCTGATGCAGACCCTCATCACCTCACACCTGGATCATTGCAATAGTTTGGGGTGGGGAAAGGATCTGCCTGCCTCAGGTCTCTCCTCACTCCAATCCATCCTCTACTCTGTCAAATTAATTTTCCTGAAACACAGTTCTGACCAAGTCAGTCCTCTACTCAATAAGCTTCAGTAGATCCCTATCACCTTCAGAATCAAATAGAAAATCCTTCATGTAGCATTCAAAACCCCTCATCACCTGGCGACCTCCCACCTTTCTTGTCTGCTTACATCTTACTCACCTGAGGTACTGTGAGATCCAGTGACAATGGACACAATGATAGGCTACTTTCTGTTACTCAAACAAGACCCTCCATCATCGTGTCTTGGTGCAGTTTCTCTGGCTATTGCCCAGGCCTAGAACACTCTCCTTCTTCCTCTCTACCTCCTGGCACCACTGGCTTCCTTCAAGGCTCAGCAAAACCTCTACTTTCTATAGGAAACCTTTTCTGGTCCTTTCTACCATTTGAGTACCTTCCCTTTGGGGATTATCTCCAACTTTTCTTGTCTACATGTTGTTTGCATATAGTTGCTTACATGTTGTCTCTGCCATTAGAGTGTGAGCTACTGGACTAGCTCTAAATCTATGATACCGATAGCATATCCTGCCTCCTCCCACCAGCTGCTAGCCTCCCTCTCCTCCCAACTGCCTAATTTTGGATGTGTCTTGTATATATTTGTAATTTATTTGTCCCCCATCGGGATACAAGCTTGTTAAAGGCAGGGTATGTTTCATATTTGTCTTGGTATCTCTGGTACTTCAAAATTGGTCCAGGCCTAGAATAAATGCTTGTTGGTTAACTGTTGATTGATACATTGACTAAAGGACACCTTTGTCGGTCTTGGACCCTGTCATCTAAATATTGTGGCTGAGAAAATGGCCTTGGCTTTACTCTGGATCTTGAGGGTCACCCACTCCTGGGATGATGGAGCAGGTTAGGATGGAGTGGACTGTAGCTGCCTAGCCCAGGCCCAAGCTTTCTTCCCATGAGTGTGTGGATCCCCAGACACCATCCTCATCTCCAAGAAGACCTGAAAGGGTTTCAACCGCCACCAGACTATGACTTCAAGAGAAAATTAGAGGCTTTCTAGAAGTCAGACCATCCAGGCAGCACGGCCCCTTCCGGTGTCTGTGGGTTTCAATCACCCCTGATCAACCTGGCCTGCAGCCAACCACACCAGGCAGAGAGAGAGGTTGGTGACAGAGGGCAAGCTTAGGAACGAACGCTTGCGATGGGCTGCCTTGCCGTATCCTGGGAGGAAGCAAGGGGAGTAAATTCACCTTCTTCCAAGGGAGCCATACCACAGGAGGAGTTCTCAAAGAGGGGGTGGGGCCTGAGTCCTATAAAGGAAGGAAGGGGGTCCACCCACCAGGAGGGTGCTGAGGGCGTTGCCTGGTGTATTCACTGGACACCCCAGCCTATCTCTCAAGGCATCAGAGTCCATTGGGCTATAATATAATAGAAAAATGTCCAGATGGAAGAAATCTTTGAAGTCCTCTGGATCACGGGTTCTTTTTTTTTTTTAATATAAATTTATTTATTTAACTTTTTTACATTCATTTTCACAAGATTTTGGGTTCCAAAATTTTCTCCCCAT
>CM053773.1:232647773-232812773 GCA_028658325.1 Potorous gilbertii
ACAAATGGGGAGAAAATTTTGGAACCCAAAATCTTGTGAAAATGAATGTAAAAAGTTAAATAAATTAAAAAAAAAAGAAAGAAAGAAAATGAATGTAAAAAGTTAAATAAATTTATTTAAAAAAAAAAAAGAAAGAAAACAATGCCTTCCTGTCGGATGGCACCACTCTCAGTACTGATGAGTCTACTACCTATTTGACAAGTGTGTCCCATGCCCAGAAACATGATCCTCTTCTGCTAGGCGCCCCCTGCTGAGCCCCCTCTAGACCTCCCAAGCAGGCAGAGGCCTCTCTGTACCCACCACTTCCTGCCATTAATCTGGAATCAGAGCTCCCAGTCCAAAGCTGCTCTGAGGGGGTCAGGTGATTTCATCAGAAAGATTAGAAGGGGCAAGGGTTCAGGCCAGCCGGCCAGAATATTGGACACTTCTGTTGATGGCAGAGCAGCAGAGCCCTCAGTTCTTCTCCATGGAGTCTAAATATACATGTGCACCAGCCAGCCTGAGCCACCTCTCTCACTTTCTATTCCAAGAGCCACCTTTATCAGGTGGGAAAAGCACTTCTCACATGCAACAACCTAGACCTTCTTGTGAGCCCTATTTACAGAGAAGGAAATTGAGGTACATGGCAGGTCACACACCTAGTGTCTGAGATCAGATATGAATTTGTGTCCTGCCTCCAAGCCTGGTCCTCTATCCACTGAACCTCTGGCTGAATCTGCATCATAGACATTAGTGTCCCTACTTTATCTGATTATAAAAAGGCAGCTGGTGGCACAATGGATAGAGCACCAAGACCTGAGTCTTGATCTCTGTCTGCCTCAGTTTTTTCATCTGTAAAATGAAGATGAAAACAGCATTGACCTCACAGAGATAATCACTGTACCTTGCTTAGCCCAGAGCCCGGCACACATTAGACGCTGTGCAAACGTTGGCTAGATGGCAATGAGAAACCCCTAAGGCTGAGGATCACAGCTTACCCCATCATGTATAGTACACTGGGCACATCACTGGTGCTCAATGTCTGGAGAATTCACGCCTGAGAACAGGCTTCTAACCAATGAAGCAGAGGATTAGCTCAACTTAGACGAGTAAGACCACACACCACTGGACAAGAACTCTGGACCACAGTGCACAGCAGGTGGACCATGGCACCTCGGCAGCCTTACCTGGCAATCTCACATTTGTTGACGTCGAGCCCTCTCTTGGGCATGTACCCCATCCCCCGCTGAGGCTCTTTGCTGCTGAACGTGTTGAGGTAGTGGACGTAGGGGGATTCGTCCGTGATCTCAAAATAACGGATGCTGCTGTCACCCTGCACGAAGAAGGCAACAGGTGATCTGACCCAGAGGCAGAGGAGAGCCCAAGCCCCAGAGGCAGGCATGGGAAGCTGACTGCCCCTAGGCCTCAGGAAAAAGGCTCAGAACCAGCACACACTCTGCACCTGCAGGACAGCAAGTCTAGGGTGGGACACATTCCTTGGCTGGTCCCAAGGAAGAGGAATTGTCCTGCCTGGCCACTTAGATCAGGGCTGAGGGCGCAGGGAGAGGAGAGGCAGACTCCATAAGAATCCCATCCTCAGGCCGAGAGATCTCCATTCCTGGAAGTCTTGAAGGTGAGGGCCAGGGGATTTCTGCTCAGGGTGGTACTAAACTGGACCTGCACTGACATTCCTTCCAGCAGAGGCTCCAGAATTATCTAAAAAGCAATACTTTGGGAAAAATATCCTCCATGTGCTTCAGGTGAGAGAAGAAAGGATACCGTTTTCTTCCACAGGTCGACTTAGCCAGCTCATGGAGTGAAATTCAGGGAGTGGATTACCACCATACTACACATGCCATTTGATTCCAAGGCAAGAGTTTTGTACTGGAGTTCAATTTCCATCTGGGGCTTCCAAAATAAAGAGGATGAAACATCAACGTACAAACAAAAATTCAAAATGGACAGAATATTATCAGACTATATTCCAGTTCTCAGAGCCCAAGAACACAACCAGTAGATCAGCCTTACTTAACTAATGGCAACTTACTTACTTGCATTATCATCCCCATTTTACAGATTTGAAAACTCAGGCTCAGTTTATTTAAAGTGACATCATCCCCATTTTACAGATTTGAAAACTCAGGCTCAGTTTATTTAAAGTGACGTACAAGTTTAGAAGAGGGACTTCCCTCGCAGGCCTGTATGCCGCTGATGTAGCTAACCAAAAAGTGATCCAGATAGTGTCGAAGGCAAGAGTGGGCAGTTTGAGAAGGGAAGAAGGGGGCTCAAAACAGACATGAATAAGCCTGCTGAGGATCCCAGAGGAGAGGGCTCCATCTTCTCCAGCTCTGTTCCTCAGTCCCTCATCAAAAACATCAGTTCCTTGAGGGCAGCAACTCTCTTTTATGGCCCAGGGCTCAGTACAGTGCCTGTGAAAGCACATTAAAAATCCTATCCCAACAAATCACTAAGATGTGTGAGAAACTGCTCATCTTGGGATGTGTGGCTGGCAAAGTCTGTGGTAGCCAAGTTCAGACGGAGGTACTGAACAATGGTAGCTGCCCCTTCCCATGAGCTATTTTCCAAAGACAAACAGATGGTGCTTCTGAAGAAATGAAAGCCAATTTCTGTGGCACTCAATCAATGAAACAGAGACCCATGGTCCCCCATCCACAGACCAGGAGCTACCAACATCCAGGAATGATCTGCAAAATTAGAAAGAACGGATTTCCTCTGGTTTAAAGAAAAAGAAGAGCCACAGCTCACCCAGAGGGTGCATATGAGTCTTCAGTAATCATAGCTCATGTCTGTGCAGTTTTAAGGTCTGTGTAAATTACCTTACATACTATCACAAGCACCCTGGGAAGCAGTGCTATTATCACCCCATTGGACAGATGAAGAGACTGAGGCAGGCAGGAGTGAAATGACTTCCCCATATCTAGTAAGTATCTGAAGTCGGATTTGAATTTGGAGCTTCCTGACTCCAGGCCCAGGGCTCTCTCCCATTCTAGGGCCATTCCCCTCCTGGCTGTGGGACCCATGCCTTACCCTGGAAGCACCTTCAGTGCCTGGGCCCTCCTAACCCTCTAGCATTCTGAGCCCTTTCTCTCACTCGTTAGTTTTTTCAGAGAGGAGCTCAGGCCAGCCCCTCTTCGTTGACTCTCCAGACTTGAGCCCTGGGCCCCATCTGGGTACCTTATCAGCCCCGCCGCCCTTTTGGCTATTCCTTTTCCTGTGTGGCCTTCCTCTGTTAGAACATTAGCTCCCTGAAAGGAGGGCCCCAGCACCCACCCCAGTGCCTGGCACAGAACAGCTCTCACTAAATACTTCTGGCTTTGTCTGGTCACTGGGGCACCATGAAGCAACCCACACGTGTGTTATTCTCAAGAGAAATTTCTGATGTAACAGAAAGAAACGTCAGCAGGAAAGGCAATGGATCCCTATGCTATGTGTGACAGACACAGCCCTCCCTCTGTCCCACTGGGACCATCAGCAGTGAAGAAACATGGGGCACTGCCAACTCGAAGAGATGTGCCTTTAGAATCAACGGGTGCCTCCACAACCTTCCTCCTGCCTTTCCCTTCAGATTCTGACTCTCTTTCAAGATGACTCATCTCAAGCCACCATGAGCCGTCCCTGTGCCCGTTACCCCGCAGCTGAGGGGTCATTTCCTCCAGCCGCAGCTCAGCTCAGCAATCATAACCCACACGGTGCTGCTGGCTACCTTCCCACACAGGTAGATGATATTGGTGTCAGGGTCATAGAAGGGCAGTAACACGCCATTGCTGGTGTCCATTTCATGAAGGGCGATGGGTTCTTGCATGTTTTTCTGCAAGTAAACGTGAAGAAGGTTAAGAGTTGATATTAAGTGACCACGTTCTTAGCTAGAGAAGACTCTGGTGGAAGTATGAAGGCAGGGTTCTCATGCAGGAGAGGAGTCAGACTGAAACCTGGAGCCCTTTCCCCTTTCATCAGCCTCAGTTTCTTCATCTGTAAAATGACTCAGCTGCACTGGACGGCCTTTGAGTTCCTTCTAATTCTATGATCATGTGCACTACAGGGAACCCAACTTTGACCGGTTACATTGGTGTGAGGCAGTGAGTCTTCAGGCAAAGGTGAATTTAAAAAGGGTCTCATCATTCAACTAATTCAACATGGTTTTCTCTGCTACTAAGAGCTGATGGAATAAAGACCAAACAGTCCGTGATGCCAAGGAGTTTGTTTTCCTGGAGATGTTGTGAGGCTGGACCAGGGGACTTGGGAGGTTTCTGATTAAGTCAGTGGTGAGAGGCAGGGCCACTAGTTACTGCTGCCACCCACCACAGGGCACACACATGCAAAAAGAGTTAGGGATGCTTGAACAAAATGCTAGACCTGGGAATGGTCCTACCGGATTCCAGAGGGCAAGCTGCCGCTCACTCATGCGACTGAAGCCAGTGGTGAAGACATTGCCGTCTGCCAAAAAGATGGCTCTCATGGGTCTGGCTCCTTCATGGGCCTTTTCTTTCTCCTGAAACACATTCACCGAGAAAAATCACGACACTCCCCCAAACAGCTACCCTGGGGGAACGTGTGACCAACAGAAAAGGGCTCTGCCAAAGCCCAATTGGCAATAAAAAATGGTGTGACGGGGGAGAAAAATCCAAACCAGCTCTGCTGAGGCAATCTAGCGTTCAAAGTCTTGTGAAAGTGGAGTAGCCAAATTACAAAAATGGAGACCACCCGACACTGCCCTGGAGACCCTGATGAACTTGGGGGAAGGCTCATGATTGCACCACTGAATTCCTCTCAAGGTGGCACAGTTTACTTTGTTTCCTCTCATTCAGTGCAACTTAAACAAGAAATGTGGCAAAGACGTTTAATAGTCAACAGTGGAAGGGCTGTGGGAAGGCTGGGCAGAAAGTCACACCTGCCGCTAATTAGTCTAGCCACTCTGGAAACAATCTGTGATCATGTCAGAAATGTCACCAGGCCACGCCCACCCGAGGGAGTCGGAGGCAGAAAGGAAGGGCCCATAGAGACCAGAATGGTCTTAGCAAGTGGTCCTCAATCAGGGAACGTCTAGACACACTGGGCTACAGAAAGACAATCAACAGAAGATCACCATGCTGGTAGGGTGAGGCATTCAGAGACCAAGAGCAAGCTAGAGACCAAATGATGCAGGACCCCAAGAGGGCCACAAACGACACAAGGGCTCAATGAGACCAGATGGACCAGAGTTGGCTTCCACTGGGGGTTTGGAGGGGTGGGTGGGTTTTCCTCCATCAAATAGTTTTCTTTGGGGGGTGGGCAGTTTCAATTGGGAGGCAGGTTGACTTCACAGGAAATTATTAAAATGGAAAAACAAGACATGAATAAAACCTTCAAAAGACTTTCCTAAACTGTTAAGAGAGGAAAGAGCATGCTGAGAGAGTGCCCCAATCAGCAGCACTTTGGATGTCTGTGGTCTCCTTGACTCTGGAGCAGAGAAGTCATGAGGCATAATTGTACCACAGGACTGAGAGAGGAGAGCTCGGCCATCTCTCAGCCTGGTCTCTGCTTGGATTATGATGATGATAGGTGCTAATGGTTGACATCACTATACTAGGCCGCTTAACTGACCTTTTTAAATGGGAAAGTACCAAGGGGAGATTGTTTACTGGTAAGTATCCATTAAAAATGGCAATAAAAAAACAGAAGAGGAGCCTCTATGAAGTCCTGTCTCCAATACTGCACCAGAGTCACAGCCCCTAGTACTCACTGCCACGATCTCCTGTTTCCTGGGATCAATCACTCGGACTTTTTTGTCTTTGGAGGCCGTACATATCAGACTGCCGTTTCTGTTCCAGCTCACATTATATATCATGTCTGAGTGCATCTCATCCAGGTTTATGAGGGCCTCCCCTGTCCCCACGTTCCAGATGATGATGGCATTGTCACAACCTGAAGGAAGAAACATCGTCCATTAAATACCTGACAGAAGGCCTGAGAGGAACAGCACAACAGCTACAGGAACTGAAGCGGTTGAATGACCAACCCCAGTCTCATTGCCAGGCTCTGTGCCTCATTTTCTCCCTCTGTAAAAATGAGTGGTGCAAACTAGATGATGTCTAAGGTCTTTTCTTATCACTTCTAATTCTATAGTTCTGGTTACTAAGGGCTCAAAACTGAGTGATAAAAAATGATCTTTGTGAAATCGAAGCCAGCAACACTTGAACCACCCAATTTTTTATTAACTCAGTTGGATGGTTCTTGAACAATTAATTAAAGGAGCTTTTTTAAGAGAAAGCAAGATTTATTTCCAGAGTAAAAGGAATGTTGGAATGCTAAGAATGCATGCGTGTGTTCGTATGGAGAAAAGACACAGGAGCTGGACAACCATTTGAAGCCACTCAGCAAAGGGAAAGGGGGTCTCAATCTGTGAAGATGCTCCCAAATGAGGCTGGGATCAGTTATTCCTGAGAAAGAATGCAAGACAAAATCTATGCAACTATCTGATTTTTCATTCACCATGGACCTTTATCTTTAGAGAGGAAAGAGCAGGTTGACTGTGGAAGGAGCTTCAAAATTATTTTGTCGGGAAGTTCAACAAGAATGCCCCAAGAGAAAAACAACCCTGAGTTGCCTTGACTGACAAGTATTTGGAGAGTGTTTGAGAACCTTTGTCATTGTGCTCAAGGGCAGGAGAATCTGCTGTTGTCGGGATATGAGTGTGTGTGCCAGGGAAATGGCCAGAATATATTCCCTCATTGTGCATTATGCCTGCTTTGTAACACGGTACGAATCAACGTGACCCGCCGGACCCTGAGCACTGACCAGCAGCTTCTGCCGCTCATCGGAGGGGGTGGAGCTTCAGACCTGCTCACACCTGCTCCCAGCCCCCGTCTGATCTAAAGGGCCACTAGAAACAGCACCGTGGCTGGAATGCAACCCCATCTCTTCTTTTTAGACCAAGGGTCTAGGTCAAGCCCAGGACAGGCTCCCAAGACTCCCCCATGAACTCTTCATTTCATTCCTCAGAAAACGGTTAAGCGACATAATATAAAACCTGAAAAGAACAGAAAAGCCCCACAGGAGACTTGGAAAAAAGGGAGTCTGGGTGCCGCTGCCTGCTCAGGCCTTGATTTTCCATCTAACTAAAAGCAAATCTCCACGGTTCAATGTTAAAGAGAAGCAATGACCTGGGTTTTCTCAAATGGTCAGGGGCAGCTAGGCGGTGTGGCAGATGAAGCACCAGGCCTGAATTCAAACATGGCCTCATGCACTTACTACCTGCATGACCCTGGGCAAGTCATTTCCCCTCTCCCTGCTTCAATTTCCTGCTTTACAGCTTCCTGTGAGATAGGGCTAACAACGGCCCTGAGCTCCCAGGGCTGTTGTGGAGGTTAAATAGATCATATTGGTAAGGGCTGAGCACAGGACCCGGCACGTGTTAAGTGTCACAAAAATGTCAGCAATAACTCTTTTTTATCATTGGGGAGAATATGCTTTTCTCCTACACTATTTCCCCCCAAAGAGCTCAAAAAATATTCAAGAAAAATTCACTTATGACACTATAGAATCACTGAGGCAACCAGGCTGAAAGAGGTAGTGGTACAAGGCAACCCACAGGGTGGCATGCCATGCACAGACCCAGGAGCCCACTCTCACCAGACGCTGCCCTCCCCTCAGTCCTTCCTCACCTCACCTCAGCATTCTGAACACACATTTGGTATGTCAGTCTGAGTGTGCTGCACTCAGAGAACCCAGGTCGGTCACCTGACATGGTGGCGCCCTCCCTGACGCCAGGGCAGCCCCTCCTGAGTCAGAGAGGCTGCCCTTCATGCCGCAGGTCCTCTTTCCTCACCTCCACCTTGCAGAATCCCTCTTTTTCTTCAAGATGCATCTTGAATACTACTTTCTACATAAAGCTTTCTTTCTGTCCCCACCTGTTCATGCCCTCCCCCTCTCACAAACTTCCCTCTACTCCTCTGGCTTTATTGAGACATGTCCAAGCTGCCTCCCCGGAGAGGATGTAAGCACCCCAGCATGGTGCCTCCTCTAGCAGATCAGAAGCTCCTTGGGGGCCTGTCTCTTGTCTCCTGGCACATGGTGGGCACTCCTAACTACTCTGCACACACTTTCCATACTACATAGGGTGCACAGTTCTTGAGCGTCATGACCAAGAGGCATTTCTTCCTCCATCAAAGGCTCTTCTTCGAGTGCCTCATGGTGGACTGGAAGTGCCCATAGGTTAGTAGACTGTGTCAGGAGGAGAGCAGCACACTCCCCTAGGCTGGAAGGGTTCTGGAATACAGGCCTGCAGACAGGGATGGAGCCACCAGGAGACCAATTTCTCTTGGCCATGAACCTTGGCCCTGTGCAGCCTCTGCTTCAGCAGTGATGGAAGAAGAGACAAGGGGCAGGTGGCCTTGGGAGTGCTAAGTCTTTGTTCAATGACCCGCAGCAGCTTAATCTACTGTCCTAGACAAAAGGTCTGGACAGAGAGAACAAAGACTAACAAGTAGGGCCCAGGCCAGAAGGGGAGGGAGCCTGCCATTGGCACCTGGGGGAAAAGGCTTCACTATAATGGTGCCCACACAGGAAAGCTGGCAGCAAGGACTGCATGTACCTGCACTGAGCAGAACGTTTCGTGCAGTTGGATGCCACGCCACAATGCCAACTCTCTTGGAATGGCCTTCCAAAATCACCACGGGTTCAGTCAAGGAAAGGGTGAGTCCATTTTCTGGGATCTGCCACACCTGTACAAGGGAAGAAGGAACAGAAAAACTCAGAATGCCACCTCCTGTCTGTGAGGCTGCTTTGAGCACTCCATTTCAGAACATGCCAAGCACACTAGCAAGGCAGCAATATGGCGAGGTTAGTGTTTTCTAAAAATCCACCATGGTACTACAACTACTCAATGAGAAGGCACCAACACCTCTCCCTGCCTCATTCCTACTGCTGAGCATTATGCTCAGCCAAGAGCTGCCGCTCCAAATAAACAATGCAGTAACAAATATGCCAGAGGAGCTGGGGCTGGGCCCAACCCCCCTGCTGTGAAGAAGGCACATCTGCAGGTGACGCTGCGCAGCCTTCCGTAACACAAGCAACAAGACGACAGCGCTTTGCTTTAAAAAAAAAAAACAAAGACCAAGAAATTGCCTCCCAACTACCACTAGTGCATTATGACTCATTTATACCTCAATCAATTAAAAATGGGCCAGGGATACAAAGAAGAAAAAACAGTCCCTTGGTTCAATCTGATACTTGAAATCTTGAGTCTCCCTGATGCACATCACAGTCCCTATTAATGCCTTAGTTGGGGAGAGGGGAGGAACCTTCACCAACTGCTGTGGCCTGCCTGATGCTGGGAGAGAAACCCTTGCAGACCTCAAGACAATAGGTATTCCCTGAGGTACTTAATGAGTTCAATCTAGCACATAGTAGGCCTGATGAGCCCTAGCTGACTGAATGGACAGACTAGACTGGGGAAATCTCTTAAGCTCACTGCTAGGCAGACCCAGTCTGCAAGAGCCCAGGGTCCCTGCCACCAATGAGTCACCAGGAGGAGTTCACAGAGGAGGAGAATGTGGACTCGTCATTTTCCACAAGGCTCCAGTTGCTTGCTCAGTCAGTGAACAAGCTGTCACTCTTCTCTGGCCTACATTTTCCTCACTTCGCCCTTCCAAGCTTACTGACCTTCGATTCTGTGGCCTGCAGGAGAATTAAAGGAAGAAAGAGGTTCTCTTTCTTGGTTTAGAAACAAGGAAGACCCTGCTGATAACTAAGGCTGTTCCAAACTGTTCCAAACAGCCGGCCTCGTCTGCAGATAGGTGTCGCAGGTACTCAGATGGGAAGCTTGCTAGGTGTTTCTTCTTCTGGAGCTACCACTGTCTTGTGAACATTACTCTAAAGTCTCTCACTCTAAAGTGTGGAGAAAGTCTAGAGTTAATGCAATTTCTCATTTTTACAGCTAAATTCTAGCTATGCTACAAAACAGACCCCACCTGCCATCTGTGACCCAAAGAGTGGGGTTTCTTGTCATTCATTTACAAGTCCAACTCTGGTTTCCTTTGACCTCTCCATCTCTTCCCAAATGGCTTCCTACTGGAGAGCACATCCCATCAGGGACTTGAGACCTCTGCCACAGCCCCTTCAGCTCTCTTTTCATCTGAGAGCTTCTGTGCCACCAGGCTGGGCAGGCCCTGCAGCATCCCTGCTCCTGCCAGGCTGTTTCCTGGTGCAGTCTCCTTTGTACCAACATGCTACACAATATAAATGTCAGAGAAGCTTCGTACATACTGGATGAACCATAGAAGTGGTTTCAGAGAGCTAGAGAGCCGCCAAGAGGTAGAAATGGGTCTTCTGATTCCCAATCCTATGCTTGCTCTTACCCAGAAGGCAGCACAGAGCTGAGCCTTCTGAGGCTTAGAAGCCCTAGATTCAAATTCTTTTCCAGATGCTTATTAGCTGCGTAATCCAGACCTTGTCTGAACAACAGAAAGAACATCTGTCCTGAGGACAGCAGGGGTGTCTAAGCTCATGAGCTCATGAGTGTACCTCTGATGAGACTGCCCTGATCTCCTAGAGAGTTTCAGCGTGCATGCTGCTCAGGACACTACTGCAGGAGGTCAAGAGGATGTGCACCAGGCTCTGACCAAGATCCTTGTTTGGGGAGCACTGCTCCATCAGACTTGTCATGGGGCTCTTCTGAAGATGCAGGTAAAGTTTAGAAGAGAACAAATGTACAGGCAGCTAGGTAGCAGAGTGGATAGAGTGCTGGGACTGGGCTCAAGAAGACCTTAGTTCAAATCTGACCTCGGACACTCACTAGCTGTGTGACTCTGAGCAAGTCATTTCACCCTGCTGGCCTGTTTCCTCATCTGTAAAATGAGCTGGGGAAGGATATGGCAAACCCCTCCTATGTCTCTGCCAAGAAAACCCCAAACGGGGGCAGGAAGAGCTGGCCACTACTGAAGACGACTGAATAAAAGGGCAAGCCAGCACCGGGGCAGTCAGTAAGCCCTTCCTCGACAGTGCATCAGCCTCGTCCTGGCGCCCCGTCCCCTCCAGGTGGCAGCAGAGTTACATGCACCTGCAGGGTTCTTCATGTTTGGGCCAACGCTCTGCAGGCAGCACCCTCACTTTACAAAGGTACAAAGGGCAGATAAATAGGGCTGGGGATCCCCGAGATGCAAGTCTGGAGGCAAAGGCGTGTCCCAGGGACACAAAGGGAGGAAGTGAAAGGACTTTCATTTCAAGTGGGTCCTGAAAGCCTGAGGCAGAGGTCAAAGTCCCTTTTGGGCTGAAAATACTTGTGGTTTACTTAAAAAAAATAATTTTTTAGCCCAGAAGATTTTAAGGATCAACTTAGAGAAAGTTGAGTTCTTTGTTTGTAAAATCAGGTTCGTAACCTGGGGTCTAGGCCTTGTTATAATCCCTTCTCAGATAAGGGCATTTCAATGGAACTGGTTTCCTTATGTTATAGATTTTATTTTACACATTTAAAAACACTACTTATGAGAAGCCATCCACAGGCTTAAGCTGACTATCGAAGGGGCCCATGTCACACAAAAGGCTAAAAAGGCCTGTCCTGCCCCACAAAGCAGAGCTCAGTACCCTAGGGCCCGAGTTCTGGACCATACTTTCTTGGGGGTTGAGCCACTTGTTTTGGGAGCTCCCTAGTACACGAGTACTGATAGACTGGAGACACCAGACCATGTCCCATAAGGCTTCCACCCAGTCAGGCCACATTCCCACCCCCTACCCCCAAGCCAATTAGGGTCATTCTTCTAGAAGGAGTATGTTAGCTGATCAGCCTATATTTTAATCCACCATATAGCTCAGTGACTTGCTTCCCAGGTCAAAACTCCATTTCCTGGCTGCTACAATTCATGCTGCTGCTGTTCAGTTGTTTCTGACCTGTGTCTGAGTCTTCATCTTCGTGACCCTACTTGGGATTTTCTAGGCAGAGCTACTGGAGTGGTTTGCCATTTCCTTCTCCAGCTCATTTGACAGGTGAGGAAACTGAAACAAAAAGGGTTAAGTGACTTGCCCAAGGTCACATAGGTAGTGTCTGGGGCTGGATTTGAATTCAGGTCTTCATGACTCCAGGCCCAGTGCTCTATCCACTGAGCTACCTAGCTGCCCATAGGAAAATGAAATACATGAATTGGGTCTCTTGGGCTTGGCTCCCATCCTCCAGAGGCCCATCTTGGCTATCACCTCCTTGATGACACCTTCTCAGAATACCTCCCCTCAGCATCCCCCCTGGGATCATCCAAAGCCTCCTCTTGGGTAGAATGAGTAGGAACATGCCTGCCCCTTCCTCTATGCGTCCCTCAAGGGGAGCACTGGACCTAGCAGCTGATCTGACAATGCATAATAACAAACCTTGGGAGGTGGTCAATTCCCTTGAGGAGGTAGGGGTGAAAGGAAGCACTTCAAACAGATAAGGATGCCTCCTTGGTGCTCAAGCTGCCAGCAGGAGGACTTAGGGCAAGAAATCTCTGGAAGACTGACTTCTCTTCCAAGGCTGCCTAGAAGTTGTAAGGAGGCATAAAAACTGTACAGAACTGATTCAATTGTATGGCATCAAAAACTTTTCTAGCCAACATTTGCAGGAGCATGCAGGTGCCTGGTGCTAAGTTCCTAGCTCGGAGGTGGCTGGCTTTGTACCAGCCTCATCACCAGCCTTGCCCATCTGAAGGGTCAAGGAGGCAGTCTCTTCCACTGGCTCCCTCTGCCTGTAGTCACTTGTCTCTGCCTCCCTGTGTTCAAATGTAATCAGGCTGGACTCGCTACTGGGGCTTTCTAGAGCAATCAGTATTTACTGAGAAAAAGAGCTAACGGTAAAATCACAGGGGGAGAAGATCTAGAACTTGCTGAATACAACCCCTAACACACAGAGCGATCCCTCCGTGATGGAGGCCCTGGCTTTTTCACCTTTGTCTTCACTGTAGAGCCTCAAACCCAAGTGTTCATGGGACAAAAGAAAACAAAACACACCACGTGGTCTTGGACCAAGTACAAGGTGTTACCCCACTTGTGCTGACTGCAGGCTGGGCAAATCATATCTCTGGGCTTGTTCCCTCACCTTCCAAATGGGGACAAGGATCCGTGTGCCCTGGAGGGAAAACATACAGTCAGCTAGGTGTGCTGACCACAGGTGCTCAAAGACCTATGAAATGGGCAGGAGTTCCCTCTGCACTGACACAGATCACACCTTGACATCTAGACTGGTGAGTTACACCTGTCCAATGACACATACCTGAAGCCTTTTTAGCCAGGCAAAGTCAATGAGAAGGACATCAATAGTAATTGTTAACAAGTGTCCACACCTGTCTTCTAAAGGTTACTTGCTTGAGCCACAAAAGCTTGAGAGGGAGGTACTACAGCAGATAAGAAAACTGAGGCAGAGGAAAGGAGGGTAAACCAGTGTCTCTCCACTGGTGAATCCAGCATTCTACCACTGTCACATGCTCAATGAGTGTTTATTAGCACTTCTGGAGGCCTATCCTGAGGCCTCAGAGAGACAGCAACGAAGGAGGTTGAGAGCTAGCCTCAAAATGTGGAAGGGCTGGCTTCTCCAAGCACCGCCAGAGGGAAGTACTGGCCATGAATCCAGGGGCAACCACTTACTAAAAACTATCACTGCAGACAAAGTCGGAAATACCAGGGCCCAGCAAACTGGATTTTACATTTTTTAAATAAAAGTTTTTTGTTATCTAAACATGTAAAAACCATTCTTAGATTGTGTCACACAAAAACAAGGGGAACCCCGTGTTTCCCTTATCCTACCATGTACCAGGTACACAGGAGGCATTTAATAAATGCTTACTGAGCACAGACTAATGCAATCACTAGCCCAGTCAGTCCCTCTTCCATATGAAATTTAAGCTGATATGTTATTTATTATTGTCTTATTCTACATACTGGATTATAAACTCCTTAAGGACAGGAATCTGATCTTCTCTTTGCCCCTCTCCTAGAAAGCCTGGGCATGAAAAAATCGAACCACACACAGGCCAAAGAACACGGTTCAGGCGTTCACTCTTTTGCTCTCCCACCTTGGGCTTGGACACCAAGCACGTTCAGGATTTCCTCCCCAGCTTGGTTCCAACATCAAACACATTACTTTGAGTCTTTACTATGGAATATATCTCATTCCAGTTCAAGTCCAAAAGCTTCTGTCTGTTCTACTTTAGTGATGCCCAAGGTAATTAGCCCCAGTAATTTGAGGAGAGTGCAAATGAGGTCAGTCATGGCTCTGATCACCATGTGGGTCTGTCCCAGCTTTATGTCACTGACCTGCACCCATATCCCATGCTATCTTAAAAAACACATGTGGCAGAATGGGGAGCTGGAAGAAGGAAATCACAGAATAAATCCATTTTTAAAAATCTACCCCCATTTTGGGAAAAATATGATTAAGAAGATGCTCTAGAGAAATGGCTGGGTGGGTCACCGTCATGACCTTTATCCACCAGGGTCAGAGGAATAAAGGAGAGAAGGAAATTACTCAAAGCAATACACAAAAAGCTCCTCCATGCTGATCCCCCTTGGCATGCACACCCCTGCCTGCCATGCTCTCCCCTCTTCCTCTCCCATTCTCTCTCTCTCTCCCTCTCTCTCCTTCTGTCCCATTCTCTCTCTCTCTCTCTCTCTCTCTCTCTCTCTCTCTCTCTCTCTCTCTCTCACACACACACACACACACACACACACACACACACACACAGAGTCTGGTTTCCTCTCTGAACCTTTCCCAAAAAATTATCTATTGTGAACATGCCACTGGATTTTATACTAACCCTCTGACCACCCTTCCAAAAAGTGACTAAAATATAAAGCAAGAGAAGCCAAGGAGAAATCTTTAAAGATGGTGGCTCCATGGGAGGAGGAATGAACCACACATGTGCCATCGTGCAGCAGCTGCAGATCAATCCACTAACTTCATAACCTCCCTTCAAAGTGTGAAGAGAAGTCAGTGCATTCTTAAATTAACCAAAAGATTTCTTCCTCCAAAGGGTGGGTCTGTCTTTCTGAATTTGGGAAATCAAAGAACCCAGTGCTAGACTGGGATTTCCTGGCATCATGGCATCCTCTAACAAAGAGCCCGGAATAGAAATATCATCCAAACATTCTGTTCTTCTCTCCCCATTCCCACAAATGAATGAAGATAAAGGAAAATTATTCCTGGAAACAATTTTGAGGATTCTATTTCAGTCATCGATGTGAACATTTCCAGGACTGTTCTTATCAAATAACATTGAAGGAAATGTTTTAAAGGTGAAGATAACTCCATCAACGTTCCCTTGGGGGCATTTCCCATGTACACCACAAGTCCTGTGTGCTGGCCCTTGAAGCACAGGGATTTTCACAGGATCAGATAATGGTAAACTGAAAGCCATCAGTGACTCTAATCTCCTCATTTTCATGAGGAACTTGAGGCCCAGACAGGGGTGGTGGTTTGCTCAAGATCAGAAAGGCAGAGGATGAGACAGGACTAGAGAACGACTGTGTGGAATGGGATCTGAGGTTGGCCTGTTTTTCCTATGAGGTGCAGCACTTTTTGAGAAGAAATGTAGGATTATGGGTGGTTTAAGGAAGGATGACAAGACCTAGAAAAGCTGCTAGGATTGACAGTGAGTGATCAGAGACGAGAGTAAAAGGGAGTGCCTGCTAGCAGCGAGGGCCCACTTGTGATTCCGTGACACAAATTTGCAGCCAGTTGGCACCATTTGCCGACTTTTCTTGGTCACTTCAGCAGGCCACAAAACAAGCAAATGTTGGGAATCATTCCAGGTTGAGGCATACCAGTTATTATTTGATTTCTATACTTTTCCCACAGCTATCCTCTCAATCGATCTCTTCCTCCAAAGAAGAGATGTTTAGTATAGTGGAAAGAATGAATCATGGAGTCAAGAATTCATCAAAAAGCAAATGAATGAGCCAAACTCTGAACCATATACAATTCTCCAGTGGGGGATGGCAGCCCTCACCAACATCTGGAAGGGCAGAGTTTCTCTTCCAGCTTGGCCCAACTGGGGACTGACTGGCTCTATCTGACCTCCTCTCTTCACAAACCTTTCCTGTGGCCAGTAGAACCCTGCCTTGAAGGACCCGTGTAAAACAGAAGTGGTTTTCCAGAGGGCAGTAGCCTTGGCTGGCATGCCTTCACTGCATGCAAAGTTATCTAAAAAATACTCCATGTAGAAAAATAGATGGACAAGATAGCAAACTCCTCTGTCTGTGTCCAGCAAGATTAAACCAATAAGGTCTACTGAATGACAAGTGTGGGTCTGTACACACACACACAAAGTGGAGGACGAGGGGACCTTTTAGCTGCATTTTGGATGGGGGTTATACGTGGACTTGCCAACAGCACTGACAAGTGAGTACGCTGAGGACTGGGGTCACCATTTGTAGATGTGGAAACTGCCCGAGGTCATAGCCCACTGGTTGTAGTGTTTGAGACAAGATGAGAACACAGGGAGAGCTTCCTTACTCCAAGTCCCTAGGATGCATGCATGCCTTCACCCTCAGTTCTTCCAAGACAGCTTTCTGGGCTCTTTATCTATTACTGCCTAAATGATTCCAACAACATTTGTAAAAATTAAAGCAAGCCAAGAAGGAGTTTGCAAAATGTAGAAGGGGTGACAGATAACCATGTAAGAGTCTTGGAATCACATATGGCAACTTAGTGCAGCAGAGAGCCCTTGGTAGCTTGAAATATATTGCTAGAACCTATATGTACACACACCTCTAGGGAGCCTGGGGGTATATACCTTCAGGAAAAAAGCAGGGGAAAGTTGGGAAATTTTTATTTAGCTTTTGCACAGAACAAGAAATGATGAAGCATATAATGACAAATACTAGAAGTCTAGGAATAAGGGGATCTGGACACCAGTCAGTTGTCTGATACCAGCCATGGTACCTGGCTGGGCCTCAGTCTCCTCATCTGTAAAGTAAGCAAGTTGGCCAGGGTCATCTCTTAGACCTGTTTCAGCTCTTAAAATTCTATGCTTCTACGGGAATTGGGGAAATTTGGACCTAGAGATTTTTTTTACTTTCACTGTGCAAGTCTGCTTTACTGAATAAATATTTTCACATTAAACAACACAGTCATGAAGTGAGGAAACCTCCATTCAGACCCTGTACATCTTTGGTCAAACAAGGAGATAGAAGTGGATGGTTTGTAAAGGCCCTTTCCAGATCAAAGTCCAGAAGAAAAAACATCTATAGCATCAACATATTCTTGCAGAATTGTTGTCATATTGTGTGAAATACACTATTTGGGGAAAGGATGATTTCCTGGGTCCCACAGTAAGTGGGCATCAGCTGTGCACCCCACTCTACAGCACTCCCTTTTCCTCTCTGAGGTATGTTCCCACACTTAGAGAAGGGGATGGAGTAGGAAATCACCCCTCACCCACACTTGGTCCAGTCTGGACTCCAGGCTCAATCTATTCTAACCACTACACCTTTTCTCAAGTCATCAGCACCCTGACTTTAGGGACCCATATAAAAATGAATGGTTTTAGGAAGAATAAAGTAAATTTTTTTAAAAAATCCATGCAAAGCCACTCAACTATAACAGACAAAACCCACAAGATAAAGACAAGAACCTAGAACTTTTGCTAGCAATGGAATCTAAGTTCTTCAAGGGCAGATTCGGTTCAGTTTTGTCCACTGTGCTTACTTAGGACTGTACCTTGTACACAGCAGGTCCTTTAATAAAAGTATGTCTGATTTGTCGAACAAAATTTTCCCAGCACAACCATCTTTGAATCATCCCTCCTATGAGTGACACTCTGAGATAACACTCAGTATTTCCTTCCTACACCTCGGGGCTATCTGAACCAAAACATGCCTCAGCCCAACGTTCTCTTCCAGCCAAGGAAGACCTCTAAACGTCCTCTCTTGACATCCTCAAGGCTCCTAGAGGGCTCACTGGCACTACGGCTGTCAGGTGCCAATCTGTGAAAATGAGGAACCCCATACAGTGGTCTGCAGGTCAAATTCACATTATTCAAAGTTATAATTATGTAAAATATGGCTACTGGTTTCACCTCAAAGGAAATACGCAGTGCGAATAATGCACCTATTTCAGAGGCCTCCATGGTTGGCAAGAATGACCTCCAAAGGCCATAAAATGTTTCAGAATTGGCTTTTCCACTCACCATCACTGTGCAATCCTCCGAACCACTGGCAATGACTTGGTCATTGTGCGGGCACCAGTCGATGTCGAGCACAGGTCCTGTGTGGCCACATACTGTGGGGTACGATTTGTCAATTCTACCAGTCTAGAGAGAATATACAGAGAAAAATGTATTACAGACAGAGAAAAAAATGTATTAGAGACATCTTTTATTTATTTTGGATTCCCTTCACATACATCTGCCCCTCCCCCTTCCCAAACCTGTAAAACTCTCTAATTAAAGGGAATAGACCAGGTTGTGGGAGGGCAGGGGGAATATTTAAGGCAGACATGCTGTTTAGATATGGCGACTGTCAACAGGTGAGCATTTCCAACTCCCACTACTGGCCATTACAATTTTCACAAAGTCTTCAGTTCATGAGACCTCTGATGAAGACATACTAAAAAGTAGAGGCTGTGCCAGACACCAAATAGTGTCCCCAAAGTTTTTACTCCAGGGACAGTAGCTCTCAAAAGGACTTGGCTCCCAGGGCTCAAGGGAGCCCCATTTTACAATGATGGATGACTGGCCTTTCTAGGGTCAAACAGGGGCCCAAGTCAAAAGCCTCAGAGGCCACATTGGACCACAACTGTCATTAAACCAAAGTGCCTCAGATAATGGCTAACAATGGCAACAGCTCAAGAAATCCAAACTACAAATTGCAAGTATGTGTTTAAAATGAAAAACAACCACAGTATATATATACACCAATGGATGTCACCCATAGAAGAGTTCTATTCTGTAACTTACTGAGGGCTGTTGAGGACTTGGGTGTCCTCAATCATTTTTAGACAGTAAAGAGGTTCTGATACCAAAAAGGTGGAGAACTGCTGTCAAAGTCCACCAAGGACCTTTCGGATGTGGAGCCAGCAGCCGTCCCGTGGAATGTTGATGTACCTCCCTGCCCCAACCTCCCCACTCAACTCACAACCTGGCAAATTTAATGAGCTGACAATTCTACACATTTGCCTAAATTATTGATAAAACATTTAAAAAAGCACAAAGGCAAGCACAGATCCCTGTGGAACTCCACTGGAGACCTCCTGTCACAAAGACATTAAACCATTAACAACTCCTTTTCTGAGTCCAATATCTAACAAGTTCTGAAATCACTTAACTGTAAAGCAAGACAAAGAACATAGTTTATATTGAAAGATGCTGGAAATTGATGTCCCTTTTCCCCTGAACAAGTACAGTAGAAGCTATTTAAAACAAAATAAACTAAAACCAGACAAAACCAAGTTTCAATTAGGAATGAAAAAAACATAGTGCAAGAAAAGTGTCTCTTTCTATTCTTCTAATTCAACCCGCAGAAATGTTGATTAGTCAAGCCAAGGTCTGTGCTAAGAACGTCCTCCAGAGAGAAATGAGCTCATGTCCCAATAAAGGAGCATCACCATTTGCATGCACCTCCAAGGTAACTTGTCCCCTGAAGCCAATGCTCTTGTTTTAAGTGCAACACCAAAAGGAACACTGTCATCTAAGTGAAGCAATCTTAAGACTGAAATAGCTAATTCTACCCATTTTTAAATGGCTTATAAAGGCTCTTGGTCCCTGAAAGATCATGATGGAGGAAGGGAGCTCTAGTCTTTTCTAAAGGTGGCTGGCAACATATGGAAAATGACCAACTTCTAGTCAGATTATCTTCTGCTGCCCCTATTTTTCCATTTTCCCAACAGAGGGTAACGTGCCAAAACAATGAGAGACTTTCCTTCTTGGCAATCTATCAAAACCCTACAACATCTCGTACTGTTCTTCTTTGGACTCTGTAGACAGCTTAACAGCTAGTAATACCAACAAGCTGCATGATGCAATACAAAATTAAGCAGAGAAAGACTACTCCTTAGTGTCTTAATTTACAAAAAGAACTGGAAGCAAAACAAATCTTTAGCTTCCCAATAACACTAATATTTATACTTATTTATGAAGATTAATAATGAGCCTTTATGAGAAAAATGAAACTGTAAGAATCAACACCAAGCATTAAAGGGGGAGAAATGGGGGTGAGAGACATAGAAGCCATCATCTAGTGTAAATCAATAGGGATGAAGAGTGCTATTAAGCCTTTCACCCCAGACACTTGCAGTGAAAAACAAGCAAATGCTTCTCTTTTCTCTCAACACTATCCCAGAGGAATGAGAAGGAACTCTTGTAGGACTACTCTGTCCTAGCCCACTCCCCCAACACCACTGCTCCTTCTGGCCACAGGAGCCTCGGAGCTAGACCAGTCGACCAGCCAGGCTTCTAAGGGTCCCATTCATTCTCCCTCCCCTCACCCCACCTCACACTTCCTCCAAATCCTACCTTCAGCACTACAGAAAGATGTAACCAATGAATTCACATTAAGGTATTGATGACATAATACTCCCTGCGATTTTTGCATCTTAAAAGAGGCCTGTGATAACCAAGAAGAACGGAGCTGTTCAAGCACAATTTATTCTAACCACCTCAAAGGTTGACTGATTACCAAAGTTCTCCCTTCCTAGCTAGATACATGGGGTAGGTGGAGTAATGAGGAGGTGAAGGAATGTAAGTTTGAATTAGTGTATGAGAAAGGGCAAAGACCAGGGCCGGCTAGCCTATCCACTTCCTGTTAGAGAAATGTATCCAGAACTTGCATATTTATTGTCAAGTCCAGTTAATGAACCAGGAAACGGGACAATGAGTTTTTCAAACCCAGAAGAGAAAATGAAGGGGCCTTGGTCCCAATGGCTTCTTCTCACATTACAAGTGCTTTTGAACAAAGTGGAATTGTTGGAGATTATGACTGGTAAAATTTCTAAAACTTTAATTACAGTTAAAACTTCCATCTACCCTTCCCCCTCTCTACTCAATGCATCTTTAAAGTTACAAAAGCAACATAATATATGAAATCAACTTAAAATGGCTGCTTGGAAAGTCTCCTATGCAGAGCATGACATGCATGTTCCTAGAACACTCACATATCCACAGAATACTGGAGGGGGAAGAGGAATCATCTCCCACAAGCCCTTAATTCACAGAGGAACAAAACAAGGTCTTGGGTCCCCTGACTTCCACAACCCAGTGTGGTCTTTCCATGACGATCTGGCTAGCTGCCTCTCAAACAGAACGTTGCACAATTAAATGCAAAATTCAGTTAGCTTCAGACCACTTCCCTTATTCTTCCAACCAGAAGAAGGCCTGGTATGTTGGAAAGCCCCTGGATGCTGACAAATTTCAGTCCCTGTTGGGACCCTGAGCAAGGTATTAAACTCCTAAAATAAGAAGTGATTGCCCTGGCCTTGCCAATCTCTCCATCCCTTCCCATCCTCAATCCTATTAAACACAAACCTGAAAGCACAAAGTGAGGGCAGACATGCTTTCTATCCTAGTGGTGCAAATCAATACTGATAATCCCCATCTCTCAAAACATGTTCAGCAACAGCATTGTCTTGAGACACTTAACAACCTACACTGTACTCTGGCTTTCTAATGGAAAAAAGTCCAGCATTTCCATGATAAAACAATGGATTGTCATCTTAGGAACAGAGAAGGCTGAGCCTCATCTCAGCCAACTGAGGCCATGCCCAGACTAGAAGTAGAAGTCACTTGATCACTCACAGATCTCTCCAGGAGCTTCTATGAAGCCATCCATAGTCAGCAATCCTTTCCTTCTCACCTTCAATCATCTAAGCCTGCTCAGCCATTCCCAGATACTGTTCTTTAGCAGTTTCTCTCCCAGCTAGCTAATCTCCAACAAGGGCAAGCCCCTCGCATCCACTGGCTTTTCTGTATTTCCCAGTGTCCAACATGGCACTCAGTACATAGCTAAGACTTACTAAGGACCTTTGCATAAGAGATAGAGAAGAAAAGCAGACATAATTAAACTATCAAGTGATCCTGGGTTTCCTTTGGTAAAGGCCTGACAGGTACATGGATGAAACTATTGGAATTACAAAGAGAATCTATCATCAGGTAAAAGTCATCTCTGGGGCATTTCAAAGACAAGAACGTGTCACCATACAGTTTTCTTAAATAAATGCAGCATGAATGAATGAATGTGTGAATGTAATAACTTTTTTAAATCCCAATGTTCTCATTCAGAAAGGAGCACACATGCAGCACACAAATACCACTTCTATAATTTTAATGGAGGGAACAACCCTGGATCTCCTCTCTGAGCTGGATGCTCTGACTGCGCCACTTCCTTTTGTAAGAGCAGAGAACAAGTCTGCCCCCTTCTCACAACTTGGGGGTCCTGGCTCCCTGAAGCTCTCCCAGTTAAAGTCAAATGTTACAGATCATTAAGCTTCCCCATCCTGGGAGCTGCCATCATGTGTGGCTATTCTGTTTCAAAAATCAGCCATTTCTCTTCCAAATCGTTTCTTCTAAACATTACACTACATGACGAGCATTGGTCTGGGAGTCAGGAGACATGAGGACAATACCCATACAAACTACCTGACAAGCTTTCAAGATTAGAATCAGAAAATCAAAAGGATGGAAAGTGCTCCAAGGCCAATCAATCAGCAAACATACAGTAAGAGTTTACTCTGTGCCAGGCATTTGTTGTACAGATATAAATAGAGAAATAATCATTGCTCTGAAGGAACTTCTATTCTATAGGGTAGACGTGATATCTACAATTAATACAAGATAACCAACCAGGGTGCAGTGAGGGAAGGCAAGAGCAGTGCTTTGTATACAGGATGATGCTTGAGATGCATCATAAAGGAAGCCTGAGAATCCAGCTCCAGGGGCAGCCATGGCAAAAGCGCAGGCAGAAGATGGAGTGGAGTAGGCAGCCAGGTTGAAGAGGTCTTTAAAGGTCCCATTTTTTATTAATCCTAGAGGTTACAGGATATCACTGGAGTTTATTGAGAGAGTTAGAAAAGTCACTTTGGTTGCTGAGTGGAGGATGGAATAAAGTGGGGAAGAGACTTAAGTAATGAATACCAATTAAGAGTTCACTGTAATGAGTCCAGACAAGAGGGGATGAGAGTGTGAACTAACTAAGATGGTAGCTGTGTGAGGTGAGGGGAAGGGGTCAGACATGAGAGATGCTGTGGAAGTTAAATTGGCAGAGATTTGGTAACTGATTGGATGGATAGGGGGGATGAGGAGAGTGCTGACATTACAAACTGAGGAGACTGAAACAATGGTGGTGTTTCAACAGACATTAGTAAGTTTGGTAGAGAAGTAGATTGGGGGTGCAGAGGGCAGGGAATGAGTTCTGTTTTGACATACTCTGACTCCAAGATGTAGCCAAGTAATACAGTCTGAATATTCAGTAGTTGGCAAAGCAGGACTGGGGTTAGGAAAGACTTGACCTGAATGTAGTTACTCTCGAATTCAAGAGAGGAAGTAAAGAGAATAGAGGGGAAGCCCTCCAAAAGTGGGAGGGAGCATCCAAGAACATCCAGGAGCAATCGGGACAGAGAGGAGAACCAGGAGAGAACAGTGCCAGGAAAACCTAGGGGCCTGAGAGGAAAAGGTGGCCAAGAGTGATATACAGTAGACATAAGGTCAGGAGAGTTCATCTCAATCCAACTCCTCAGTTTAGAATGGAAAATTTGCCCAAGACAGCACAGTAGCAAGGGAATGACAGCATTCAGATCTTCCAGCCCCAGTAGAAGACTCCTTCCTCTGCTCAAATACATCCAAAGTGTTTTGCAAACATGAAGGACTATGAACAAGAGTTATTATTGTTTGGGGAAAGGGGACCATAGAAAATCCCAGGGCCCCAAATTTTACTGGAGGCCTAGATATCTTTTCCTTGGTTAACTCACACCTGTTCCCCTCCTATTAATTGCTGAGGCAGTGGGACAAATGCCAAGGTCTAAAGTGGAACTGACCATCTAAACCAGACTGTAAAAGGAAGAAAACCCTCTGCTGCATCCAAGGGTTGGAGAAAAGGCCTAAGAAAAAGGGAGTTAAAAAGTACTGACAGCGAGTCATCTAAAACACTGAAAGTCCGTGGTTGGAAAGAAGAATATTCAGAGAACAGTTGCTTCCTCTGGCTGTGATGTCCTTACAAACTCTTAAATGAAATGGGAAAAGGAGCATTATATTGTGCAAGAAAAACTGTTTCCACTATTTGTTGATGGAGAGATTTCAAAAGCAAGTGGAGGAAAAAATAGATACAAGACGGATTTGAAATGCAAGCTGAATGCAGTGTTTGATAGCATAACCCATCTGATCATCCCTCCCAAAGACTGCTCTCCCCGAGAAAGGAGGGGTCCCTCCCATTTCTATGATCCTTTACAGTTTTACAGAAGCAACTTTACATGTGGCCTTCTTCATGAAGCATCCATCCTGCAGATAAGAAAACTGAGGCACAAACTGGTAACAAGGACACTCACTGACATATCAGTCATGCTTGAACCACCTCTCCAAGGCAGACTGTGCAAGTGCAAGGGCGGGCTGGAGATGGAGAAGCAGAGCATCACCCCCTGGAGCCAGCTCCAGATCCAAGATCCCATAACCTGTGTCTCAGACCTTCATTCTGCTACTTTCTGCCCATGGTACTTTTTCTCAAATTCCCCCTTTTCAGGACTCAAGTTTCCTAATCCATAAAATGAAGGGGATACATAAAGCTCCTTCCCAGCTTGTGATTCCCATTTACAGATGTTGAAACAGAGGCTCCAACCAAATCTAGTACTCTTTCCTTTACACTCTTTACAATGCCACCTCTCTTTAAGAAATTACACGGTCCAATCAGGACCTGAATGTCCTAATTCGATGCAAAATGTTCTATTGACCAACCTGGCCCTTTCTACCATACCAGACATCATTTCATTAAGTCAAAAATGGGCACAACAATGCAGAATTGGGCAAATGAGCAGCTTAGGATCCCTCATATTAAAGGAAACCACTCTATAGGAGCTTAACCTAGGAGTACTAGCATTTCTAGGATGTGGATACACGGCTGAAACTAAGTAAACAGCACATCTCACATAGTGACCGTGACAAATCCTTGTTTATCCCCCAGTAACTACCAAGGCATCCATAGCTAATTCACAAGATTCCAAAAGGCTACTCTCTGGAACAGACACTGGCACATGTTGAGAGAACCATGCATCACTGACTTGAAAACTCTACATGGCTAATCATAGCAAGGCCAAAATCAGACTTGGCTTATACGGAGTATTTATGGAGTGCTTTACAATGGGTTTTTAAATTTTTTTCCCCATTAAAAAGTAACTTATTTTGGGGTCATTAATGTACGGGGTAATTTCATTTTATTTCCAAACCAATCTATTTATTTTATTGAGAAAGCATTCCTTAAATTGCTGCATCATCATCATCAGCATGACAATCCAACACCTAGGATTTATACAGCATTTTATTTTTGCAAAGTGCTTTCTATGTTATTTCATTTGACCATCACAACCATCTGACAGGTGCAATTTTATCATCCCCGTTTTACAAACGTGGAAATAGAAGTAGAGAGAAGTTAAATGCCTTGCCCAGTATCACCCAGCTAGTAAGGAGTCTAAGGTAGGATGTTAACTCAACTCTCCCTGACTCCACATCTGGTGCCACCTAGCTACCAACAGATGATGACTTTCCTATATTAAATATCAGTAACTTTAATTCTGATGGCTCATTTCTACCAAATGCCTTCCTTACCCTAGCTCTCCCACAACTGTATCAAAGGCACTCAATATGGTAGGCAGCCAAAGAAACATTATCCTCATTTTACAACCGAAGAAAACTGAGGCTCCTAGATCTTCAGTGAACTGGCCCAAGGCCACCCAGCTACTAAGCGGCAGATCCAGAAATGGACCTGTAGCCTCGAGAGCAGAGGCGGGGCTCCCTCCCAGCTGACCATGGAAAGGAAGCAAGTTTGGTAACAAAGATGCTGAGATACAACCTTCTGCTTATCCTCAAAAATGTATCTGCACTCATCAAAGTGCTTTCAACAGGCAGGTTTATGTAAAGACTCCTGGGAGACAAAACAATTAGGAGTCAAATGACTTCCATCTCTCTCAGACCTGTATTTACAGCTGACCTCAAAAGGAAAGGGCTAAGAACCCTACAAGACCAGTGTTGTTTTTAAGCTACAACCAACTGAAATGAGGAGAATGGGAGCCCAAGCTGCTTTTGTACACAAATGTACAGAAGAGAAGACCTTTCACATCCAGATTCCATGTAGGAATCACATTACATAATCTGTCCAAGGCCCTCCAAGGTGCTCTAAGCCAGCTGCTACCGAAAGTACAAGCACCCTCTGCAGCAGCATCTAGGACAGATGATACACAAGCATGGTGGCGATCCTCCACCCAGGCTCAATTTTACTTCTCAGCTAAAAATCACACTCGTTGAAAAAAGTGGCTCTTTAGGACAGACATAGCTTTAACTTCTGCCTTTACTGCATAGATCTTCCACCGAAAAAGAATATGAAGGAAGCACACCTGGCTTCAAGGCAAGAAACTGCCTAAAAGAAGCTCACGACTGAATGGAAATGAGGTCAGCAGCACTGGCTTGTAGAAAGGATCAGAGATCCAGCAGCCTGGCTGGTGCGCCGAAACCTGATCTCGGGGGGGATCGGATCATGCAGCTGCTCAGCCAGGAGACAGAGCGGCCAAACTGGGACTGGAACTGGCTGCACCTGTGGGACCATGGGCAAGGGCCTTCTTGTGTGAGCAAGTGTTTGTGTTGGGGGGGGTGGGGGGAAGACAGAGACAGAGACAGAGAGAGACTCTGTGTGTGTGTGTGCGCGCGTGTGTACACGCATGTGATCAAGGAGGACAGGCATTGGTGGCTGGGATCCCTTCCAGTTCCCAAGCCCAGGGACCACTAAAAGGACAGTATGATGCAAGTGAAGAAAAAGGCATTTATTAAGCATTTGGTGTGTGAAGTGACAGTCCCTGCTGACAGAACAGATGGGCCACAGCGGGACAGAAACCTTCCTGTGGACTTGTAGGATCTCCTTGGTGTTCAAAGTTCTTGAAAACCCAGAAACCAAAAAGAAAACACCCAAACCTCATTGAGCAACTTTCTTAGAGATACTTTAACAACCCCAGCCAAAGTAGCAGTAGCTACAAATTCAAAGGTACAAACATGGCCCTCAAGAGAAATAAGACAAAGGTGGGAATAAAACATGACACCAAATGTAAAAGGAAAGAGGAGGGCAGTTAAGAGGAGTTGGGTTTACTTCGGAATTGGAGGGCAGGGGAAAAAAGCTATGGCACAGATGGCAAGGAGAGGGCTGCCAGTTCCTGGAAAGTGTGGCTGGCCTCACAAAAGTCTGCACTCTTGGCCCCAGGTACCTGCCCACTAGGCAGTCATTTCTACCATCCCACACCTGTTACGGCCTTAGCCTCCTCACAACTATGACTACTAAAAACAGTCATCACTTCACATACATTTGCATGACATAAATACAATTTTATGTAAAGAATTATGAAAGAAAGTCTTGTTCCAAAAAGCCAGCTATGTTAACTTTCTTGCATAGTTCTATGATCTGTCTCTGCTCCTGTCCTTTGCTCCGGTCCCATCCCAAAGCCCCCCCAAAACCCCATACATTAAACAGTCTTTCATGTGAAAGTAGCAGAATGAACCAGTCAAACAGGACTTGACTTGAGAACTCCCAAGCCAACAGGGAAGACCTTTGACTGTTCTGCCCATCCATCGTGTCTTCTGTCATCATTCCCTCTCATGTTTGTCCCCCTCCCTGGATGTTCCTCCTCCTGGCTCTTCCCCAAACCCTATGTATCCTCAAAGCATGTGCAGGTCCCCTTCCTGCCTCTCTCTTTCCCCTGCTTCTTCACATCAATGGGCAAATATGTACATTATATTAAAATCACTTTATTGAGAGATCTGCAGAATGGCATAAGGCAAGAACTAGCTATAAATACAGTTTACAATAGAGTTCTTTCTTAGCCCCTTAGAATTGTGGAAATGTTTCAGTCTCAGACATGATTTTATCAGTGGAAATGAGGGCAAAGAATGGCCAGGATCCTGTGATGGTAAGGGAGGGACCACGGTGGTGTACCTCAGCAGGCACACAAGCAGAGGCAGAACTGGCAAGTACAGGAATGATCAGCCACCTGGCATGACCATGGGGAAGGGTGTGTGTGAAGGAAGCAGCAAAGCTAAGGAAGGCAGGCACCATCTTTTTGGAGGCCTCAGGGTGCCAGGTTTCAGCTGCAGGGCAAGTCGAGGCAAGGCTCCAGCTGTTTTCATTCATGTCCATGAATCAGTACAGCCTCCAGCCCCTGGGAACTGCTGCATCTGACCCTGTGCTGAACTGGCAAATTATTCATTTTTAAACTCCAAAGTCTACAAATATATAACGATTGTCATTTCCCAAGAATCTCTCCTGCTAGAAGGTCTGCAAGGATCTGCTTTTCAAAATCACTGATGATGTCTTCAATAACTTACACATGTAGCCACAGAAATTATCACTGTCCCAAACCAATCTTCAAGACAGAACATGAAGATGTTGTGACTATGTTCCTCAAAGAACATGGTGGATCATTCCAATGGAATGACAGGGAATCCAGGGTGCCCAGTGACCAGCCATGTGGTAGTTCTCCTTTATCCACAGGCTAGTCTGAAAACACTGCCAGACTGTGGGTCAGGCATAATTTACACTGATCCAATTACAAGTTTCTTCAAGAGAAGAATTTATTGGGCTTTTCTCCTATGCTGAAGGACCTAAGGGAAATCTAGGCAATATACAAACAAAGATTATCAATGAAAAGTCTATTTATTCAGTAATAAGGCAAGCCTGGTAAGTGACAACATTAAAGCTTCTAAGCACTTTAGCTTGATATTGACCGTACAGGGATCCTTGTTCTTGTCTCTTACACAGCTCAGTAACTTTTCTGACAAAAGATTCAAATCCCTTTCCACAATCCATTTCTGGAACCAGGCCATTACAACTTCCACTTTCTGCTTCCAGTATTCTCCGAAGTTAGGAGCTACTGATACCTGAACCTCTCAAAACAGCTTCTAAATGCCAACTTGTTACAGCTCTGTCAGGCTTCGCTGCTTCTTGGAGAAGGAACAAGTCATCCTGTAGAGCTCAATTCCAGAACTGTAGTCCATTTGGAGAGTCTCCTAACTGGTCATCTATATTGGATCCATGAAGGGAAGATGGATCCAGTTACTTACAAATTCTGACGTTCGGAACAGCCAGAGTCACTGAGGCAGCCCAAATTTCAATTTAACTTTGTTAAAATATACACCAAACTGGGGTCTTTTGTTAAGTATCAACAATAAACCCTTTGCCAGTTTGAGGCCATAAATTGTATAGAATTGTTCAAGCCCTCACAAAGAGAACAGCAAGCCAACATGTGCTGCGGAAATAAGGAGAAAATTTCTGTTCCAGCATAAGGGCTCCATTCACATTGTACCAAGTTCAAAGGAGTCAAAAGGATGTCTATTGAAGTCGATTTTTCTCCTTCGCCAACATCACTATTCATACTGACAAAGGTCATGCTCAACTCCAATAAGGCTCTGAGAAGCCCTGAGCTGGCTCTCAGGTCCTGTTCCAAAAAGCCAATGCCACTGAGCATCCCCAAAGTAGCAGCAGAGCAAATCCAGGATGGCTGCCCAAAGTGAGCCCCCAAAGTAATGCCTTTACAAATGGCAAAATTCTTTGTCCACACCATCTCATTAGATGTTTCTGAGAGCCTTTGAAGCTGGTGGTGACCCAAGTGCTGATCCTTGAACGTCTTTAAGATGAAGGGGAAAGCGGAAGAGAGAGACAGAGACAGAGAAAGAGGAGTAGAGAAAGAGAGAAGGGGATAGGTGGAAGAAGGGAGAAGAAAGCAGAGGAGAAAAGTCCAGCTGAAGGCTGGATGAGTTGGGTTTAAGTCCTGGGAATTGGAATTCTTGAAGACTCTTCAGTCAAAGTCCAAACTCACTCAGGTCCTACTACATACCCACTTGCCTGTCATACAGGAATCCCCCTAATTAACCTTGAGAAAGGCACAGCAGCAAGATGAGCATATAACATTGAAATTTCCCCAAGACCGAATGTGGGCTTGGAAAGCCATAAAATACATGTTGTAGGAGGACTGGACTAAAGAGAAGGGAAGGGAAGAAGGCCCCTCTAAAATCTGCATCCCAGAGCAAAACAGGCAAGGAGGGAAAAGCGAAAGTTTCCTGTGAGAGGCAGGGCAGGCCTTGGCAGAGTGTCAGACTAGCCTAAATTCTGGCACTGAGTCACTTCAGCACTGCTATTTCTCTAGGGGGAAATGGGATCAACAGAACTGCAGACAGGTCACAAAGCTCTTAAGGACCAGCCAAAGTATGATATTACAAAGTTCACCAGTATGACAACAATTTATCTGAGCTCTCCCTACCCAACTTCACCTAGATGCTACACTGAATAGCGCTGCCTAGAAAAAAGTAATAGTTCCTAACTTCCCTGCTTTAATATGCCTCTGAAAAATGAAGATCTTATTTTCCTGCATGTTGTTTTATTTACACACACACACACACACACACACACACACACACACACACACACACACACTACATTTCCATATGATGCCTTTGTATCAAGGCCAAACAAAAACAGGGAAACAAAAAAGTAGGAACCTGGTCAAAATAAAATAAAATTTCCCTTCCCTCCCAGCACTGGAAGCCAGTTCCTGGCCACACATCTCCAGACTTGAGAGCAAAAACAGGAAATGGAGACAAAGAGTCCGATATGAAGCCAGGAAAAGAAAACAAGCAGCTCTAGCAGGCAGGCCTACCATGGCCCCAACACTCAGGGACTTCTCTTGCTGAGAGCAGCCTTAGGGCAAAAACCCACAAGCCTCGACTGAGGAAGAGGAAAGAGAAAAACTCCAAATGCTAAAAAGAAAGTATCCACCTGCTCTAAGGAACCTTGGAGACTATTCTCATCCAAGTCCTTCATTTAGAAGATGATAAAACCATGATCCAGTTCACCTGCCCCTGGGCACTGGCTGAGCAGCTCACCAAGCAGCCCAGGTCCCTTTCTGCCACTCCTTAGGGGCACCAGCTGCTCAGAAGAACAATTCCCGAGTCCAACACAAGCCCATCCTTTCCTCACAGAGCTGACGAGGAAAAATCACCTTTCCCCAAGACGAGGCAGGAGGGGGCTCTAGCCTTCTGGCACAATTTTCTGTTTCCTTAATTTACCAAGCCCTCCTTGAGAAGATGGAAATGCCACATACCACTTCCTAGGGCAGTAATTCCAACAAGTTATGGTTGCAAAAATGCAATTGTAAAATGTCAGCTAAACTCGGCTCTAAAGGTGAGTTTTTTACATTCGGAAACCTGTTCACCCAAGAAATATACCAAGAGAAAGAAACTCTTGGTTGGCTGATGCTTCTGGCATCATTGGACTTCAAAGGCTTTTGCCTCCAGGCACAAACTCCATCCAAAGCCAGAAAGAGTTAAGTGTGGCCCTTCTCTTTCCAGCAGACCCCCGGATCTCCCCATCCTCTGGGTCTGGCCAACAGTGGCCAATCAAAGCCATGGGCGGAAACGATTGGGGATGCTGACAGCCTCAGAGCCCTGATGCCCATATAAGGTAAAAACCACTGCCAGAAGCCCGCAGTGCCGAGGGCTGGGAGACAAATCAGGGAAATGTAGCAGCGGGGGAGGGAGAGAGAGCAGAAGCCAGCCCCGCCCTCATGCCCATCCCGAAGCGATCCTAAGTGGCCTGAGGGCACAGAGGTCTGTCCGCCCTCCCGTGGAACCCAGGGATCCGAGTCGGGGTAAACAGTGAGGGGGAGAAATGAAAGCCCCTCCCATAGCCCTTCTTATGGTAATGAAGCTGCCACTTATGTCAGGATTCAGATGTCATTGTTCGGCACCCAGCCCTCTCCCCCTTCTCGGCTCCCACCCAGGTGCCACCTGACCGCCAGAGCTACAGTGGGGTGGGGGGCAGAGATCCTGCCTGCGGCCCCGCCCAGCGGCCCGTCTGCTTCGAGCTCTTACACCTTCCGACAAAAGCCTCTCCATCAGAGTGGAGATCCGGCCTGGGGAATGAACTGCCCCATTGGGAAAGGAGAATGGTGTGGGGCGACAGAGACAGGATGGGGGTGGGCAAGGGGGACGAGAAATCCAGGCTCTAGGGGCTGCCTGCACTGCATGGACACTTGGGATTGGCACCAAGCCTGTTTTTTGTCAGGAGCTCCCCAAGAACTCCTTCTAACAACAGGTTTTGAATGTAAAATACACAGGATTACAAAGAAAACTAATTATTTTGAAATATTTTTTCTGTGACTCTTTTAGTCGTGTCTGACTCTGTGACCCTTTTTGAGAGATTCTTGACAAAGATATTGGAGTGGTTTGCCATTTCCTTCTCCAGTTTATTTTACAAATGAGGAAACTAAGGCAAACAGAGGGAATGATTTGCCCAGGGTCACAGGTAAATGTCTGAGGCCAGATCTGAACTCAGGTCTTCCTGACTCCAGGTTCTATCCATTGTGCTACCGAGTTCATTTTCTGAAAAACAGCTGTCAGAATACTTTTTTTTAGAAGTTCACAGAGTCCAAGGTGAAGGACCCCTGGAATCTCCAGAGGATCCTGAGGGCCTTTCCAGGTCTTAAAAACAAGTTAAATCCCACAGATCCAGTTTCCACTTAACCTGAGCATGCTCAGGTGCACGAACATGCGTGCGTGTGTGGGTGTGTGTATGTATGTATGTATGTATGTGGGAGAGAGAGAGAGAACAGACAGAAAGAGAGAGATCATCTCTAGGAAATGAGAGTGAGAGCAGCCCCAGGCCCCTGCCTTCTTCACAGGTGTGTTTTGAAGATACAAAATCAGTGTAAATGAATGAAGGAGAGAATGCTCTAGGAACTGAATAGAGGCAGACTTGACTTAACATCAGGCAGGTCAGTGACTGAATCCTGGAAGGTCAGAGCTTAGGCAAGGAGTTACCTGAGGGAGCATAGGATACCTATCAGGATCTAGATCAGAAGGCTTGGGTTCTTTCTCATCCAGCGTCTGACCATCTCAGGCATCCCACTTAAGAAGGCAGCGACAAGATGATTACAAGGGTCCTTAGCACTTGAAAGGTTATAACCCTAAAATTATGAAGCCTTAGAGAGATAAATTAAAGATATATCATTATGGGTGGGTCCTATAACAAAACTACAGAACATAATTCCCCAAAGAGAATGTTTTCTTGATTTGGTGTCAAGCGCAATTCTGCAGGGTAACTGGCCAGGGCAGGGAGGATTCTTGGGAAGGAGCAGGCTGGCCATGAGGCATGGGAGGCCCCTTTCATCTCTGATCTCTTCCTGTGGGGCTGACTCCAGTGTGGGTCAGTGCCTCCTCTCTACTTTGGACCCTGGAAGCCAGAAGGGAGCTGAGCAGCAGCTGAGCTCTCTTCACAGCCCTATTTTTTTTTCTCCAATTTTTAAACATTTTTATTTAAAATTTTGAGTCTGAAATTCTGTTCCTCCTTCTCTCCCTTCTCCCTGAGATGGTAAGCCATCAGATATAAGTTATACATATATGTGTGTGTGTGTGTGTGTGTGTGTGTACAATTATGTAAAACATTTTCATATTAGTCATTTTATACAAGAAGACTTGAATTAAAAAAATGAAAGAAAGTGAAAAATAGCAATGTTTCCATCTGTATTGCAACAATGTTAGTTCTTTCTCTGGAGACAGATAGCATGCTTCATCATTATTAACCCTTTGGGATTGTCTTAGATCACTGTATTGCTGAGAAGAGCTAAGTCATTCAGGTCCTTCATCAAACAATATTGCCGTCACTGTTCCATAGCGCTAATTACCAGTCAAACAATAATTACCCATCCACCCCTACTATAACCTCAAACAAGAGCCAGAAAAGACACCCTAAACTTCCCACCCATTCCCCAAGGACATCATAAGAGCTGGGAGGAGAACAGGGCTGAGAGGCAGCACCACAACTTTCTTTCTCCTACCAGATACTGAACACCTATTCATAAGCCATCCAAAAAGCATGTGGACCTACCAACAGGAAATTGGTACAATGCTGCAAATGGTGCAAATAGTGCAGCATTGTACTAACAACACAATTTTGCAACAGTTCATATAATTGGAATTCAATAGATCAACAAGCATTTGTTAAACCTCTCCTCTGTGTCAGGTACAGCACTAGACACTGGGAATATCCCAGGAAAAAACCAATCTTGCCTTCATTTCACAGGCAGGAATGTATCCATGTGGATATGTGTGTATGTATGTAAATACCTACAAAACACATTACTATGGGATGGGTAACATTCCCAAGAGTATTAAGCACAAAAAGGGGGTATATCACAACCTTACAACTAATGTTTAAAATAAAGTCATGTGAAATCAGTCCTGTCCCATGGGTACAGGATTCACCCTTGTCATCCCTCCCTGGAAGCCTGACCAAGTGTCTGCTATTTTTTGAAAAGGAGGGATGTCAGCCATAAGAGGCATCAGATGCCACACTGGGTAGGAGGCCACCATACCATCAGGCTCAGAAGTACCTGGGGTGCTACATTCAGGTCTCTCATCACCAGCCACTGAAAAATTCTGATGAGCAGCAAAGAGAGTTTTAAAGAGACCAGTAAAACAGGTTTCAATTATTCTCACAGACAACCTTAAACATAAATGAAGGCAAAGAAGATCCTGACTGCTCTTAACACTGGAACAGATCTGTCTAGGGAACATGTGATGAAGCAACAACCCAAAAGAATAAAGCAGGTGCCAATCCACACCCAGATTACCAGAAGGGAGCAGTCTGCAAGGAGGTGATTTCTCCCAGATGACTAACAAATTTTCTATCAATGCAATTTAAGAATCTGAACTTATTTCTGTCTCATATTGTCACATTCCAGGTAGGGGAAGAGGGAAGAAGAAAGCTGAGGCAAAGGAAGGGGCAGTGATGGAAGAATACCAGTCATCCCCCTGCACTTCCAGAGGGGACCCTGAAGGTGTGAAAGTATCAGTGTGCTATCAGACTGCCTGATCTCACCAGCAACTCACACTGGTGAGTCAGTCCTGTATCATCAATGTAGGCTCCCATCCGTACAGGAAGAGACATGTTTCCAGCCAAACAAGGAAGAGTCCAGAGGGAGCTGAAAACCTGTTTGTTCTGCAGAGAATAGGATTCTGCAATTTTAGCACAAAAAAATCCATATTGCAAGAGAAAAAAGAAATATCCCTCACAGCCAAAACAAAACCACAGATCAGAATAATAGTCAGTAAGTAGACTCATTCAATGAAAGGAAAAATATTCATACAAAACTTTTAGAAGAATGTACCTAGATCTCTAAGATCCCTTCCCCTTCTAAAACTGTGACTTTCTGTTGATCCAATGGGTAAGAGACAAGTGTATTTCTGTGTATGATGCATGTAAGAAAGTCATTCATTTGCAGTCTTCTATAGTGACCCAAAGAGAAAGGCTTACCTCTACCACTTTGGGTAGAAGCTTCTTCTAAAAACTAAGCCCCAGAATAAAATCTCACCCTCAGATTATTTATACCTTTTTTAGAGCCAGAAGGCATCCCAACCCTTGAGAACCAGTGCCTCATTAACAAAAGGTGTGGGCCTTCCAACAAATCTTCCCAAATCAGACTCCCTTTAAAGAGCAGGCTCATTAATGGGTGGGGAAGATCTTTAATCCCATTAAAGATACAAATACACAATTTCTAGTTAAAGAAACTTTTGTTTCTGTACTTTATCCCTGGTAAACACTTGGGGTTGATAAAGGCAAGATTCAATCAAAGGTACTTGATTATACTAAAACAAAACAAAACAAAAAAACCAAAGGATCCTATTTTGTTAGCCCTCACAACATGAAGGTCCCTCTTCCTTTTTCTTTGATTTCTTTGGGATACAGACCTAGTGTTGCTGAGTCAAAGGGTATACATACTTTTATAGCCCTTTGGGCACAGTTCTAAATTGTTCTCTAGAAAGGCTGGACCAGTTCACAGCTCCACCAACGGTGTCCCAATTTTTCCACAGCCCCTCCAGCATCTGTCATTTTCCATTTGTCATGTCAGCCAATCAGATAAATATGATGTGACGCCTCGGTTGTTTTAATTTGCATTTCTCTAACAGTAATGATCTATAGCATTTTTTCATCTGATTACTGGTGGCCTTGATTTCTTCCTCAACAAACATTCTATTAAGTACATTTACTGTGTGCAAGTAAGAGAGAGGGCAGCTTGGTAACGCTGAAAAACCTTGGGTTCAAGGCCCACCTCTGACAGGTATTAGCCACACGGCCACGGACCAGTCACTTAATGCCAGGCAACTTTATCAATATTTCAATATCAACAATATGAATATTATAAATTATTGATTAATATCAAACATTGATTATTATTCAACATCAACAATTTGAATATTTTCAATTATCATTATACACTCAATATCAACAATATCTATATTATAATACACAAATGAATGATGGAAACACTAACAACTAGGGGGAATCTTAGGTAAGCACAGCTCTGATGTGGAGTTTGGAAAGTAGCAAGTAAACCAGTTTGGCTGAAACTCAGTGCATGTGAAGGGGAGTATCCTGAAACAAGTCTGGAAAGGCAGGCTGGGGCCAGAGAAAGGCAGTTTTCGATACTAAGCTAAGGAATTTGCATTTTATCTCAGAAAAGATCAGGAACCTTGGAAGATTGAGTCAGGAAAACTGGGGCAGGAGAAAGAGCACTAACTACTGCAGCTAACAGGGCTTCAAAGAGGGAGAGGCATTGATGCAGACCCTCAAAGACAGACAGTTTCTGACAGGTAAAGATGAGGAAGGAAAGGAGAGGTGGGATGTGGATGCTAGTTCATAAAGGGCTGGTGAGGGAGCATCATTGCATTTGGAATAAAGACTGGGAAGGTCCGTCAATATCAGACAAAGGGGAGCCACAGAAGGTTTCAGAGTAGGGGAATGGCAGTTAGACCCATACTTGAAGAAGACTATTTTGGAAGTTATATAGGAGGCAGACAGGAATAATGGAGATATCAATTTGGGGGTTACTGAATTAGAGGAAGTGGAGAAAGGAGGATGGATGCAGAGTGGCTGGGAGGCAGGAGGGAAATCAAGGATGTCTCCAAGGTCATGGTCCAAGAAGAAGAAAGGCAACACAGAGGAGAGGGCACCGGACCTCACCGGAATCAAGGAGACCCAGCTTCAAATCTTAGCTCAGACACTTGTGGGAAGTCTTTAAACCTCTCTGTGCCACAGTTTCATCCTCTGTAAAGTGATGTGGTTAGATCTGAGGGACTCGATCAGGGATTCTACTATGACTCCACAATGGTGGTCGTCTCAAGAGAAATAGGTAAGTTCAGAAAGGGGCAAGTTGGGAAAGAGCAGAACAATGGATTAAGTTTTGGACATTGCAGGAATTGCCATCAGGCAATTCACAGTGCACAACCAGCACTCAGGAGAGAACATTTAGACGTTTGGAGGGCAAGGATAACTTCTGATTTTGTCTTGGCATCACACACACACACACACACACACACACACACACACACACACTAAATAAATGGAGTCATCTGCCTAGAGGAGGTGGTCAAGAGATTCAAAATTTATGGAGGTCAAGGAGAATGTGTCTGAGGGACAGCCTTAATATTTAGCAATTAAGGTCATCACTTATTACCCTGAAGTAAGCAGTTTTGTAAGTTGGTGGGTCAGTAAAGTGGTGGTGTCAGAAGTCAGGCTACAAAAGATTGTAAAGTAAGCGGCTGGTGAGGAAGTAGAGGTAGATAATTCTTCCTAGGAATGTAGCAGTGAAAGGAGAGATACAAGATGAGAACTTAAAAGAATGGCAGAGACACATGAAGGTTGATTTTGGGGGGCAGGGGGGCAATTATATTGTAGGGAGAGGAACCTGTAGATTAAGAGATTGAAGATGGAAGAAAAGGAATGGTCAGTGTCCAAACCACTAGAGGAGAGGGGAGGACACTGGGTAACAAGGTTAGTATTGGAAGGTAGAGGAAAGTAGAGGGTTACCACTAAAGGAGGTAGCATCTGGGGTGTGATTTGGAGGTAGGAAGCATTTCTATTTCCTCCAAGTAGGATGTCTGCTGAGAGATGCCTGGGAGTTGAAGGAGAGAAAAGGTTTAGAAAAGCCCCAGAGGAGAAGGTGAGGATGGGGGGTGGGAAGGGTGATATCAAGAATGTAAATTTTTCTGTATCCACTGAGAGACAAATTGAGATGAGATCACATGAATTGTGGCAGACTCAGTCATCATGGTAGTGTGACTTCCTCCAGCACCTTTTGGCAGCTTGGCAGACAGGCCATCAAAGACACTCATTCAGCCTCTCCTCAGCTCTCACTTCTCTACCATGATGCAGCCTCTAATAGATACAGAGGTCAGTCACATGGGGCATGAGGAAGCAGAAATAATTATGAGTAACATGTTAATATATTATCACTATCTTAATATACCCAGTAGTAAGTGGTCATTAGACAATAACAAAGTCCAAGTGCCTAAACTATAAGTAAGACAAGCATATTCCTCATACTGAACAAGTTTTTGGTCACTATGTTTAATCTACACACCAAAGTTATGAATTCTATACCGACTTACAAAGGGCAAGGGAATGGAAATCATAAAGACTTACTCTCAGGTACTTTGAAAAGGAAAGAATCTGCTCTTTCCAGTTAGGAAAGACCCTAAAGTTTCAGCAGTCAATCCAGACAACAGAACCACAGAATAATCTCAGTGGTTTTCTTAACCACCCCCTACCTGAAGCATGAATTCCCCCTATTATCCATCCCCACCCTGCAATCGAGCTTCCCACCTCTTCATTGACATCAAACAGCCTTCTCCAATGATCCCTTAGTTGCCAAATCTAATGAATGGCCTTTCCTCCAACCTCATCCTTCTTGACTTCTCTGCACATTCAACACCTTCTTCCCCTGGATCCATTCTCTTGTCTAAGGTTTCATGACAGCATCTTCAGGCTCTCCTATTAGTCTAAGCACTTCTCCTTAGTCTCTTTTGCTCATCTCTGTCACTCCACTATCTGTGATTCAAGTTTTCTCTACAGCTCTCGTCCTCTCATCAGAAATACTTGGAAGTCCTCAATTTCATCAAAGGTTCAGTGCCCCATTATAGCAGTAGACTCGGTTTTATTGGGTAAATTATTCTTCTCTTACAGTCAAGACCCAGTGATACTGCTACCACTGAGCAGACTATTGCAATAACTGCTGGTGGGTCTGCCTGCTTCAGTTCTCTCCCCACTCTAATCCATCTTCCATTCAGTTACCAAAGTGATTTTCCTAAAACACAGGTCCTACCATGTCACCTCCCTACTCAATAAACTCCAAAAACTCTCCCTATCACCTCCAAAATCAAATCCAAAATCTCGTTAGGTACTCAGAGCCCTTCATGACTTAGCCCCTCCTACTTTCCAGCCTTCATACACCTCACTAACACACCTCACCCCACTTTACACTCTTCAGTCCAGTAACACTGGCCTCCCTTGGGGTTCCTCAAATAAGACACTCCACCCCTCAGCTCCAGGCATTTTCCCTGTCTGTCCTCCATGGCTACAATGCTGTTCTCCTTATCTCTACCTACTTGAGTTCCTTTAAGTCCCAAAAGAAATCCTATTTTTTACAGGAAGGCTTTCCAAACCCCTCTTAATTCTAATGCCTTCTTTTCTCTTAATTATTTACCATTGATCCTGTCGATGGCCTGTCTGTACATTATTTGTTTCTTTAGGTGAGAGCAGGAACTGCCTTCTGTCTCTTTTTTTTAGGGCCTATCATAGTGCCTAGCACACAGTAGGTGCTTAACAGATTTTTACTGACTGACAGCTCACATATCCTTTATCTTCTAGAATATAAAAATCCAAGTTCTCCTCTCCTATGCTAAATCATGTGTGATCCCTGCCTGTAGTTCTTCAGAGTCTTGAAAACTTTCTTTCTCGCTGCTTTCGATAGTTTTTCTTTGACCTGAAAACTTTGAATTTTGACTATGATGTTCCTAGGAGCTTTAATTTTGAAATGTCCATCAGGAAATGACTGGATTCTTTCTATATCCACTTTGCCCTCTGGTTCTAAAAGATCTGACCGGGTTTTTTGTTCTATTTTTTAACGTTTCTCAAGACAGTCTCTAAGCTCTTTTTTTCATCATGGCATTCAGTCTAATGTTTTACATTTTTTTTCCTTGACCTTTTTCCAAGTCAGTTGTTTTATGCTATGAGATATCTTATATGTTCTTCTATTTTTTGTTTCAGCAGTTTGACTTTGTTTCTAAACATTTCTTTTACCTCATAGAGGCATTGCCTTTCTATTTGGTCCTTTCTAATTTTAAGGGATTTTGTTGCCTGGGCAAGATTTTGTGCCTCCTGTGACAGGTTGTTAGTTTTCTTTCCAATTCTCTCTTCCATAGCTCTCCCTTCCAATTTTTCTTCAAGGGCTCTCATTCTATTTATTTAAAAAATTTTTTTAAATTATTTTACAAAACTCCTGCTTCATTTCTTTCAAGAATTCTAGTTGAGTTTGTGTGTCCAAGTTGTATTTTTTTCCCTGAGACTTCACTTGTAGGTGTTTTAGAGTCATTCTCTTCTTCTGGAAAGACTGCTGGACACAGCCCCATCAACCAGCTGGAAAGCTTTGCTGGTTCAGAGTGACAGAAGTGAAGCCTCCCTTTTGGGCTGAGATTTCCGTCTTGGTTATTCCTCTACAGGCTGGGTTACATTCAGGAAGTTGGGCCCTGCTTCGCCATAATACTACTGCTGTTGCGGCTGGCTTCTGAACTTTCTCCTTTTCCCACTGACAGCTCAAGGCCTCCCTATTCAGGATGCTAGTCCCTCAGGGAGTGGGTGACAAAGCTGCCAGCATATTCATACCTGCCCCCAATTGCAGTGCCCCAATGAGTCTGGGGGTACCTAGTATGGATTGTGGTCTTTCTCTTCTGGTACACAGCCTCTCCCTGGGCCCATTCCTGACCCCAGCGCACAGACTTTGTCTATCTTCCTATAGCCAACTGGGGTAGACAACTGCCTCAGTATTTTCCATCAAGATTCAGTCTTGCAAGTTTTCTATACCTGTTTGGAAGCATCTGTGGAGGGGAGTTACTGCACTGCTTTTTAACACTGCCATCTTGGCTCTGCCTTCACTCCCTCTAACTGTGAATGCCCCAACACACTGTCCTGGGCACATTCTCTTGTATCTCTGTATCACTTAACTTGTTAATCTCCTTGGCTCCTCTGAGTTCAATTAGCATCTCCATGCCAACGATGCCACATCTAGTCCCTGCTGAGCTCCAATCCTGCAGCACCAACAGCCTGGTCAACTTCTCCACTCGAAACACTTAACAAACTATAAGATTTTGCCTGCTGTGCTACAGCCATTAACCTGAGGCTATTAAGTGCAAGACCAATGGACTGACTTCTTGAAAAATTATCCACGTGAAACACACACAAATGAACATTATCTGCAAAGACACCCTTCTGGGCGATGAGTTCATGCAGCAAGCCATTACCAAGTCAAACTCGGGAATGCTGGAGATGAACCTGTCTAAGAAAGAAGGGCCAATTGGCTAAACTTGGGAAGGAAGCTCAAACCTTCAGTTGCTATTCTGGGTCACGTAACTCACTTCAGCCACAGCTCTGAGAAAATCCATTACATGGTGACAACGTTGAAACTCCCTGTTAAGTGGTCATTATTCTCATCTTTCATGACTTACCCTCTATAATTTCTGTTGCTGTTCAGTTGTTTCAATTCTGTCTGAGTCTTCCTGACTCCATTTGGGGTGTCTTGACAAAGATACTAGAGTGGTTTGCCATTTTCCTCTCCAGCTCACTTTACAGGCGAGGAAACTGAGGCCAAGAGAGTGAACTGATTTGTCTGAGGCCAGATTTGAACTCGAGAAGGTTTGGTGCTCTAGCTACTGCACCACCTATCTGTGTGACCTGCTGTAATAATTTACCATTAAAAAGCCAGGCTTCTAAATGTCACTTGCTTTTCCTGAAAGATAACCCAAACGCAGTCATTAGGAGGCAGTTCTGCTAACAGTAGCATCCAGTTAACCCTTCACTCTTAAAATCTTCCATGCAGATGCAACATTCAATTCCAGAGCCTCTTTTAGTCAACAATTCCCTCAGCAGAAATATACAAGAGCAGATTAGGCCTCAAATCTTGACCACCTCTTCTTCACAGCAGCTGGAGGTGGATAGCCCTAAGAAGCAAACGCAGCTGTTTGTTCTGCTAGTACAAGACAGGACCAGCATCTCATAGATACAACTGCCACAGAAGACATCCAAGATGTCTACTAGAAGCAAGAGAACTGGGGACCAGGCAGAACTGGCACACCAGCTAGCTACCACAGGGCCCTCAAGTTTTCCTTATCTCTAATAAGCAAGTGGGATTCAATTCACAGAAATTCATTTTATGTTCAAATCTGTTTAGAGGCCTCTCCATCTGTAATTCTCCACTTTGAAAGGATCCTCGGAGGCCACCTAGTCCATTCCAGACCTAAAAATGGATTCCCTCTGTAAGAACCCAATGTTTCCCCCAGTCTCTGCTCCAAGATCACCAGCATGGGGGAGCTTATCACCTTTCAGAGTTAGATCTTTCCATTTCTGGATCAGTCTTCTCCCAGTTCTGCCCTCTGGGACAAAAGAGAATGAGGCTTTCTCCATTTTTCCACAGGAGGGACAGCCAGCCAGCCCTTCACTGACATCTATTTTCCCACTTTCAGCACAAATAGCTTGTACTGACTAGATAACAAATTCATTTATTTTCTTGAGAACCCTAAAATGATGAAGAAATCATTTCTAGACTCTTTTCCTTCACTAATTCTTCCATCCCTCAATATTCTCTCATTGTTTCTGACTCTGGAAGCCAAAATAAATCGTGTTCTGAAATGTTAGCAACTGGCCAGTGATGCACAAAACCTCTTTCTTGAAGCTACCTTGATTCTATGAAAAGGAGGAGAGCAGAGGTCTGCAAAGTGCGGGAGTAAATTTTTATTTGAATAAGCAATAGATAAGGATAAAAACCACAATCTCCAAAACGGTTTTTATTATTTAAAAAACCTATTTTGGCTCCTCTTCTCCAAAAAGAAGCCCATCAAAAGCACTGTTCCTTTGTCCTCTGTGGTACTCCTTAAAAAGATGTTGTAAGGGCCTTGGTGAGTCTAACTCAATTTCATCATGTCCAAATGTTTGAGAGACCTTAAGAACTAAAGGAAAACTTTTGTGACAAGCAGAAGAGAAGTTAACAAAAGCAGAATATTCCTTGGGCTTGAGTGTTATTTCAATAAAGAGAAATCTGCATCACTAGAACGCTCAACTAACCATTTAATGGTTAGCTCTGTCAGAGGAAATCGAATGGGTCTGCCAAAGTGCATGGAACTTGTCTCTGTACTCAAGTAGCCTTCCAGGGTTCCCAGCATTCAAACAACTTCAAACATCATCCCCAAGACTGGACCTGGAGTGAAGCGAGAGGATCCAAAGAGCACCTACCTTGTGCAAGGGCAGCACGAGGAATGCCCCACCCCCGCTTGCTTCTACGATGATGGCGACAAATCGGGGGTTGACTGCACAAAAGGAGCTATCCCAGGTGACTCGGGAAACCCGGATGTCATCATAGCACTGGTCATTTTTCACAGCCTGGCCAAACACGTGCCTGAACTTGCTCTGCCGTACCACTCGCCTCATGGTGTCTGTGGAGGAAGAACAAGGGGTGCATTGGTCATTCAGCACCCCTACAGCACTGAGGAAAGGAAAGGAGAGAAAAGAGAGGGGCAGAGGGAAAAGGAAAAAGAGAGGGAAAGAAGAGAAGGGAGAAGAAAGAGGAAAGAAAAGAAGGGAGAGGAGAGGGAGGAGGGCGAAAAGAGGGGAGGACCGAATCTCTCCTCATTCCCACAAACTGTTCAACTTGTCACCTGAACTTCCTTCAGGAGAACACGCAAAGAATAAGCCAGGGAAAGTCATCTAGAAACAAGCATTTTATAAATCAGAATCCAGAAAAATCACCAGCAATACCACCCTAGAGAACATTGAAGAAAGGAAGGAGACGCAGGGGAACCCAAGAACTGAAAGGTGGAGAGGTCTGTGGCTCTCCCCTCCACCACATCCTCAGCCAGCTCTCAGAGAGCCAGGGTTTCTGAGAGTTTCTGAGCACCTCCTACATGGGCCTAGTAGTATGCCTGAACTTCAGTGGACAGAGATGAGTACAACACATGTCCCTGCCCTAAAGAGCTTATGGGGGAGTCAGGAACAAAATAAAGCACAGAAGTCTAGCTGCAGGGGCTATGGCAGTTCAAAGACTGTGTTGGGAGGCACAGGACTAGAGCCCAACCTTGAATGACTGAACAAAGAAGGGCTTAAATCTTCTGGACTTCCCTTCTCTAGCTGCTGGTCAGGCTAGGCTAGGTTAGATTAGGATAAAATGAAGAAACAGAATGACTTATACAGGAGCTGGGCTGATGGGAAATCAAAAACAAAATTAATTTTTTTTAAAAACTATGAAATTAAAATTCTCAATCTAATCACTCTCATCTCTCTCTCACCCTCATGAAGGGATAAGGGGAGATATTTGCCTATTGGCAAGAGAAAGTAAAGACAATGGTAGTTTTAAAATGCACACATATACACTCAGATCCAGGCTTCTTAAGCTGAATTAGGTATTTGGATTCTCTTCCTAGATTTCTCAGTAGATTGCCATGAACCCACCCCTAAATCAGGCTAGATACTTCCACCTCAGCCTCAGTGTCTCCATTCAGTCATGTGCAAAAGCAGGCCCTATCCTGCTCAGGTGGCATAGGGCTGGGCTGTAGCCACAGATACATACATGGGCAGGGAGCAAGACATCTGTTCTTTTCAGTCCACTCGATGCTAGGATTTTATAGTTGCAGCAATTGGCCATACATTTGAAGTACTTGATAGAGATGACAGAGAAGCTAGGTGGAACTGCAGTGGATAAAGTGCCACAGCTGGAGTCAGGAAGACTCAACTTCCTGAGTTCAAACCTGGCCTCAGACACTTCTTAACTGTGTGACCCTACACAAATTACTTCACTCTGTCTGTCTCAGTTTCCTCATCTACAAAATGAGCTGAAAAAGGAAATGGCAAACCACTCCAGGTTGTCTGCCAAGAAAACTTCAAATGGCATCACAGGAGTTGGACACAACTGAAAACAATGAAAAGATGACGGTCAGTTGTAGGCTGAAATATGGTCAAAAATTATGATAATAAAATAAAAAATAAGTTAATAAAATAATAAAAAGCTAAAATGTGCTAAAATACAGTTAAATAAGTAAAACAGAGCAGCTTTCAGGAAGCCAAAGTCTGCATGGATCCACACATTCCAACTGCAAGTATGGCAGAGCAAGAGTCAGTTCAGAGCTGCCGTGGAGGGGCCTCCCATGAGAGGCAGGCATGCTCCTGGAGCATCGAAGGAGTGATGTCCTTGGTCCCTTCCAACTTCCACATTCCATGACCTATACAAATGCCCTTAGATTTCATTCCCCTTTTACAACCTTCCACAGGTTTCTCAACTATAGACTTTTAAGTAGAGCTGGGGTTCCTGGCCATCAGCTCCTTCATTAATCAGGTAAGATTCTGGATGACCATGAGCATTCTGTTGAATTTGCTATTTCGCAGGGGTTACACCTACCCTCTCCCACCACACAAGATGACAAATGGCAGCTGACACAATTACAAGTCAGAAATGATAGGTCCTCTCCCCCAGGACAGACAGCAAACACATAGGCCAGTTGCCAGTTATTGGTGAGCATCACATCTCAGTGTTCAAAGGACCCTGTGGTCTCCCTACAGATTCAGTGCAGTCCATAACTAGGGGCAGAATGAGGTGGCGTGGGCCACACAAGAACTACCAGAGAATGACAATCACTGAAAAAGTGCATCAGGGGAAAACTCAGAGGAGAAAGGGTCCATGCTGAATAAGGGGTCAGCATCCACAGAGGAAAGGCAGGCAGACTGGAGCTCGACATACTCTTCACCAAGCTTGGGAGCACCTCATCTTTGAAACAGCTGGGCATGAGAATGGAGTACACTTAGTAACTTTTAAGGCAGAAAGAGCTATCCCAAATTGGAAAAGCAATATGAGTGTGCATGCAGAGAACAGGAATACTTCCCACTCCCTTTCCTAGGAAGCTGTCCCCATCAGCCAGTTCAGATTGGAGTTTACCCATTTTAAAAAACACCCAGTTAGAAATCTTTAGCTGTAAGGGTTGGTTACTTGGAAGATTCCAAAGAGTGCAGTTAAACTCGCCCTAAAGCAGCAGGGTCATGCCATGAACTACTCAAACCTGTTCTCCCAAACTTAAACCCTAATTTTTAAAGAAAGTGCTACAAATAGGAAACAAAACATTCTGAATACAGAAAGCTGGCAGATCTGGGGATGTGACAGAACCATTTCACCCACACCAACTAATGTTCTGGGTAATTACAATAGCACTCTCCATTTGCAATTTTCCAGGCACTGCTTCAAACTTCCAATTGTCCAATGCGTTCTTTATATGTCTTTCTATTCAATTTGTGTTTTCTTTTTAGAAAAGAGACTGAAAAAAGGTTGCCCTCATTTTTACCAATTAATTAAAATTAAAAATCCTAATTCAATCTAAAGAATGGTACACAAAGTACATACTAGGGTCGCCTACCCCCACTTACTGTTCTCTATAGGAATCTTGTACATTAAACACCAGCTGTAGAGATTTACTGGCACCAATTTCCATATCAAAGACAATGATACTTGGCTTCGGATCAAGGCCATCTCGCTTTGGCTCTTCTCCAGGAAAAAAGGAAAAAAACAGAAAAGAGAAGCAAGTTGTAATAAGACCACTAATGAAAGGTCATTAATATGGTGGTCAAGATAACTAAAACAAAATTGTTTGCTTTTTTTTTCTAAAAGGAGCTCTATTTTTTAAGGTCACACTGAGAGCCAAGGAGGCGTTTAGTACTGAGTATCCAGGAATTACCAATTTCAAATCAGCACAGGATTTGTTCCTATGTGGCAGCCAGATAAAATTTTTTTAATCTAAAAATTTATCACTAGTCTCCTTAGTGATTAGGAACTGTGTATATAAACAAACTGAAAAGAACTAACCATTTTTCACACAATAGGGGTCACTGTGTCCAAATTACAAAGATCTCTGGCTTTATACACTAATATAAGTGATCTAAGGTCTTCTTGGAATAGCTGTTTCTTTTAGGAAGTGTTTCAAGACCTTTTTTACTTCACAGACACCTTGCAGCAGTCCTTCCATGCATTTCAGGAGATCCAGGAAAGGTCATGCTCAAGTACACAGATCCTAGAACCTTAGAGATTAACTGTCCAACTCACTCCTCAGAGGTCAACAAGAGGGAAATGACTTGCCTGAGGCCACAAAACTGGTGCCCAGCACAGCTGCCACCTGGTTATCTGCACCTCCTAAACCAACCCAAGCACAGCTGGATGCTGAGCCCTTACTTCATGAACTTGGTTTGTGTGTTTAAATACCTTGATAACTCCATTTCAATATAGCTTATTTCCTCTGTAATCCCATGTATTTTACTCTACACACTGCCAGTCAGAGGTGTTCAGGGCACAGAAAAAAAAGGTTAAGAATTATGCTTTAGGAGAACAAATGTGGGCAGACACCTTTTAAATGGTGTCTTCTTTTAAATGGCATCAAAGAAACTGAGAGCACTTGGATAAATGTCTGTGTATCTAACTTCCTTCTCTACTCCCATCAAGGATCAGAAAAATGGTCACAATTTTGCCAATTTTTCTGCAACAAAAATCCATCCATCTAAAGAGTCAAACAGATGTACTTCTGGGGCTTTGAGAACTTGAAGTCTCTTTATGCCAGAGGAAATGCATCCTGCTAGGAACACATACAGGAAAACCCCTCCACTGATGGCAAAATCATGCTTAGCATCCACGTGATCATTCCAGGGGTTCAATTATTCAGAAGCACACAGCAGGCTACAAGGAGTGACTGGGCCAACAGTTATGTTAGGTAAACCCCAAATCGCCTATAGTGGAAAAAATATTCTCTTCTTAAAAGACAAGCAAGATTCAATCATTTGATTATAAAACACTTTAAAAAGTACCCAGAGCAAGTGTGCACAAACAGTGACATCACTGCACCGAAAAACTGATCCAAAGACATGGTATGCTATTTAGTCAAGAAACAAAGACTAGGATGATACAGTGTATTTTCTAATATTTTTAAAGCATTTTCACACAGAGAGCAAAGGACTGGAAGTCACTAAGATCTAGGTTCAATCTCTACCTCAGGCTGTGTGGCCCTGGGCAAACACATCCCTTAACATCTCCCAGTCTCAGTTTCCCTCTTCTGTAAAATGAGGAGAGTGAGACGGGGATACTGACATTCAAGTGAGTTAACAAATGTCCAATGCTTTGCAAACTTCAATGCTAAGTAAATGTGAAGCTGCTGTTATTCTATTATCACATCTGAGCTTGGGAACCTGTCAGGTAGTCAATGTCCTGATCCCCATTATTCAAATAAACTACCACACAGAAGTGCAGTGAAACCCAAGAGTTCTTGGCACCATCGAGCAGAATCAGAGCCAATACATGGAAGTTCCAAGAAGGCAGATTTTGGGCTCAACAAGGAATCACGCTGAATCCCAGAATGTCAGATTTGGAAGACCTCAGGGTCCACAGTGTAACCCATAGCTTAAAAAGAAATCCAATGACGACATTCTAGAGAACTGGCACTGCTTTTAAGTGTGAAAAAAGAAAGGAATTAGGCATCCCCTCCTTCTAGAGGCAGCTCATTGCACCTGCCCCTGACTCCAGCTAGACCTTTAGCCTGTAGTGATCACTTGGTGAGTTGTACCTGCTGCTTATTTGTTTACAAAAGCCCCCAAAATAAGTGAGCATTTCAAGGGAAGGGAACTCATCTTGCACAATCCAATCAGCCTCATCTGGGTCTCTTCTGCCCCTTGGACTTGTAAGGCGGAGCCACCAACTCTTCAGGAGAGACTTCAAGGACATTTTCTCATATCCCACCAAGCTGTGCTCATTTTAGATTGATTTCAGGTCTCTTCCTCCACTCCCCTTTCAGTTTTCTTTTGTGTGAGGCCCAGTCTTCCCTGACTGTAAGCTTCCCCCAACCTTAGCACAGTGCCAAGCACAAAGTAGGCATTTATATGTTTATTCACTCATACTACTCTCTGGGACAAAGCAAATAAACAAGCACTGATTAGGCACCTTAGGTTTACCAATAAGACAAAGAGAGTTCCAGTCCTCAGTGGGAGAAACAAGAGCCAGGATAAACTGGAGAAAATCATCAAAGAGAAAGTTCAGGCTTGAAGGCAACCGGGGAAACAGAACAAATATAATCCCTTGCTGTACAATCGAACAGTCCTTCAAATATTTAAAGACCTATTTCATGTTCCTCCACCCTTCTCTAAAGAACTCCAGGCCTTCAGCAGGTTTCACTCCATCAGAGACTGCAGACCACTCAATTCAGCAAGCTTTTTAACTCTACGCATGGGCAGTAGGGAGGCTAAAGACAAAATCCCCAAACCCTGCCCTAGAGGAGGGCTTCAGGAGTAACCTTCCCTCACTCAGTCAACAGGATCACCTTTCCCAAACTGTGGCACTCCAGAAAGCTTTCACTAGTCAAGAGCTGTACAATAATGGAGGTGGGAGGGCCAGACCTCCCAGTCTCCAGAGGTGTGGAAGCAGAAGCTGAATGACTCACTACTGATCCCAGGGGATAGAAGTAGGGATTGGAGATTAAAAGTGGGAAGCTGGGCAATGTGGAGGACTGCCAACACCTCAAAAAGCTTGTAAGGCAAATCTCCTAAAGCCAGTCAAAAATGTAAGTTCATTAAATGTAAACAACGAAGTCAAAGACAAATTTATTTACAAAGGTGGAATTTTAAATTTGTTAAGACTAAATACATTAACACCATTCTGGGTCACTGGGTATGGTGGTGTAGGATAGTAATCCCCAACCAGGGAGACTCAGGAATTGGGGTGGGGGTGAACATGCCCCAGGTCAGAAACAGTTTTTCAAGCCAAACAGCCTGGGAGTGCCTTCTCCCTTCCCTTCTCCTCTCTCCCCATCCCCAGCACTTCAGAAGACCCAAACTAAGAAAAAAAGAAAAATATTATATAGAATGATAAACTTTCTTTTAAAAATAAACTTTGCTGTTTCTTCCCAATGACCTTCCCCAAAACCCTACCTGGGTATGTCTCTATATGGCAGCAAAACAAATCAAGGCATCCCTTGTGTCTAAAATGGGCTTGAGAAAGAAGATGGAGGGAGTCACATGATGAGCACATGATCCTTGGGACCCACTGGTATTCTCTCATGTCAGGAGAAAGAGAGGCAGCCCACCTCGCTTAGCAATGACCAGGAGGGGCAGGCTGCAATTTGAATTGTGGGATGAACTATATACATGGAGGAGGTCTCATTTATCTGAATATTGGCTGACATGGTAGTTTCAATGTGGTATAACTGAAGAAACGTTTGCCAGATTTGGACTCAGCTTTTTCAGTATTGGTGTCCACCAGGCCAGTCATTCACCCTCACTGATTCATGATTTCTATGTTTGTTTGAATGGTGATGCTCTTTGGAAAGTGTTTTGTTTTAGAATATAAGATAATAATCACTACACTGAGTGTGCATTAACCCAGTACACCAAGGTACTGCTACTCAGCAAGCCCAATGCCCTTGCAAGCAGCTCAAAGGCAGAAGGAAAGGGCCTGGATATGGATGATGGAGAATACCAGTGACAAAGCCAGTACCCACCATTTGGGAAATGACCAATCAAACTGGTAAACGAATGAGATGTAATTAATACAAACACAAAATGAAGAGTACAAGGAGGTCAAAGCAACTTGGGAGAGCTTGATGAAATGATGCAGTTTAAAGTAAGTAGAACCAAAACAGTTACACTGGGGTTTCCTTACCCTTTGTGTATGGAGGACCCCACCAGCCTGCTGGGCATTTAGGACACCACCATCATTTTACACTTGAGGAAATTGAGACTCAAAGAGGGTGAACTAATTTATTCAAGTTCACACAGATGGCACATAAGTGGCAAAGTCAGGATTTGAACCCAGGTCCTCTGCCTCCAAATCCAGATCACTTTCTGCTGTTGCCAAACATTACCTCTCTGGGCTTCAAATTTCTCATCATTAAAATGAGGAGACCAGATCACCAATTAAGTACTTATTAAGCTCCCACTGAGTGCCAGGCTCTGTTAGTTAAAATAATTTTAAACCATCCCTACCCCTTGAGAAGCTGGAATACTATCCAGGGAAAACAACATAGATGTGCACAAAATATTTAAGACCCTTTCCAATTCTTAAGTTCCTTGATTCAATGACCCCACATTGAGACAAACTAGATTAAAGCTCTCCAAAAGGAATAAGCACTAATTCATGATTAATACAGTGAAGCATGGGAAAACTTATATGACCTGATGCAAAATGCAATATGTAGAACCAAGGTAAAAATACACACAATGATAATGAGATAAATGGGAGAAAAAAACCTAGCAGGACAATGGAAACCAAATGTGGCAAAATTCTGATAACCAAACTTGGCCCCAAAGCAGAGATGAGAAGGCATTTCCCCCCACTCATGTTCAGAGGCAGGGAATTATAGTTAAAGAACTCCTCACTTGATCACAGCAAGACATTGGGAAGATATTGCTTCATTTTTCCCCCGAATTGCTTTCTCTTCTCTTTTCTTATTCTTTTGTTATAAGAAATGGCTCTCTGGAAGTGAAAGGGAAGATGAACTTGCAGAGCACAGAAAAACAAAAAAACTAAGAATTAAAAAAAGAAGCATCACAGAAAGTCTATGATTGTAATTATCTTCTTGTGCAAAATGCAAATTTGCACACATACAAAGTGTTGGTTGGCACAAAACATATGAATTATTGACACTTAAACATAACAAATATTTACACTAAAATCCTTCAGTCTGGTACTGATACACATGTGCACTGAGTCTACAAATGGCAAAAAGCATAAAGGATTTTGGGGGAGATAATTCGAAAGAAGGAAGCCATTCTCATAACTCATCAAGTTACCTGGCATACAAACTATAAGAAGCCTTCAATTCACTGCCCAACTTCTCCCCTGACTTCTTCAGTGAAGGAGCTCCCTTAAGAATCCTCAGGGGAGAAACTGATCCAGATGGTTCCAGGGAAAACCACCAACATCACTGAACCATAGAAAGGGCCTGTGCTGTCTCTTGACAGTAGTGCCTCTCACCCCACCCCAGCTCAAAGCTTGAACTCTTGATTACACTTCCAAAAAAAGGCCCCTCAGAGCTCCACATTAATCCCCAAAGAATTCTCACAACAAATGTAGACCCAACAATCTCATTAAACTCATCCCACAACTGGTGGAGAGACACAAGCCCTCTTTCTATACTGATGACCTACTTTCCTTATCAACAGTTCACTGAAGATTACAGTGTATAACTGTACTAGAACTTACAGTTCTCATCACTGTTTGTTTGCCTGGCTCAAAGACAGCTGTTTCTTCGTGACTAAAATTCTAATGACTCTTGGCTAGTCTTTTTTCTACTGTGGAATGAAGTCACTAGGACATTCGGTCAAAGCCCTATAGCTTCCCATCTAAGAATAAGGAGAGTTCCAGGGAAAACTGAGCCAAAAATATAAAAAAAAAATTCAACCAAAAAAAAAGGGGGGCTTTTAGTGACTTTATTAATGATCATATCCCATGCTCTTGTGCAAGTCACAGAAGTAGAGAAGGCTTCTTTAGGTTTTCTCTAACTCCCCAACCTGCTGCTCAGGAGGGAACTAAGTTAAAATCACTCACCTACATCCAAGTTACAAATGGAAAGGAAGAGAGGATTCGAACTCAAGTCTGGGGACTTCAAACCAAGCGCTTTCCACTACACTACTTGTATTCTTGGTTTCTTTTTCCCTACTTTTCTTCCCTTCTCTTCCCTACACATCCAGAAAAAATGCTCCCAATTGTGGAAGCAACTTTGAAACTCCTATTCTAGTCTTAATTAGCAAGTGCAAATTCGGGTAAACCACTCAGTTTAGAGGGCCCCAGACTACAAGTCAAGATGATCTCCTCCTCCCATCCAGGAGTTCACCAAGGCCAGGGGGTCATCCCTGTTGGTTCTACTACAACCAGGAATCAAGCATTCATTAGGCATCCTCTAGGTGCCAGGTGTGGAGGCAAGCAAAGGGGAGAAACAAAAGGGAAACAGTATCTACTCTCAAGGGGCTTATATTCTAACAAGGGAGGCAACAACTGGACCAGACACTCAGTAGGTACTTAATGAATGTTTAGAGATGAGTGAACCTGTGTCTAGAGACCATCCTGAAGTAGGCCAGTAGGGGGTGACCACAGAGATCATGGGCTAAGGGGCCCAAGTAGGGAAGAGCCCAGAACCCTAAATGCCAGGAGTTTACATTTGATCCTGGAGCCAAAAAGAGGCCACTGCAGTTTGCTGACAGGGAATACTAGAGCTGCATTTCAGAAAAATCAATATGGCAGTAAAGAATGGATGGATGGATGGAAGGAATGAGGCTTGGAGCAGGTTGGTGGTGGTACTGGTGGTAGTGGTTGTTGTCCTGACTTGGTGATCAGGGATATCATGGCAAAGATACTGGAATGATTCACCATTTCCTTCTGCAGCTCATTTTACAGAAGAGGAAACTGAGACACACAGGATTAAGTGACTTACTTGCCCAGGGTCATGCAGTCTAAGGGCACTCTACACACTGCCCAGGGAGGGAGATCTGATCAAATAGGAGATGAAAGCAATAGATTAAATAAAAGGGAAAGAGGACCAGAGGGCCTGAACTTCTGACTCTGGGCTCAGTCATTAAATCACTACATCCATTGTTCCTGGAAAGGGCAGTTCAGCTGACTGCCTGCCAGAAGGATCAACTCATCATCCCTGTGACCGTGACTCACCAACAGTCCCTTCCCTTACCATACTCTTATATCTATATATGTGTGATCTCCCCCCTCCACTCCCCATCAGAATGTTGAACGGGGAGGGGGGGGGGGGAACGAGGGAGAGAACAGATGGGAGGAGAAAGAGGAAGAGGACATCTCAATGAAACATTTTTAAATTTTAAATATACATTTGAGGTGAAAAGAAAAAGGAGACAGACAAGCAGGAACGTTGATACTACTGATAAATAATAATACTTTATACAACAATATGCAATATATTCTTTATAATAATACACATATTATTATATGTGTTATAAGTATAACACATATATTATATATATTATAAATATACTCTATATAGTATTATACTTTAAAAACCAACAAGCTAACTGGGTATCTCAATAAGTCTGATTTATATTTTCATTGAAAAACCTGCCTTCTGGTCATTGCATGTGAAAATGTCCATATGTTTATGTTAATCAAGTTGAGGAGAAAAAAAGAAAAAAATGTTTTGAATGTAAGCTTCCTGTGGGCAGGTAGTGTCACACCTCTATATTGGCATCCCCAGCGTCCACAGTGCCTAGCACATGTGAGCACTTAACAGAGGCTCATTCATTCAGTCACTCTTCACTCTCCTTCACCAAGGTCCTTCTCTAGCTCCTTTCTCTTCCTGGAAGACTTCACCCACTCCCATGGCTTCAATCATCCTTTCTATGAGGATTCCTAATGGCCCTCCAGAGCTCATGCCCAATACTGCCCACAGCCTACTTGGCATCAGCCCTCCAGTATCCAGAGCAAGAGGTCACACAGGTCCAAAGCGGAAACCCTCATTTCGGTTCACAAAATCTCTTCCCAACTTCCCCATCTCTTTGGTGGGACCACCAGCCCCCTAAGCTAAAGGCCCAACTCCTCCCTTTTTCTCACCTTCCCCATCCTGTCAATTCTACTTCCGGGATTATTTCTCTAGGATCAAGTGAAAGAGAGTTCAAACAAATTCTGCCTCTGGCATTTTGGGTCAAGCCCCATCCTTTTATGGATCACTTCTAGACCCTACTTAGCTCCAAATATGGATCTGAATGTGGGGTGGGCACAGCAACAGTTGCTTCTGCTTATCTGTCTGTTTTTCTTTGTTACATGGAAGGTTGACAGTGGCTGGTGTCTAGAAATGGCTGCCATGAAGACCAAAGGCATTGACAGAATTCTAACAGGAAATAAGGACTAAATGAAGCAGATGGTGTCAAGCTTAGGAAAGTGTGTTGCAGTTGAGGCAGCCATTCCCTTCCTATTCCACCGTGGGCCCATACAGCTCACTCTCCAACGCTGGGCTCTGTCCATCTGGGGCCTGCTCCCCACCACAACAGCCTCCCGTCCGTCTGGAAAGCTCATTGGCCGACAGGCACATGAGCTCATCTAGTCATAACGTACATGCATCCTGAAGCACCTGGCCACTGCCTCAGTACATCAACACCCCAGTGCTGACTCTGGGAATTGTATGACTGTGGACTGGCCAACAGACCCAGTCATAATCCCTGTGACTTTCCAGAACAAAACTCTGCTCCCTGTACCTATTTCCCTCCTGCATATTACTGTTCCCTCTCGTTAAAATTTAATCTCCCTGTGGGCAGGAATGACTTCCCTCCTTTTGTCTTTGTACTCCCAGGGCTTGCCATAGGCCTGGATACATCATTGAGGAGATTCACTGGTATTCCCCAGTCTGATACAATCAGGGCAATGTCAGCAGCAAACAGGAATCATTGGGGAACCTGACATCTGAGCTCTTTACTCACACTTTCCCACTAGCCCCATTTGTGTACATTTGGGCAAGCCTGCTCTCATCCCCAGAACGGACAGATGAATGTCTCTTTCAAGGTCCATCTTGGGGACCACTTTCTCCATAAAGCCTTATCCATTTCATTAGTGAGTAATTCTGCTTTCTGGAATGTCCTTAATTCTCTGCTGAACCACTCTCTGGTGCCCTTATCACATACTAGATGTTCACAATAACCATCTGTATACATTCTGATTCCTTTACTAAATTCAAAGCATCCAGAGAACAGAGGACTAGTTTATTTTTCATCTCTGTGCTCCCAAACCTGGTACAGTCCTTTGCAAGTTGAATAAAACTGAATTTTAGAGCTGGAAAGGACCTCTGCAATTACCTAATCCAGGTGTCAAACTTCACAGGATTGGTGGCACAAAAGGAATGCATATTAACTTAGAAAAATCACATATTAACATGATCTATGTCCTGTTGGATTTTTATTTATTTCATTAAATATTTTCAGGCCAGTGTTCTTGCACTCTACCCCACTTTACCTAGTGACAGCTAGCACTAAATTACATAAGTGCTAATTAAATCAAGAAGAAAAAGTATTCCATTTAGAGCCACAAAACCTGGACTGGAGTCCTAACTCTGCAATTTAACAAGTAAGCTTAGGAAAATTGCTTCACTGCTCTAAGGCTCGGTTTCCTCAATTGCAAAATGGGCATAACACTCCTAACTCCTATCCCACGGGATGGCTGTGAGCAAAGCTCTACAGAATGGTAGCTGTTGTTTGTCCTTTGTTCTTGAAGAGGATGGTGACATCATCGAGGTGACCATGACATGCAAGTATGAGGGAGGGCTGTGCAAAGGCCCAGCTTCATGCTCTCCTCCAGAGCCATCTGGGTCCAGGGGCCAGATATACATCAGGATGACTGGAGATAGCCCAGGATGCTAGCAGCCCTCAGCCTATTTACCAGCTTAGGAAAGACTAGCCCACTGCGGCATTAATATGAATGAGAGACTAAAGGGAGATTTTTCCTTATTAAATAAGCAACAACTCCTCTTCAAATCTAAGCTCATGGGAAGGAACGCAGACCATTCTGACAGACTCATTTGAAAACAAAAGCATGGATGTATATATATATATATATATATATATATATATATATATGTATATATATATATATATACATATATATATATGTGCACACACACATACATATATGCACACATGGGTTATATAACATACATATAAAAGTACCTAATGCCTTTCACTAAGTTTTCCAAATATTATCAGTTTACATTCCCTTTTGTTTACAAGGGACTTAAAAACTTCAAGAATGTAACTTGTTGCTGGGGGAGACTAGAGTTTATTACCAAATAAATATGTTACCACTCCCCAAAACCTGATAGGGGCTAGCTCTGCTTTCTTACAAGGAAAACATGACCCAGTTTCACCAAAGATGCTGCTTCCTCCTGGAGAAAATGGGGTCAGGGGGTAGTCAGGGCTGCAGTCGTAACAAAGGGCAGGTCACCTTACAGGGAGAGAGAGAGAGAGGATTCCCACTGGAAGAGCAACAGAATCTCAAACCCCAGTTTGTGACAAGTGCAGCCCTGATTGCCCCCGACCCCATTTTCTTTTCCATGTTGTGTCAAGACCAAAAAAGGCAATTTTGGCACCACAACTTCCCGGTTAAAACTCACTGAGCTGGGCAGCGCTGACCGAGCACCAAATAGAGCCAGTGGTTTCAGGCTGAAAAGATCCTGAATGGAGCCCAAATGTGAGACCTGGGGCGCTGCTGAGAGCTCACACTCACACATACCTACAAACTGTCCCGCACAACAACAAAGGAGGATCTTACGAGAGGCACAGCTAAATAACGTACTTACCAGTTAGTGCCCAAAGCTTTCCCAACGTTATTGTTGTACAGAGAGACACAGAGAAGCACAAAATTTCAGAGCTTTGCTGGAACATGGGACAGCATGGAGTCCAAGTCATTCACAGGGAACATGGAAGGGGCCTTGAGATCATCTCATCCAACCCCTTGATTTTAGAGATGAGGTAAGTACAGGAGGCCCTGAGAGATTTAAAGTTCATCCAGATCCCAAGGGGCAGAGGTGGTACTGGCCTCAGGTCAAGAGACTCCAAATTCAGAATTCTAAGGACATTTAGAGGTGCCATGGCCTCTCATAGTAACAAAGTGATGTGACAGAGTGACAACCAGATTTCCCTGGCTCCAACTTCAATGTCCTCCCAAATGTAATCTACTCCCTGCCAAAGGAGATTCTCTCATAGGTTAAAAGAAAGCCAGGAGGTTTCCTGAAAACAGCATTGCCTCCCTCCCACCTTCCCACCAGGAGCTATCCTACTTATTAGCTGTGCGGACAAAAGAGGCTTTACCTGGGAATCTCCTCAGTTCCCTTTCCAACATAGAGGTTTGCAGGTTTAGACTGCAAGGACATTGGAGACCATCATTTAGTCCAACTCCCTCATTTTAGAGATGAGGAAACAGGGGGCCCAAGGGTCAAGTGACTTGGCCAAAGTAAAAATCCAAGCTTGCATTTGAACCCAGGTCCTCTGGAGCTCAGGAGCACAATAGGGTGAGTTTAAATCCAGCCTTACACCCTTACTTGGCTGTGTGACACTAGGCAAGGCCCTTCATTTCAGCTTCCTCTTTGGTAAATGGGCATGATGATAGCAGCACCTACCTCCCAGGTTTACTGTGAGGAACAAATGAGATAATCTGTGTAAAGCTCTTCGCAGAGATATCAATGTTGGATCAATGCGGCCAAGACACCAATGGTTGTCTGGCTCCAAATAGGCAATGAGACCTCACCGTGCTGCCTCCTACCTCTGGTGAAATGGGAATGACACATCCTAGGGTTATCCCTATTATACCTTTGTAAAAGTCTTGATTCTTTCAATAACCAATAAGGTAAAAAAACACTCAAGGACTTGAAAGTGGTAGAACTGCCACAGGAATAACCTATGAAGATTTTAAACCATTGTGAGAAAATGTTTCTGAGCTCTTAAGAGCTCATGACCTAATGGGTCTCCCCCTAGTCTAGTGTCCTGGTTCCTCCTTTCTCTCCTGAGCTCAGTCAGTCCCTCAAGACTGTTTGAGGGACACTCAATATATCCAATAAAGAACTTGTTATCCCCACCCCCCCTCACCCCCAACACTCTGCTCTATCCTACTTTCTTATTCCTTTCACAGATATATCACCCTGCCAGCTGCCCAATCCTGGTGGCCTTCTTGCCCACCATCTCCCAGAGTCTCCCCCTTCTCTGAAAGCACAGAGCTTTCTTTCATCTGCTCTGACAAGCCCTCACTTTGTGCCCAGCCTACTGAAGCAGCTCTCTACCTGGTCCACCTGCCTCAACTCTCTCCCCACTCAGGTCCACCTTCCACTCAGCTGCCAAAGTGAAATATCTAAAGCCAGGTCTGATCCCATAACTCCTTAAATATGATCAATTCCAGTGGCTCCCAAATGCCTCCAGTCCACACCAGCCTCACCTTCCTCAAGGTCACAAGTTCCCCACTCCCCCCACTCTATACTTTCCTTACTACACATTCTGTATTGTACTCTATAATACAGCTACTCCACAGGCCGGTTTGCTGCTCCTCACACAAAGCCCTCCCACTCCTTCCAGCTTTCACTGCTGTAGCCCAGGCTGAGTGTGCTCTCTCCCTTTCACTCCAGTTCTCAGCAATCTCATCTTCAGGAACTTTTCCCAGTCTTCCCCACTCCACCCCACCCTGCCCTGCCCCTTTCTATTTTATTTACTTTGGACCCATTTTATAAGGATTTAGTTAAGTACAAAGTCATCTTACCCTTTAACTGGGAGTTCTTGAGGGCAAGGGCAAGGACTGTGTTTTTGCCTCTTTTTGTACCTTTTGTACTCTTTTTGGGTCACTTAACCCAGTGGCCAGCACACAGCAAGCACTTACTAAATGCTTGCTAATGGCTGGATAAATGCTTCTCATTACAGTTCTAAAAAGATTTCCATGGAGTGGCCCCCTCCTCCATTGCCCAATTCTACTCAGTACACTGTAGTAAAAGCCTACTCTCAGCATGTGAATTTTTTGAATCCAAATAGAAGGCTTTTTGCCTTCATTTGCCTCTAAGCTGCATCTTACGAACTTCAAAGATTGACAATTTCAATCTTGAAGGAGCTTTAGAGATCATCTAAATCCATTCTCTCCTCTGAGGCCAAAGTTAAGTGACTTGTCCAAAGTCCCAGTGGAAGTGGGGATTTGAATTCAGGCCCTATATCTTCAAATCTAGTAGTCTAGTCTGTCAAGGTATTTTTGGATCTTGTCTTTTATTCAATTTGATAGTTATATGTCCTAGTTTAGAGTCATCTGCAAATTTGAAAATCATACTATCTACACCTTTAAACAAATCACAGCTAAAAATGGTGACCTGTACAGCAAAGAGAACAGATCCCTGAGCCACTCTGCTGGAGACACTCTAAGTTGGCAACAAACCACTAAAAACGATTCTCTGAGTCTAGCCAGTCACTTCCAAATCAATTGACTTGTTTGTCTAGATCACATCTCTTCATTTTTCACAATACCTCATCATGAAGGATCTTGTCTAATGCTCTGCTAAAATCTCAGTAAACTCTTGTCTGTAATAGAACTTGCCTTGGATTCCCAGTTTGTTTCCTACCAACAAGCGCCATGTTGTAAATCTACAGGCTTTGAGCTTCCTTGACACCAGGAGAGCTCTGGGATCATCTCCTTCCCTAGAGTTTCACTACCATTTCTAGTGGTCATTCTTAAAATTCTGCCAAGGATTCAAGTCAAGCTCACTTGTCAATATCATTTGCTCACTCCAATTTTCTTCCTTTAAAAAAAAAAAAACAAACCTAGACGCTGGCCCATTTCCAGGAGTGTCATATACCTCCCTAGGATCTTTCAATATCAGTGACTGGCCCCACATCGCCCAGTTCTTTCAGGACCTCCAAGATTCATGTGATTCCTCTGGGCTGGGTGACTTGGACTCACTAAGAACATCGAGGTCCTCTTACTACCTCAGTGCTTATGCCACTTTCATTCTGTCCTTTTCAGACAAAGGTCATTCATTCTCCTTGGCAGAGAAAAAACAAGTAAAATCAGAAATGAGAAGCTCCACCTTCCCAACCATCACCCAATCACCCAATTTAACACATCGTTAATCCTCCCTTCTTCCAATAAAATAAAATTTTTCCAAAGTTAAAAACCACAATCACCGTTTTGTTATTCATTCTGGGAGCAGGTGTTCCTAACTCTCCCACCAAGGTTTCAATATTCAGAGAGGTGCCTGCCTGTTTCCACATCCTCCACAAATTTTTTAAAATCTCCATGGGATGGTGAGTTCTCTGAGCATCCACATCCATCTCTTTGAACAACTGTTTTTCTTCATTGTAACTGAAATAAGACTATAAGCTTAGTGGGAGCCAGCTGCAGAGATGTTTAGATGCAAGTGTGAAATGGGTGTATTTTATCCTAGACACAATAGAGAGCCACTGATGATTTGTGAGTAGGGGGAGAGGGTGATATGGGGTCAGATCTGTGTTTTAGGAATAATAAGTTGACAGCTGTGTGAGGATGGATTACAGAGAAGATATAGAAAACAGAAGGCTTTGTAAGAACTCAGACAAGAGAGAAAGAGAGTCTGAAATAGGGCGGAGGCTATGAGGGGAGAGCAGCAGACAGATGTGAATAGACTAGAAAGGCAGAATGGACAAGATTTTGAAGACTGGACACTGGGGAATGGTTGGGATGACTCCAAATTTGGAAACAGAGGTGTGTGGAAGCACTCTGAAGCCTTCAAAGAAACAGTGGCGGGGGGGGGGGGTTGTTTTAGGGGGAAAGGGACAGGCATAAAACTGGTTTTGTATGGGTTATGTTGAGGTTTTACATGCATAAGGGATGGACACTCAGATGGAAATGTCCAGTAGGTAGTTGATAATAAGGACTGGAGTTCAGGTCTGACTTTAGGGCTGAAGACTTTGATTTTGAGACTTGTACACTGGAGCTATGAGTGGGTGCTATTACCAGGGGCAGAAGTGCAGAGCTAGAAAAGCCCCAGAGACAGAGGTTGGGGTTGCCCATCCTTACCAAAACCAGCAAAATAGACTGAGGATTGGGCTGAAAGGTAGGAGGAGAACCAAGACATAGTCTGGCTCATAGAAGCCCATACACTGAGTTTGGCAGGGAAGGTCGCCTCCGCCTAACAAGAATCATTTCCAAGATTGTGCCCCTTTGAGCAAAATGCCCCCTCCCCTGTTCTGTTCACCTAACAAATTCTACCCAGCCCTTAAGGCTCAGGTTAGGCTACTCTCTCTCTATGCAGATTTACTTGAAAACTCCAGTCTACTCATACTGAATGCTTCTTTTCCTGGATTCCTTTGACATGATATAATGCAAAGAGCACAGGATTTTAGTCAGAAGATCTATGTTCAAATCTTGGCTCTGCCACTCATGTATATGATGGACAAATTATTTACATAACCTCTCTGGGGCCTCAATTTCCCAACTCAAATGGACAGAACCAAAAATAGAAGCCAAGGATCCTAATATGATACTTTTTTCACTCTCTCTCCCTAGTTTGATTTTCTTTCTTCTGTTCTCTTTTGAGTTAAATGCTATTCTGATTTCACCTGGAAGGTTCCTGAGGACAGGAACTTGCTGTCTACAGTGTGTAACAGAGCAGAGCTAAGCACACAAGACTAGTAAGACAGGAGCTGCTGCCTCTGTTCATTTAACTGGGGGGAGGGAGGGGATTTAAAAGTGTAGGTGATGCTATCACACCACTCAATTTTGTATGTACCTGGGAACAAGAGTGAGGCGGTAGCTATGAATCTACTGTTGGCTTGTCTCTGCTGTCTGGGGTCTGGTGAACACCTCTCCTGGCAGAGTGTAATTCCAAACTCCTCTGCACCATGCCCACAGGCACTAGGTTTCCCCTGCTTAGGCTGGTAGTGCTAAGGAGAGCAGCAACCTGACTTGGCCTTCCTGCTCAGACACAAGTCCTCAGCTGCATTCAGTCCCTAATATTTCCCAGTGCCTTTTGTCTCATGGTGAAGCAGGAAGAAAGAATTAGTGGTGGTGAGATCACCTTCTAATATAAACATGCTTACTGCATGAAGAGCTTTCAAGGGTATCTCTCCCTAATCATCAGTTTTCCTGCAATCTAAGTCTTCCCTAGGTTTTGTTTTCTTTTACTTCAGTCAAAGTCCCTGCCCCCCTCCCCCTTTCTCTTCATCAACAGCTTAGCAGGGCACAGAAAAAAAAATTTTACATCCATTTGTCTCCATAGCCACCATAACAGACCAGCTATAAACTGCCTTCTCTTAAAGAGACAGAAGCACAGAATTTGAGAGTTGGAAAGGACATTGCGGACATCTGGACCAAACCAGACAAAAAGAATATCACCACTATACACACTGACCAGTAGTCCAAGTTCTGTAAGAAGACCACCACTGAGGGGAACCCTGCCCCGCTCTAAGCTGCCCCTGGCACGGGTGGCATAGCTCCAGTGACAAAAAACTCTTCCTGACCTCAAGCCTAAAGTAGCCTCTCTGGGGGTTTCCACAGCCCTGCCCACCCCCACCCCCTAAATTACACATACACACACACACACACACACACACACACACTCCAAATACTCCTCTTCCACAAGGCAGTCTTTTAGACATGTGAAGAGAATCCTCTCCCAGCTCAGCATCCGCAGGCCCTACAACCAACCCTCCTCTTAGACATGGATGCTGGACACAAGGCACAAGGCTCTTCGCCATCCTGGTCACCCTCCCCTGAACAGAATCCCAAACTGAACATGACACTATAGAAGAGGTCTGATCAAAGCAGAGGCTTCACCCTGCTCACAGCTTCTCTCAAAGCAAAAGAATCCCACAAGGGTTTTTTTCAGAACTACTGACTAGTTTACACTCCCCCATATTAGACTTGTGAAGCTGATATTTTGTAACTTAAGACTTGACATTTATTTCTCTTAAATTTCACCTTTCGAGACTGAGCCCAATGTTCCAGGCCATTAAGATACTCCTGGATCCTGACTGTTGTGGATATCCCTACATGAGCTGGCTCCACCCCAGACCCCAGTTACCAGATGCTGCCCTTTAAGGGATCCTGGAGGGTAATTTTGACTCTACGTGATTTTCACCTTCCAATTTTAGAAACTAATCCCTCTGCAGAACGTGACTACACTCTAACCGAATGGTCTCATCACCATATATGTCTAACAATCTAGTCAACCACAAGATACAAATTATACAAATGATATCACCTGCAACAGTAGGAGAAAGACCTTTCCCAAAAGTGGAATTTCATCTCATGCCTCATCAACAAGCTGGTAACTCAGGTGTTTACAGAAAGCAAGGAAACAGGACACAGTCTTACATGTTATATACTATTTTGAAGACAATCTAGAAAGACAATGCTCCAAATATGAGTAGTTACACTATCAAGACAGGCAATTTGCAAGATTATACTTTCTCTTTAATAAAGACACTGTTTCACATGAAGTAAAATATTCAAAGAAACAACCCACGTTTCATTTTTAGCTTACTTTTAAACTAAGAATGCCTGAGGCCTTTCAAGGTTCCTATAAATTACCACTGGAATAAACTAACCTATCAAACCATTTACTTTGCAATACAGATTCAGGTGTAGAGCATATTATGAAGTTAGGAAACAAACTGACTAAGTAGCTTCCTAAAGAATCAGTACATCACACATATCAATACTTTAATGTTTCAAATGTTGTATTAAGTTAAAAAGCCAAGACAGGGAATACCATCCACTCTGCTCTCAAGACAAACGCCAAAGGAAAATGACTATCTTCCTGACCCCTGCAGGTTTAAAAAAAAAAAACCCACCAATGACACCGAAACATTCTCGGTGACTTTCCAGCCAAGATGGTGGTCTGAACAGAGGAAGACAACACCCCGCCCCCCCCAATATCCCAGTCCCACTTATCTACTCCAGCAAAAACATGAAATTTGTACCACAGCAATTAATAATACATTTTTTAAAAACTACAGTAACTCTAAAGAGCCTGAATTATACAAGCAATAGCACAGATCAGAGAGACAAGAGCTATATAGACACATGGAACCTACAAGGCCCCATGTCTGAGGGCAAATCAGAAAGCAAACCAACACAGTCCAGCCCTGGTGCTCCAAGAACAAACAGTGAAGGACCCTGAACATCCAACATGTTCAACTGCAATGATCCAGGAAGTGGAGGCCAGCACAGGAACACAGAAGACTCAAGAGTGAAGGCACAGGGCAAGGCAGAACTTGGCCCTAGCACAGAGCCCAAATTCAGAAGATAAATAGGTCAAAGAATATGCAAGGCTATTTCAAAGAATCCTGAATAAAAGGAATATGAAGTGATGCAAAGTGAAACAAGCAAAACCAATACAATAACGTAAACAAGGAAAACAATGTACAGAAGAACTAACTCTGATCAATGAAAGGATCAAGTCCAGCTCCTGAGGCCATTTGTAACCCATCTGTGAGGAAAGAACAGGTAAAGGGGACTGCTGAGCTACCATCACCAGTGAATCTTTGAGGATCACGGAAAACATGAGAGGTGAGGAGTGACTGGGGAAGAGACTAGAGTCTGCAAAGCACAGGACAGTGAGTTTAACGACGATTCCAGAAAAATTCTGGAATAGCCAAGGAGAGCCTAGAGAACAAACGTGAAAGGAAGTAGTGGTCCCAAAGAGAACCATGGCATCTCACAAGACGAAGTCCTATCAGGTTAACTTCACTCCATTTTGGATAATTACTGCCCAATAATGGGGTACTGACAGTTCACCTAGATCTTAGCAAAACACTTGGTAAGTCTTCCAAATGATTCTTATGGAAAACTTGGATCTGTACAACAGAAGATGGTACAATTCGATGGATTCATGGTTGCCAGGTCTTAATGCCAGACTCAAGAGGTCAAGTTGAGTCAAGGAGCACTTTCTATGTGCCAGGAACTATGCTAAGGGCTGAGGATATGAAGGAAAACCAAGACAGTCCCTGTCCTCAAACAGCTCACAGTCCAGGGGTAGAGAACCTGCAGCCTCATGTGGCCTTCTTGGGTGTGGCCTTTGGACTGAGTCCAAGTTTTACGGAACAAATCCTTTCATTATGGGATTTAAGGGTAATTATATTAAGGGATGTGAAGTTTGGATTCAGTCAAAGGGCCCCACTTGAGGACCGTGGCCTCGAGGCTGCAGGTTCGCCACCCCTGTATAGTCTAATGGGAAAGATAACATGCAAAGGACTGTACCAAGGAGATACAGAAAGGGCAGCTGGGAAGGCAATAAGGAGGGCTGGGAAAAACAACACTTACAGAAGACAGGACTTTTGCTGACACTTGAAGGAAGTCAGAAGGGGGAGATGAGGAGGAAAAATGTTCCAGGTATGAGAAACACCAGGGAAAACGCAGAGAAAGTGGAGATGAAAGGTCTTCCTCCAGTAATTGCAAGCAGGCAAGTGTCACTGAAACCCAGGGTATGTTGAAGGGAATAAAGTGTAAGGCTGGAAAGGTTAAGAAGCGCTTTAAAAGTCAAACTGGGGATTTTGTATTAGATCCAGGAGATAGGAGGGAACTACTAGAGTAGACTGAAAAGAGAGATGATCCTTCATCTTAGAAGATAAATCTGACAGCTGAGTGAAGAAGGTAACTGATGAGGACCTGGAAGATGTTCTCCAGTAGGCCTCAGGGATCTGAGGGGTTTGTATACCCTAAGTTCAATGAGCCAACAGGATGGCATGACATCCAAGAAAATGAAACACATTTGTAGGTTACATCAAGATAAATACAGCTTCCAAGAATATGGTAGTGATTACACTGTCTTCTGCCTGGGTCAGATCACATCTGGAGTATTAGATTCAGTCGTGGGTGGCAAGTTTTGGGGAGGACATTGATAAGCTGCAGTGTTCTAGGAAGAGCAACCACTGTAGGAAAGGGTTCCACTGAAATGTTTACCTGGAGATGGGAAGAATGGGGAGAGAGTGAGGAGAAACATGATAACTGTCTTTAATGTTTGAAGGATTGATATGGGAAAGAAAGAATGGTTTCAGAGGACCAGACTAAGGGGAATGAGTGGAAACTGCAAAAAAGCAAATATAGGCTTAATTTAAGGAAGAAAAACCTTCCGTTAGTCCTACTTGTAAGCAGTGAGGGGCAGCCTAAAGAGCCCTGGTACCCCCTTCAGCCACAACCTATGTTTGGAAGCACAGTTGTAGGTGGAATTCTTCTCTAGGTATAGGTTGACATAAACAGCTTCTATAATGCTAAAATTCTTAGTCTGTGAAAGATGAAGAAACCAAGGAAACGTGACACTAAGAAGTAGGACTGAGGTTTTGTCTAAGGCAGGACCCACTGTACATGACCTCTACATGGAAATGATTACCTAGATTTGGAACAAGGAGGAGTCTGGAAGACACTAGGACATAAAGACAGGTGGGATGGTTAAGAAACATAGAAACTTGGCCTGTTTCAAAATTCTGTTTAGGACCAGCCAGGCATCCAGCAAAGAAGGCTGAAGCCTTCAGAGGCCCCATGTACTGAATGAGCCTCAGGATCCCAAATTACACTAATTCACAAAAAACAGCTGAACAGCATTTTCGTGGCAAAGCCCTCCACAATGTGGCATCAGCCTGCCTTTCCCATCTTATTTCTTGTTTCAACCCTTTATATATTCCACACTGAGACTAAAGCAAACTACTTACCCTGCCCTTCCAGATAGAGCCTTTGCCTGCTGCTTCACTCCAGAACTATCCCCTATAAGGCTTTCCTAAATCTAATCCAAGGGTGGGGAACCTTGGGCCTGGAGGTCACATGTGGCCTTAGAGATCCTTAAGTTTGGCCTTCTGACCAACTGCAAGTTTTATGGAACAAAATCCTTTGATGAAGGGGATTTGTTCTGTGAGGTTCACATGAAATCACTCATGGTCACCTTCCTTCACTTGGCATCTCCCAAGGCCCTTCTCTGGGAATATTCTCATTCTCTTATTCTGGGATACTTTATGAAACATCTATATTTTTGGCTCCATGAAGGGTTGTACTTCAACTTCCTCTCTCCCCCATCTAAAGATACAATGTTGATGGATGTTTCAGAATTCAGGTTAGTGAGAGATTTCAGCCACATTAGTAGTAAAGTCATTTCTGTGGCCTGGCCTAGCCTATGCTACCTGCCATCGGTAACATTGTTTCAAAAGGAAAAAGAATTCTAAATCCCCAGCAATGGATGTAAGAAACTGGTGGGTTAGAATCCATTCATGAGCAGCGGGGCAGCACTGTCCAAGTTGCCTACTAAATAGTGATTCCATCTGGCTTCTAACCCATCCACCTTTACTGAAGAATCATGTGGTTCATACATCTTCTACTAAGTTAGCATATCATTTCATTCCACCAACTTTACAATTTAACTCAGCAAACAGATTTAAAACTTCTTTATTTGCAGCCTTATGGATCAGCAAACTGACAGTCTTAGGAAAAGCCCAAAGTCATGATGGATGTTTAAAACAACCACTACCACCAATGACTTTATCTCATTGAAAAGGATGAGGAAGCTGTGGGCCATGAGGAGGAAGGAAAATGAAGACAGTTTTTAAAATGCAAAAGGTGTAGTCCAGTGATGGAGAAATACTCTTACTATCCATGCTGCATGTAGAAAGGGGCCCCGCGATCCGGAACCACTGGGCATATCCAAAATAGCCAATGAATTATCTCATTAAATACCACCTTAAAAAGATGAGCCAGCACCAAGAGGCTCTACACTTTCTCTTGTTGGCCAAGGAAAAAAAATATGCCAATGGCAAGGGAAAGATACCATGATTAACCACAAAATGAATACAACATGGAGCCTGCTACATCAGCAGACTGGGGAGGGAGGAACATTTTAGAATTCAAAATCTTATAAAAGTTAATGTCGACATCTAAAAATAATCGATCAATTAAAAAACCACAAAAACAACATGGAGTTTGTCAAGGAGTAGGGCTTCCTAAGAGATCCCCCCAACTTACTAAAAGTCTGACAACTTTTGTACGCATGATACCCCTATAAAACGTTATGGTAGCATCAGATATGTTTTTAAATTAATAAGTTGCTTCCCATTCTTTTAAGTTCCTGAGAATGAAAGGAATTGGGATCTTTGTCAAGCGGGAATATCTGATGATCATGCAGAGGAATCTAAGTGTTTTTTATCTTACCATGAAGCAAACAGTGAAAGAATTTTTACTTTACAAAAATAATTAGCAAGTATACTACCTTCTCCTTCTATATGGAGGAAATGAAAAACTCATTTTAGATATTAAGACTCATTTAAACTCTCGGCTGAAATAACAAACTTCTGTCTCACATGGGGTTGGTTTTTGTTTTGGATTTTTTGGTTTTTGGGAGAGGAGCCTGCTGGAAGACAGGAAGCATGGATTGTTTCTAGCTACTCCTAGGACCTCAAGTGAAAAAAACCCTCCCAGTGACATTTTGCTTTCCTGTATCTAAATCTGTGTTTAGAGTTGTTCAGAATAAGTCTAGTGCTATGGTTTTGTTAATCAAGAACTAAAACCTCAACAGTTGCTCAGACCAAGAAATATCCATTCAGTTTCAAGCTAGTGAAAGACTCTCAATAAAAAGTGCTTGTATGCACGGTCTACCACGCCTTGTTTGAGTCCCTAGAGTCAGCCTGATCCAGCTTTGAACCAATTACCATCTTTTTCTAATGTCTGGTGGTTTTAATTATGTCTGTTATAACTGCTACAGTTTGTCAGAACTGGACTTTAACTGCTCTCATCTGATTTTTGATGTTTTCTTCTTATCAATACTACACAGTAGTCAGTTCCGAGCACTCAAAATAGGATCTATTCAGAAGAAACCCAAGAATCATCTATATCTCAAAGATGAGCAGGTCCTTAAGAGAATACAGGAATATTATTAGTCCTTTAAGTAACCAATAGGCTACGGCTGTTACCAGTGTTGGTGTGTGGTCAGACTGTGGAATTAAGAAAACACTTCATTAAAACTAATGTGATATCTCTGTATCCAAACACCTATAAGAGAAAAATCCATGTAAAACAGGTCTTAGCTCAATGTAAGAATTTCTGAAATAACCCCTATCTTCAGAATAAATAACCTGTAATCTATCTTCAGAATTTCAACAAATCCCTTGACAAATGGAATCCAAAATTAGAATCCAATACAAAAGTTGAGTCATTTTCTAAAAAATTACAGTTGATCAACCGAAAGAACGAAAGCATGTGGACTGGGAATGCTTTGAGGAGGGGGAAGGTCAATGACTACTGCATGTGATGAAAACAGTGGAGAAATATAAATGAATTGACACAACCTGCAAACAGTGTGGCATATTTTAAGTTCACTAAGTGGCAGGGCCAACAGGAGACCTGCCCCTCTACTCCAGGCATGCCCCAGCCTAGTGGTGCAACCTTAAGCAAGCAGAAGCTTTGGGCCCTCAGTTTCCCTGTCTATAAAATAAAAAGGTTTGATGAAAGTATCTCATTCCATGTTAACATTCTAGGATTCCAAACCTTCACTTAAAAAAAATGTGACCTAACACGAGTCACTATGCAAAAAGTAAAATGTATTTAGCCAACCCCTCCCCCCAAAGTTTATTGTATGTTTGTACTCATGCCTTTGGTTGTAAAACGGTGTACCCACCCCTTCCCACTGAGGCTTCTTATTCCTCTGAATTCACAAAAAGACGTGAATGTAAAACCTAATATCACTCCCAGCCAGCCTGCATTTCCACAGGATTAAAATAGGCTTTAGACCAAGCTTCTGCCCAAGAATGAGAACCACAAGTACAGCTATCTCTCAACATTGCCACTTCCTATCAAACCATTGTAGCATCCATCTTTGGCCATGATCTTAAAATGCATGTCCATTCTCAGTTGAAGACATTTGTCTGTAAGAGACTTTTTCCTTTGTGCCCATCGACACAGTGCAGATAAACTTAATATTCTCTCATATTTCCCACATTTCTCTCTTTCCCTTATATTAAAAGGGTCTTTTCCCTCCTCTCTCCTATATAATGTTCTAAGTATTTAACTTCAGTTCTGACAGAAGGGGGGTTAATACTTCATGGTTCTGGCTTTAACAAGTTCTTAGCATCAGAAAAAAAAAGACACCTTTCCCTTGTCCAGGTAACACCTTTGCTATCATCTAATTTTTCAGCTATAAAATGAACAGGCGTTGGACTGAGATGACCCTCTCAATTCTAAAGGTCTATCATCATGATGCTATAAAAACTGGCATTTACAGAAGACTTCACACATGAAATGCATGATCTATCATTAGCTCCTCACCACGACCTTGGGAGGCAAGACATTATGATCCTTATTTGACAGATGAAGCAACTGAGACTCAGGAAGGTGTCATGTTTGCTTCTGGACAAATTTTAGGCAGGAGGAAGACTGTTCAGTGGACAGGCACTAGGATGCTGAAGGGCCTCAAGTCCATGCTATATATGGACTGCCTTAAGAAACCTAGAGCAGGGGGTCAGCAAGCTGGGGGAGGGGAGGCCCACACCAAATTCAGCCCCAAGAGAGTAATGGACAAGAGTTACAAAGAGACAAATTCATATTTGATGGAAGTAAAACTAGAATGAGTTATCTTGGGAAATAATGTGCCACTACCCCTCACTGGTGGCCTTTAAGCAATGGCTGGATGGCATTCACAAGTCCGCTGTAGAGAAAGAGAATTCTTTTTCAGGTTCCAGTTGGGTTAAATCAGATTCTTAGCCACTGTGGTGTCATGGAAGCCTAGTAAAACCTACCGACCCCTCTCTCAAATAAGGTTTTTAAATGCATAAAATGAAGTACATAAGAGTACAAAGGAAACAAATCGTATTGAAATAATTTTGAAAATAGTTTTTAAGAATAATGTTTAAGAACCTCTTGTCCAGAGAGCCTCTAAAGTCCCTCCCAAATCAAAGCCGGGGATGGACCCACAAGTACCTCTCTAGGACCTATCAAAGGCAGAATTCAAACCCAGGACTCATCTAACCCCATTGCCTCCATAAAAATATTTACAATCAAAATGTGAACCTTCATCAGAAAAAAGAAACTTCCTGAAAACACCAAGAATTAATTCACTGGGTCCAATTTGTCAAAATGATGCTAATTTGCACTGGGTAGCCAATCACTTTAATGGGAAGGAACCATCAGAAGAAAACGTGCCCCCACAGAAACCAAACGGTTTCTCAGAATTTACAGAAATATGTTCTGGGCAAAAGAACTTTTCTCGAATGATTTCAAAATAGGCAACATAAAAAATAAAACAAAACAAAGCAAAATACTAAAGATGGCTTTGAAATTACCAGAGAAAAAGACTGAGCTAATCCTCCTCCCCCCAAAAAAGAGAAAACATGTGCCAGCAAAATGCAATTTCTGTCCACTATCGCTTGTGAAAAGGTCCTGAGAGAAGACCAGGTGTGACTCCAAATGTCAGAACGGCCTCTTCAGTCACTGAAATGTACCACACACACACTCAATGTATTCCCGGGGAACTGCCCTAATACAGGCTACAGGCTAGTCATTACAGTAGATAAAGTGAGAAACACCTCGTCAAATCAGATTCTCTGCCCTAGGGAAGACGCTTACCGGGTTTGCTTTTTTACCTCTGAATTGTTTTTTCCAAGTGCTGGGTTTGGCTGGGAAGGTGGGAGGCAAAAATAGGATGAAAACTGGGCACAGTACCTAAGCTACTTCAACCTTAAGGAAGAAGGGTAGCTTATTCATTCATTAGTAATAGTCGGTGACGTCCACTGCCCTCAGGGTACAGATCCTGCTCTCATCAGAGGCGCAGCATTAAAAAGAACCAATCTGAAGCCTCCTCTAACCTAATGAAGTTCACATTTGGCTTTTGATGTCAAAGGGTTGATGAGGCTGTGATTTAAGGTTGAAACAATTTCTAACCAAAGTACAAAGTGAGCCCTGGAAAAGGAAACATGGAATCATGCTCCATCCCTGTTAAGGATCTGAACTGAACTAGGGCAAGGAAAATCCTGAGAGATGCAATTACTTAACATCCAAGGTACTAGGAGGTGCTGAAATATTCATAAAGATATTCGTGGTTTTCATTTATAAAATACTTCTTAGGTTTAAAAGGTTCTGTTCACAAGTATGAGACAGCATTCTTAAACAGAGGGAGTGGCATATGTTGAAATCACCAAATAGGATCGAAAGGTTTTTTCAGGCTCTGAATAAGAAGAGTACAAATTCATGTTCACATGATAAATGAGGGGTTGGGGGGGAAGGCAAAACTGTCCAAAAAGCCACACATACACTTTAAATGTTAGGTAATTAGCATGTAGTAAACTATCAAATAACATCTTTTACATTCCTTGCTATAGAACTAGGAACTGATCATTTATCCTTCCTTTTGAGCATTCCATTTCATTGGCATTATAGTGAATCTCCACCTCATGCTTGGAGCAGATCCCAGAAGTGACAGATGCAGTAAGCATGAAGACTTAACAAAAAAAAAAATCCAATAGTGTTTGGAAAGGCTGTTTGCTAAAAAAGAATCTGATCTGAAATTATAAAGGAATAAACATAAATGCTGATACAATTTAACAAATGATTATTAAAAATTGACTATTATGTACAATATTTCTACAATTGATTAAAATCCAAAAGGCCTTTCTTTACTTCAAGCAATTAAAAATATACATATCCCACAAGAACCCATTCTGAATTTTATTAACAAATGTGGGGTATCTGACCTTTAAACTACTCTAAAAAATTTTCTGTAAAAAATTGACTAGGACAAAATACTTAAGTTAAATTTGCAATCCAATCGAATTAACTTTCATTTTGTTCACCCATATTCTCATAACCGCCAGAATCAGGGCCAAAGGCTAGAACACAGAGAATGAAACCTTTCCCTACACTTTCTTTTGAAATAGGTCTGTGAATTGTCAAAAATTCACCATCCACCCCTTTTAGTTTTATGGTGAACGTAGACGAATGTAGAATGCATGTACTACAACCAAACAGAGGACACAAAGCAACTGCCTATACTTAATCATGTTCCCCTCTATTATATTAGATGTTGGTGTCAGGAGAGTGAGTGATCTGCTGGGTGAGCACAATGAAATTCATTCTTGGAGTGCCGAAGATTTTCTGCCATTACAGATTTAGAGAAGGCAAATGGGATCTCAGGCATAAAGTCTACACCATAAAATGATCTGATTTATATACATGTATACATATATATGTATATATATAAATAACTACAAACCTTAGTAAATATCCTCACCCTGTACCCGGGTAAAAGAAAAAAACTTAATTCTGATTTTTAAAAAACTGTACAGAAAAAAAGGGAGTTTTGCCTAATTGTCCTAAAGGACGAGTAAAGGGAAACCCTCCCAATTTGCTTTCAAGTAAGACTGAGTATTTAACATGCTGGGCACTTACATATACTACAAGAAATGGGCGACCTACAATAAGGCCAAATATGGGGGGGTGGGGGGTGGCGTGTGTGTGTGTGTGTGTGTGTGTGTGTGTGTGTTCTCCACCAAGATGCAGCGCTACACTCAGCAGGGTTTCCTTTCCCAGGGCTCCAAAGCCTCCCAAAAGGACTACAAGGGGCTGAGGCCTGGAAAGGCCCCCTTTCCTTCTTGGGTTCTCCTAAGCCTGTCAGGTTGCTTCCCTCAACAAATTCAAATCACTGAAGCTAGGAAGAGAAATGAGCAGATAGGGAGGGACTGAGAGGAGGGCAGTAGCAGCAAGGGATATTAACAGAGGGATGGAGAGAGAATGGGAAAAGGTAGAAAGGGAAGAAAGGAAAGAGGAAGGAGAGGGGAGAAGAAAGGGAGGGGAAGGAGACAGGAAAGGAGGAAGAGTTAAAGGGAGAGGGAAGGGAAAGGAAGGGGAGATAGGGAAAGGGCAAAGGGGAGGGAGAGGGGGAAAGGGAGGGCAGGAAGGAAAAGGGAAAGGGGAGGAAGCAGGAAAAGGAAGAAAGAGGAGAGGAAGGGAAGGGGGAGGGGAAAGGGGAGAGGAAGGCGAAGGGAAGAGGACTGAGCAGGGAAGAGGGGAAAGAAAAAGGGGAGGAGAAAAAAGGGAAGGGGGAAAGAGGCATGGGAGGGGGAAGGGAGCATGGGGAGGGGGACGGAGGGGGAGGGAGGGAGAGGACCTTTCCCCTCTGGCGGGGAGGGGCACAAAAGCGGGGAAGGAGCAGAAGCGCCGAGCCGGGGCAGGGGGCCAGCCCGGCCTCGCCCGGCTCCCGGGACACAGAGCCCCACCTGCGCTCAGCCCCAGCAGCAACCCTCGGCCCCGCCCAGGCCCGGCTCCCCGACTCCGGCCTCCCCACCGCCCGCGCAGCTCACCTGCCTAGAGGTGCCCGCGCCAGGAGCCCGAGGCGCCGCCGCCCAAGTCCCGCAAGCTCCGCAGCCGCCGAGCGAGCGTCCAACCGCTGCCGCCTCCCGCCTGGCACTGAACTCGGCGCGGCGCGCGGGGGAGCGCGCGGCCCGGGGGCGGGGCCCACCGGCGGGCAGTCCCCGCCCCCGGTCCCGCCCACGGGGAGGGGCGAGGCCGAGCAGAGCCCTCTCAAGCCCCGCCTCCTCCCCCCACCCCCGAAGAGCCACCGCCCTAGCCGAGGGTTGCCCTGCCCAGAGGTGGGGACTGGACGGAACCGCGCCTGCTCTAGCCAGGCCCCCGGATCTCAGGGTGGGGAGGCTTCAGGCCCCGCCCTCTCTGCCTCCCCCTGCGTTGCAAATGATAGTGCGCATGCGCTCCGCCTACTCCCAGTCTCCCCTTCCTCCCTCAGGACTAAGCCTGGCCCGGTACCATGGAGCTCCGCCCACTCCCCCCGAAACTCACGAGCCGACCTCATTCCGCTTTTACTGCCTTCTCAGAGCTCCGCCCACTGCCTCAACAAAACTCCTCCCACTGCACCTGAACCCCGCCTCCTTGAGCCGAGGAGCGTCCTGGGGCTTCTGCCCTTGGGCCCTGGCTTATCCTGCCTCCCTCTCTTCTTTCTCATCCCAGGTACACTGAGTGCTCCCCAAAGCTCCTCCCTAGTCAGTGGGAAACAAGCAAACCTGGAAAGAAGTCAGGACTCCTAGAGAGAGGCCATGGGTTCGAATGCTGCCTTTGCTACTAGAGGTAGCCGCATGGTGCGGTAGGTAGCGCTCTGGACCTATGAGATCACCTGAGTTCAGATGTGACCTCAGGTACTTTACGGTGTGACCCTGAACAAGTCACTGGACCTCTCTCAGCCTCAGTTTCCCCATCTGTAAAATGAGGAAAATAAGCCAAAGTTGTCCAGAGGAACAAGAGATGTTATTCTTTATAATAAGGTTTACGTGACTTGCCAGGTTTACACAGCTTGTAGGTGTCAAGTGTCTGAGGGAGGCTTTGAACTCAGGTCCACTGTACCACCTTAGCTGCCTCAACAAAAGAAATTTTTTAAGACGTTTTATTATTGTGTAATCTTGAGCAAGTTAAGTAAGCCTGTTTTCCTTCTTTCTAAAATAAATTCTGACTGCCATAGTCTTGTCTGGTGGTAACCAAATTTACCTCCCTGAATCTCAATTCCTTTTTCTGTAAAACAGCGGGACCCGGTGAAATGATTTCCCCAATGTACTGTCCAGCTCTAAATCTGTCATCCAAATGGCACCACGCTAACATCTTTACTTTTCTGAGCCTTAGCTTTTCATTCTGTAAATGCAAGGGCAGTGGACTAGATCAGAGGGGTCAAACTCAACACGAATGAAGTGTAATTATTAGTGTGAGAGCTCCTTGAGGTCGGTGCAGAGGATTTTTTTTTCCTTTCTGTGTATCCTCAGCATTTAGCATGGTACCTGTCATATTGTAATTGATGAATAAATGCTTGTTGATTGACTGACCCTGTGATGCTAAGACAAGATGATTTCTAAGGTCCCTTTTACCTCTGATACTTAAAAATCCTCTAATTCTATGATTCCCCTCTTTGAAACTAGAAAAAAGTAGATTTGGGTTATGCTCTCTTTCTGCCAGGTCTTCAGAGCAGGGGCAAGGTTTCACCTACCAGGCATTAGGGTAAATAGTGGATTATCATTGTTGAGTTTGCAGTCAGGAAAACTTCAGTTTGAATCTCATCTACAGTTCTGTCTGATCATGCATACAAAAAACTTACTATTTTGAACCTCACTTTCCTCATCTGTAAAAAGGGGCCATCCCAAGACCCCCCATCACACGGTTGAGTGAGGTTAGGAGGGATGTTACATCCAAGGTATCTGGCAAACATTAAGGGGCCTCATTGATCTTCTTTGGCAATGAAGAACGAACACACAAGGGGCCTCATAAAAGTCAGTTATTATTAAGAATGTCTGTTCTGGGCTGGCAGAGCCTGCTATCCCACATCTAATCATTAATTAAAGTAGGGCCTCTTACCCTGCTTTCTGTCACGGTTCCCTTTGCAGCAGTCAGTCTGGTGAAGTCTATGGAACCCTTCTCAGAATCATGTTTTTAAATGTACAAAATAAAATATTGAGGATCTCAGAGGACACCAACATATTAAAAATATTGAAAAAGTTATGAAAAGTTTAATAAATGCTTACTGACTGACATCTCTTCCACCAGATCGTGAGCTCTTTCAGGACAGGAACTGGCTTTTGCCTTGCCTTGTATCCCCAGTGCCTGGCACACAGTAGGCATTTAATAAATTCTTACTGACTGTCTGTTCCAGGCTACCTGCTTCACATTTATGGCAGTGGTATTTTAGAGGCTCAGCTGGATGTTTTCACTCCTACTTTTAGGACCTAAGTGTCATTTCTGGTGATTTACTCCTTGCCCTGGCAGCTGCCCAAGGATCAGTGAGTGCCACCTCATCAGCTGGTCAGCTGAGTGGTTGCTTACTTACAAAGAGAGCAGAAAGAGATTGCACAACCAGCCACAACAGAGGAAATAGCACCCAGGCATACTGGCTGGCTCCCCTGGAGCCAGGAGGAAAGAGACACTTAGGAGAAGCACATGGGCGCCAGTTGGCATGGAGGCCCTGGAGGGCATCTGACTTGCCCCTCTCTTTCTCTGTAAGCTGGACAGTATAGGACAAGCAAGCCAGATGCTCTAACCGGACAGAAGCTCCAGCAGCCTGAATGGGAAATAGGCAGAATGGAGAATCCCTGAAATTGATGTGCATACAAAGAGATGGGGAATTCTCACCTCCATCCCCAGAGGACTGTTTGCAAAGCCCCCAGCTCCCTTTCTCTAGAAAAGGGAGCTAGGAACCCCGATTTGCCATGAGTAACCTGGAAAACGGAGTGAATTAGTCCTCCTGAAATATTTAAGAAAACCATATAAATTAGCCCCCAATATGAAAACAGGCAGCCCCAAAGTCAGGTGCCTATAAGGCTGGAGCTGGAGACTCTCAGGGGAAAATGAACATGCACTCTCAGGAGTACTGATTTTTACACAACTCTCTGATACAGCAGGCCCTGGGCATGGGCCATAGTGGATAACCCAGTGAACAATTTATAAGCGGGTAAGGATGATTGCCTCAAGAAAATTTAAAAAAAAAAAAAAAGAAGAAGAAAACCTTCCACTGGCCTTTTCTAGCCTGTAGACTGAAGGGGATTCCATTCGGTTTAACCAGGCACTGTGCTAGTTCCAGTCTCCAAGAAGCTTATATCTGCCTAAGTGGGAAAAACATAAACAGATAATAACATTAGCTAGCATTTTTATAGCACTTTACGATTTGCAAAATGCCTTACATGGATTATCTCCTTTGATCCTCATAGCAACCCTGTGGAGTAGATGCTCTTATTTCCTAAATTTTATAGATGAGATAACTAAACCTCTGAGAAGCTACGTGACTTAATAAAGTGTCTGGAGCAAGTGTGAACTCCAATCTTCCAAACTCCTCCAAATCCAGCTTTCTTTCCCTTGCAGCTGCCTTCCTCTCTAAAAGATAAGAGGGGTCAATCCTCTGACTTCTAGGTTAGATATTTCCTTCGCTAAAGGAATGCTGTGGGACTAATAAAAATCCCACTGGAGACCGGAGTAAAGTCCAAGTAGTATTGCCCCCAGGCCGGGGTCTTGATGGCCAGGAGACCATGCCCATTTGGCATGCATGTCTGCTCACCTCATAGAATTCCTGCCTCTTACTACCAATACCAAAAAACAACCTAGAAAAGAAGAAGGGGGAGTCATTTCTGAGGGAAAAGGAGAATGCGGCCTGATAGGATTATGAAAATAGCATCTATTCCCTTCCCCCCACACCTTCCCCATTTCTTTCCCAATTTCAGGCACTCACCTGGAACAATATTCCTCCACAAAACACCTTCCAAAACTCTCCTGTGGCCCTGTTTCAGTGGGACAAAAGGAGATCCTGGAGCTTCCTTTCAGAAGCATAATAAGCTGTGTTAACCTCTATCTACCTATCTATCTATCTATCTATCTCTATTTCTACCTGTCTCCGTCTCCTCACTTTCCTCATCTCCAAAATCAGAGGACTCCCAAGGTCCCTTTTAGCTCCAAATCTAGGCTTTTATGATCCTTCTGCCTGGGCCTACACTTGAAGAGGGGTGCTTTCTTTCCTCCCCAACACCTGATGCAAAGCCCAAAAAGGAAAGCCAGCCAGAAGCAGGGTTAAGACATTGGCATCACTCCAAAAGAAGAGCCCACCAAAATCTAAGGTGTTCAATAAATGCCAGTAAGAAAAATGACACCCCTAGATAAACTCAGCAGAAGCCCTGCCAGGTGGTACTCAAGTTTGGATCCATCTTGGCAAGGAAGAGGGTTCTCTCATGCATGTATCAACCATCATTGGGCTCATAAACCCTTGACCCCAGCCAACTCCTCTCCCCTGTGAATGTCCAGACAACTCACAAACAGGAAACAGAAGACACAACGCAGATCAGAACCACCAAGAACTTTCTAATCAATGTAGTGAACACCATGTACTTTGGGCAACAGAAGCTCTAATTCACAAGGCCCTCGGACCTTGCCAACATGGCAGTAAAAAGACAGAAAGAGAAATGTCCATTGATCCCCTAGTGGTGTTGTTCCATCAGTAACAAAAAACCATGTACTACATAAAAAACAGCTGGGTGCTTGGATGAACATTTCCATTTTCATCTGGAAGTAGGATTGGTGTGGAGACATTCTGTGTGGAGACATTCTGGACTTGCAGTCAGGAAAAAAATGGGAAATTTAGACTGGATGTCCTGGAGAAAACTTCCTAACAATTTTGCTATGGTTCAGTTGTTTGTCAGTCATATCTGACTCATCATGACCCATTTTGGGGGGTTTTCTTGGCAAAGATACTGGAGTGGTTGGTAATTTCCTTCTCCACTTCATTTGATAGATGAGGAAAACTGAGGCAGATGGGGTGAAATGACTTGCCCAGAGTCACACAGCTAGGACATGTCTAAGGCCAGATTTGAATTCATGAAATCCTCCTGACTCTGCACTATGGCACCACCTAATTTGAGTTGTCCAAAAGGGTCAGGGCTGCCTCAAGAGATAATGGGCTCCCCCTCATTGGAAATATTCAACAAGGAGCTGGATATCCTTGTCAGGTACATGACAGTGAGGGTTTCTGTATGTGTAAGGTGGACCCAATGGCCCCTGGAGGACCTTTGAGCTATGCAATTTGGTGATTCTGTGAAAGGCTCCAATCCCTCCCTCAGTAGGAAACCTCTCCCTCAACTGCTGCCTCCAAGTAATTCCTGCATAGATCTTTTAAAATTTATTACTTACTTTTATTATATTTTTAATTATTTTTTTGAAGTTGTCGAATTCTAAATTCTCTTCCTCCCTCCAGCCCCTCCCCCATCCATCGAAAGGCAAACAATATTATATCAATTATACATGTGAAATCATACTGCACTGACCTTGCATAATTACATAATTATTTACACGTTGTCCTCCCTTGGTTGCACAATGGATGGATTGCTGGGCTTGGAGTCAGGAAAAGCTAAATTCAACTGCTCCTTCAGATACTTTACTAGCTGGGTGACCCTGGGCAAGTCACTTCACCTCTATCTGACTCAGGTTCCTCAACTGTAAGATGGGGATAATTACAGCACCTACCTTTCAGAGTTTTCCTGAGGATCAAATGAATTAGTATAATTAACTTAGCCCAGTGCCTGGCACATGGTAAGTGATTAATAAACATTCCCTTTACCCTTCCCACTTAGAATGTGGTCTTGGTTACTCCTCTATAAAAAGCAAAGATGGTCTCTTTGGTCCCTTCTAATTCTAAATATAGGACCTTAAAATGAAACTACTTGAAGGCAGGAATTTTAAAAAATTTTTAAAATTAATTTTAATTAATTAATTTAATTAAATTTTGAAAGAGGTAGCTAGGTGGACAATGGGTAGAACGTCGGTGCTTTAGTCAGAAGGACCTGAGTTCAAATGTGACCTCAGACACTTGATACTTATTAGATGTGTGAGCCTGGGCAAGTCACTTAATCCCAACTGCCCTGCAAAAAAAAACTGAATTAAAAACAGGAACTATCGCTTGTCTTTCTTTGTGTTCCCAGAACTTATCACAGCCTCTGGCACCTTGTCAGGGGTGTTCTTTTCTGGGTCAGGTTTGGATAAGACAGAGGCTGAGGTGCTATCCAAAGATCAGCTTCTGTGATCCTGTGACATCTGGCTTCTGTTCTTGGGTCTGCCACCATTTAGCTGTATGATCTTAGGTAATTCACTCTCCTCTCTTGGTCTCAGTTTACCCCTCAGTAAAATGAGAGAGGAGGGGAGAGAGGAAGAACATTGAAGGTACTAGTTAGTTTCCTTTGCTGTTTTAACCACTCACTGACCTGATTCTTCTATCAGCACTCAGGCAGAGGTTTGTTGGCCAAAATTTAACAACCTTCTCTCCAGAAAACAAAAATGAACCATCATCCACTTTCAAGTTTCATCTGCAATATTAACACTTTCTTAAGTCTTAACCATCAGCAAAAACAATAACTCGAGCACTGATCTGTAATATTTACTGACCTTCAAGATGTAAATGCTCACAATGAGAAATCTGAAATCAGACTGCATGACCTTTGATAAGTCTCCATTGCCTCATGAGTATGACTTGAGAGTTGGACTAATAATCATAGCTAGCAACTCTAGAACACTTTAAAGGTCTGCAAATTACTTTATGAATATTCACAATCTTCACAAAAAAACCCTGGGCTACAAATACTATTACTGTCCCCATTTTATAGAGGAGCAACTGGAGGCAGACAGATGATGTGATTTGCCCACATAGTCACACAGCTCGAAAGGATCAGAGACAGGATTTGAATTCAAGTCTTTCTCCTTGAGGCCAGGACTATTGTACCAGCCACTGAACCACCTCTAGGGTCTCTTCTAGATCAAAATCTATGACCCCTGGCCCTCCAGAGGCAGCATTCATTCCTCTGTATCACACTAGATTCAGAGGAGTCAAACTTACCCAAGGTCACACAGCCAGAATGTGGCAGAGGTGAAATGTGAACCCAGGTCTTCCTAACTCCAAGCTGATCCTTCTTTCCAACCCACTAGATTTCCCTTTTCTGGGATAATATAGTTCCAGGTTTACTTTCCTGTTATTCCCTCCCCCCTCTAGAGTATCCCACAAAAGGAAGAATTTGAACCACACTAAGATTTCTGGGACACCCTGAAGAGTCTTCCAGGCACCTCTATCACCAGAGAGGCATTGCTTGTAACAGAGTAAAAAGGTAAGAAAAAGGAAGGCAGTCCTACAAAACTCAGGCACACACTTAGGTCTTGCTGTACGTGAACTATTGCGAAGCACCCACTGTCCTCCACCTCTGCAACGAGGAAGGAGGAAGGTAGATTTCTCATCTCTTCCTCAGGGTCAAGCTTGGGTCGTTATCACCCATCATTCAGTTTTCAGGTTTCACAGCTGTTACTGATGCTTCCCTTTCCAAAGTCAAATATTGATTTCATATTCACTCTCTCTCTTTTTTTTTTTTTTTAAATCTGACCTGATCTAAAGCACTCGGACTGAGGGATATGATCTCCTGTTTACCTCCATCAGAGAGAGGAAGGACTGGTTTTGTTAGCTCTAGATTAAGCAATTGCACGAAAGGAGGACTCCCAAATACCTCAAGTTCTGCCAAGTCCTTGAATCTGGGAAAGGCATTGGGGCACTTCCCAGTGGGGAAACTGAGTGTCCAGAGTTGTCACCCTCATAAGTATCATTTGAGGAGCAAAGGAAATGTAATGGCCATCTGACCCAACCTCAGTATTTTTATTTTGTTTTGTTTCGGTATTGGCCAAAGTCATGATTTTTTTCAGAGGGTGGAATTCCCAGTATGGAATCTCTCTCTACCATGCAAGGCAGAAACTTCTCTGAACCTTGGGGCTGCTGTTCGTTCTTTGTTCTCAGAGAGGACCATGACATCAGGGAGGTGATTGCCTTGACTTACAAGTGAATCGGAATTAAGGAAAGCAGAACTATGCAAAGTCACTAGCTTCACTTTCTCCTACAGAACCATCAGAGTCCAGTGGCCATATGTTGATCAAGACAACTGGAGATGGCCCCAGATTAGAGCCCTGAAGAATGTAAGATGCAAGTAGGAATGTTTAATTTGTTTTTCTTTGGATCCCCAGCATCTAGCATGGAGTTTGGCACATAGTAGTTGCTTAATAAAAGAGTATTGACTTGAACTTAATTAGAAGGCTGCCTTGGGGGACAAGCATGTGGCTTTTGAGCAATGGGAGACAGCTAAGACTCCAACGCCAGTGGTGTTTCTGACCCTAAGACTGACCTTCTGTCCTTCACTCTCTGTGGCTTCCAGATTTATGCCTGTGGTCACTTACAACTTGTATGAACCTGAGCAAGTCACTCTCCGGGCCTCGATTTCCTCATTTGTAAATGAGGGAGGGGGCTCAGAGGAGAAGGCCTTTAAACCTCCTCTTCCCATGCCCTTTCCAGCCCTGGCTTTCAGAATGGTAATCAGATTATCTGCACTGGCAGTCCAGGCATGGACCACCATCTTATCACTTGCCCTACTATTCCAATCACCTTCTTTCTGGCTTCTCTCTCCAAAACACCCCTCCCAAGCCTACACTCTCCTTTGTGGATTGAATCCCTCTCTTAGAATAGAAGTGTCTGGTACACAGCTTCTTCCTTCCCTGCTTTCTTGCTTCCTTCCATTGGAGCAAGGAGGGCCTTAGAACAGGGGGTGTCAGTGCTGGGAGGGACCTTCAGGATAAGGTTGGCCAATCCCTCATTTGACAGAGAAATTCTTCTATTGTTTCATTTGATTCTCCATCCATCATCCAGAGCCCCTCCCTCTTCCAAAGCCAAGGGGTCCCTGCTCTTCCTTTTAGGATATAACCTAACAGAATTGCTCTAGCCCAAGCAATCATGTAACTTGCATGAGATTCTGAGGATGCTTTCATCCATTATTTCACAGGGGATTTGCCTGTCATCTTGCCATACAATGAGTGGTAGAACTGGATCTTGAACTCTGGGCCTTCCAATCCAGGCCCATGACTACATTTCTTCTCCCTCCTACCAGTGCAAGAAGGGAATAGGTTCCTTCCATCAGTCCCTGGATACCAACTGAAGGACCTCCAAGACCATTGAGGCCAACCAGGTCCTTTGCCTTTTGGCTCCCTCAGAGAGCTGGTTTCATCTATCTGTGCATCCCAGTCATCTAGCACAGAGTTCTGCCTACAAGATGCCTTTAACAACTCTTCTTAGAAGGAGAGGCAATATAGTGTGTAGAGAAGCAAGGCACCGGCCTTGAGAGCCGGAAAAATCTGAGTGCTTCAGATGTTTACTACCTGTGTGACTGTGGGCTCAGTTAACCACTCTGGGCCTCAGTTTCTGAATCTGTAAAATGAGAAGGGAGATGTCAGATTCAATGGTCTCTAAGGTCCCTTCCAGCCCTAAGTCTATGACCCTATGAATGAGGCACCATCTGTTTGCAAGAAACTGACTTTCACTGGTCTCCCACCCCCCCAGCCCATCAGCCGCCATTCATTCCTCTTGAGCGTTCATTATTCAGGGATGGAGGAAAATATAATTCTCCAAGCTACCCAAGGCCCACATCTGCTCCTTGTTCCCAGAGGCTTCCATGGCTGACAGTGTTTTTCATGTATGCAAATGCAGACTCGGCTTCAAAGGGGATTAAGCGGCTCTGGGGATGAAAACAGGGTGGAATTACAAACCCAAACACTCAAGGCAGGTGAGAAGGCAGGCTCAAAAGCACCCAGCCCTCCCTCTGACTGCGTCAGATGCTCCCAGGATGCAAAGCCTTAGGTCTGATAGCAAGAAAGAGAAAAAGAAGGGAGAAGAGGGGGAGAGAGACAGAGAAAGAGACAGAGAGAGAGAGAGAGAGAGAGAGGGAGAGGGAGAGGGAGAGAGAGAAGGAGAAGGAGGGAGAGAGGGAGAAAAAGAGAGGGAGGCTTTAGAAATAGAGCAAAGGATGTTTGAGACCTGAAAGGAAACATGGGATCTTAACAGAACAGAAACAAAACCTCACACAAACAACAAGAAAAACCTCACAAAAATGCTGGAGCGGGCAGAGGTATGAGAACATAGACAGAAGTGAAGAAAACGAAACTTAAAACACAGGATGTCAGCTCTGGGAAGGGCCTCAGAACAGGGAATGTTAGAGCTGGGAAGGGCCTTAGAAAAAGGGATGGCAAGGCTAGGAGAGCCATATGACGGAGACTCAAACAACAATGAAAATTGACTTTGGAGACAGAGGACCTGAATTCCATTGTCACTTCTGAGGTTTACTACTAGTGAGATCTTGGATAAATCATTTAAACTCCCCATACTGCAATACCTCAGTTTCTTAATTTGGATTGGAATGTAACTCAATTAATTATTCCTCTCCTCCCACTTTAAAGGAATTTCTTTGTTAGATAAGAATACTTCTTGATGGAATTCATCAATCAGAAACCAGGGTGAACTGGGGCCTGTATACCTCCTTCATTTGTAAGACTTTGTTACAATAATTAGCTCATTTTAAGCCTAATGGTTCCACAGTTTTTGGAAGTTTGATTTTATTTTCTTTGAAAACATTTTTTGAAATTAATTTTTTCAATGAAAACCCACTTCTCCCAACCCACTGAAAAAGAAAAGCCAGTCCCATTATAAACACGTACAATTAAGTAAAACAAATTCCCACTTTAATTAACCATGTCCCCTAAAAATGTTTCAAGGTGTATTATCTTTCTGTCTAGAGGTAGATGGCATGCTTTATCATTTACAGTCTATTTACATATAAAATTATAAGTTCAAACAATATGACTACAAGCCCCAAAATAGGAACAGTTCTAGGTCACAAGAGTAGGGAATCTGCCACCTCAAGGCCACATGTGGTCTTCTAGCTCCTAGGGTACAGTCCTTTGACTGAGTCCAACTTTCACAGAACAAATCCTTTTATTAAGGGGATTTGTTCTGTGAAGTCTGAATTCGGTTGAAGGGCCTAGGACCTAGGAGGTCACATGTGCAGGTTCCCCACTCCAGGCTAGGATACAGGCACTAAATTGGGCTCTCTGCTTTATTTATATTTACATCTATTTCTAGCTAACCCTGTGGTTGAGGACAAATTCAGATTACTGGAGAAGTTTGGTGTCTGCTGGAAGCTGCAAAGGAACTGTCCCCTTCCTCAGAGCTCCCCTCAGCTTGAGCTCCTAAGTGGTGAACCCTCCTGGTCATAGCTCTTCCATCCTACAGATCCCACAATACTTCTCTTTCTCTCTTCCCTGGCTTCCCCCTGGGTTGTAGATTCATTCTAGCTCAGCTCTATGTTATCCTACTAACCCTAACTCTAACCCTAACCTTTAAATTTTCATCGGATTCTGGGATCGTTCCACCTTTTTAGAGAACTTCCTTAGGATGCACAACTCTCCCCCGTCTATCCCCTTGATACAAGGAACTCTCCCCCTTCTATCCCCTTGATACAAGGAGGTGGACCTGTTTACACTCAGTTGAGATTGACCGGTTCAATCAGTGTTCTTACTTAAAGAAAATAGTTTCTTTTGGGAGGAGCAAAAGTGGAGCCTTTCCTTTTGTCAGCACTGTATCCGTGAGTGTTCTAGTAAAACCAGGTATTCACTAAGAACTCAGGATGTAGTTACAAAAGTGTAACAGCTCGAAATCCTCAAGTAGGCTACATATTTACTAGGATAAAAGGGGCCTTATCAGAGAGAATGTTCAAGCTGGGAGAGGCCTGAGAACAGGGATATCAGGGATGGGTATGCTCTTTGGACAGGGAATGTCAGAGCTGGGAGGACTCTTAGAACAGGGAATGTCAGGGTTGGGAAGCCTTAGAACAAGAGATGCTAAGGCTGAGAGGGACCTTGGAACAGGGGATGTCAGGGCTGGGAGGCAGGTTAGAGGCCACGTGCTCCAGTACCTTCCTATTACTTCTTTGGAAGCTGAGATCAAGGCAGTCATATTCCTTGTTGCTGGTCAAATAGGAGGTTAAGCAGTGGAGACAAGACTGGCTTAGAACTCATTGTCTGATGCAAAAATCAGCTCGCTTTCTGCTAGACTTGCATATTATCTTAAGACTGAATTGAGATTGTAGGAAGGATTCAAATGCACCTGCTTTTGGAAAATGAATTTTGAGAACTCCTCAATGACTTGAGCAGCCCCTGGTGAATCTCCAGGAAGTTGTTCCCAGCTGGTACCTGGGGACATGTTGGCTACCATTCAGCCAGGCCTCTGCTGGCATCTGATCTGTTGTCCAATTTAATGCAATCACTGGAGCTGGTCTCACATCATTTTTCCAGGAGTCCATGGTTTTTTCATCTATTACATTTGAATCTCTTTAAGAACAAAGACTCCTCTCTCTCCTCCTCCCCCTCCCTCTCTCCATCTTTCTTGGTTGCTCCTTCTCTGTCCATCTGTCTCCCCTCCGCTTACTTTCTCTTTTTCTGTCTCTTTTTCTCTATCTCTCTTTCTCCATCTTCATTTCTGTCTCTTTCTCATTGTCTCTCTCTGTCTCTCAGCTTTGTAGCCCCAGCACTAGGAGATAAAAGACCTTCAATAATACCTGTTTCTTCATCAGCTAATCCAAAGTCAGAGTGGGGAAAAACTCCAAAGTGAGCTAACCTCTAAATCTGACCAGGAGAGGAAAGAGAGAGAAGTAGGGCCCTCAGGCTTCCACCTCTGAGGATCCCAGTCCCAGAAAAGAATGAGGAGAAATCAGAGATTTCTGATCCAAACGAGAAAGAATTATTAATTTGTTCGTCCTTTCCCCACAATTAGGTAGTGTGGGGCTACCACTCTACCTAATTTTGGTCCTGGGTTCAAATCCCAGTACAGTTAATTACCTCCTGTGTAAGTAACCTCAAGCTCCTAGTTCGACCTCTTGGGGCCTCTGTTTTCTCTACCAGAAAAAGTGGAGGGAGGTTGTTCAAACCTCTTTGGTCTCCTGGACACTCCCCCTTCCCCACAAGATGGCATTCTGGTGAAATTGATGGCCTCCTCAATCCATAAACTACATGGGACGACAAAAGAGAGCCATTACATTGAAATACAGTTGTCACAATATTTTTAAAATCCAGTCCACAGACCCCAGGTTAAGAACCCTAGCTTTAACGAATGGGCAAATAACATCCAACCCCTCTCTCTGGCCTCGAGGACAGGACCCAGTCCTACACAGAGCGCTGAGTCAGTGTTAAGAACTCTGGGCCAGAGGATCTCTGGAGGTCTCTTCCTGCTCTAAAGCCAATGATTTTTCTCTCCTTGCCCGTTAGCTCCTCCCTCCGTCCGCCCGGTAGTAACCCCTCCCTGCTGACCACTCCCTCAGTCACGCTGCGACCTCTCACCTTTCCGGGCTAGGGGTGCAGAAGGTGGGCGAGTCTTAGGGGCCTCAAAGGTTTTCTTCATGTCCAACACTTTGATTGGCTTGTCATCTGTCCCGGACTGGGGAAGAGACGTCGATGTGGTCCGCTCGTCCTCGGTCCCGACCGGGAGAGAGGGCATCGATGTGACCTGCTTGTCCTCCGTCTGGATCAGTAGAGAGGGCATCGATGTGACCCTCTTGCCCTCGGTCCCGACCAGGAGAGAGGACATCGATGTGACCTGCTTATCCTCAGTCCCTCGCAAGAGAGAGGGCATCGATGTCACCCTTTTGTCCTCCGTCTGGATCAGGAGAGGGGGCGTCTCTGTGACCGGTTTGTTCTTAGTTTGGACCAAGGGAGGTAGTGTCGATGTGACCCACTCATCCTCAGTCGGGACTTTGGGAGGGGGCATCGGTGTGACTCGCTTGTCCCCAGTCTGGACCAGAGGCTGCGGTGGGACCACTTCTGGTTGACTCTCGGGGGCCCGGATCACGGAGGAGGTCACGGAGATCTGCAACCGTCGGGGTTCTGGAGTCCAGTTTCCTGCCAGGGCGCACGGCAGGCGGCTCACCTGCCTGCCACCGTCTGGCATCCCGTCGGAGGAGCTGCTCCCCTGGCGGCTCAGGCAGCCCCGGGCACTGCTCACCACTGGGCCCGCCGGTCCATGGGTCGCTGCCAGGCTGCGCACATGGAGCTCGCTCTCCTCCCGGATGTACACGACGGGCCCCCGCCGGGACTCCCCTCCGAAGTTCAGAGGCCGGCTTAGCCACAGAGTCTCTCTGGAGACCTGCAGGAGACTGGAGGCTTCGGGGGATCCTTCGTCCGGCTTGGAGCCCTCCCGAGTCCTATTGCACGGGGCACCCCCCCGGCGGGGCCAGACAGAGGTCTGCATGAGGTGGTGAGGTGGGAGGCACCCGCTCTTTCCTCCCGTAGGTTCCAGCAGGAGGGTACCGAGACCCTCCAGTCAAGGCCAAACTCTTCTGGTTGACGCCCCGAAGTCGCGCATCCCCCCGAGGGGGCGGGGCCAGGGAACTGTAGCCCGAACCCCCTCCCTCTCTACTCCTAGACCCGGTCCCCCTGGCGCCCGACGAAGCCCTGGAGCTTTGGGTGCTTCCAGGGGGGAGGGGTAGCTGCGGAGCTCTAGTTGGACCATCTGCTGCCCCTTGGGCGGAGGAGGGAGAAGAGGAGGAGTAAGGAGGGAGAGGGAGGCCCCTCCTAGCAGCAGCCACAGCAGCTGGGTTCCCGGAGGGGAGTGTGAAATGAGGAGGGGCTGCTCCCTGCGAGATGGGATTTGGGTCCCAGCCAGAACGAGGAAAGGAGGGTGGGAAATGAGGGGTGACATCCACAAGGCAGGTGTAATCGACGGGCCCTCCCCCCGCCCCGGGTTCCAAGCACCGGGAGAGCGGGGATCGCTAATCAGAACGTATGTGGCAATCCTGTGAAGCGGACTGGGGAGCCAGCTGGGGCTGCGGGATCCGTGGATCAACCTGGGGGGGGGGGTGTCGGAGAAGGGTGCTCTGGTCTCCCCTCCCCCTGCCTCGCGAACGCCGCGGCTTCTCGTGCTCAGCGGAGCCTCGGCTCAGGCCTTTTATGGTGTGCGAGGTGTCCTTGGCTTGGGAAGGGGGGGATACAGAGTGGCGCCCGGGCAGGGCAGGAGGTGGGTGGAGAGTGACGCCCCTTACAGGGACTCAGGGGAACCTGCAGGGGCCTCCAGGCTCCCTAGGCTGACTCTTCTTCACCACTTCCAGCCTAGCCATGCCCACGGTTCACATTGAACTCCGGACTCCAGAGTCTGCTCACCTCAGCCTTGACTGTGAGACATGAGAGATTCCCCAGGGGGACTCAGAGGAGCTGCTGCCCATCCCCCTATCTCCCTCCCCTCCCTCAACACTTCATGCACCGTGGAGGGCTTGGGCTATTTCTGCAGCAGTCTACCTTTCCCAGGGAGTCACAGGACCTCAGTTTCCCCTTCTGTAAAATTCTCTAATTGGAGGGAGGCAGCTGGAAAGAATACTGGGCTTTGGAGTCAGGGGACTCCAGGTTTGAATCCCAATCCTAGGACTTCTCTGAGACTCAGTTTACTCATCTGTGAAATTAAGGTGTATATTCTTCCTTCCTTGCCAAAGAAGACCATGCCACCAGAGAAATAATGACATGACTTTCACTTGACTTTGTTTTTGAGTGAGAGAGGGCTGTGCAGGTCACCAGCCTCAGTTCTCCTCCAGAGCCATCTGAATCCAGTGACCAGATATTCAACAGCATGATTGGCAATGACCCAGGATGAGGCAATTGGGGTTAAGTAACTTGCCCAAGGTCACACAGCTAGTGAGTGTCAAGTGTCTGAGGTGAGATTTGAACTCAGGTCTTCCTGACTCCTGCATTGGTGCTTTATCCACTGCATCACCTAGCTGCCTCACCCCGACTCTGATATGCTTTATTCCTGGCCTTGACCTTCTATGCTCTAACGCTGACATTTGATGTTCTTAAGGTCTCTCTCCTCTCTGACAGTCTGTCAGGTATGTCTGTCTAGCCTTTTAAAGCCCTGTCTTGTAGCAAATGTGTTAGAGGACAAGGGTTCAAATTCTGCCTCTCATGTTACTCTGTGTGAACTTGGGTAAGTCACTTATCCCTTCCGGACCTCAATTTCATTAGATGACTTCTATAGTCTTTTACAGCGATAGGTCTCTGTTATGATTCTATGTGATCAGCAAAGGAGTTCACATTCCCCTTTCAAGATAACAATCTGCAATTAACAAGGATCATTGATTGTGGTACTCACACAGTCCTTCAGAAGACCTGTGTTCAAATCCAGCTTTGGCCACTAACTAGCTATGTGACCCTCCTCTGCCTGCCTCAGTTTCTTTATCTATAAAATGGGGCTAATAAGAGCACCTGTCTCCCAGGGTTATTTCTGAGATGTGATGTTTAAAAAGTTCATGACACATCATTTTATTAATCATGCTAGCATGTAATTAATAAAAGGGATTAGTGACACTCTTGAATGCCAAAGATTATTTATGGAACCCACTCAATGCTTATATGCCCTTGGAAGAGTAGGTGTTCCTGAGGGTGGCAATTAATTGTGATTGGTTAATAAGCAATGATAGAGAATGAATATTATGATGGAAGTAGGACCTATTCTTTTGAGGGGTTGGAGGACGTGACTTTGATTACATCATTTACTTCCAAACCACTCCCAGATTGGGCAATCTAATCAAAGAATTTACCCCCACTCGAACCTGAGTAGAACATAGTGGGCTGCCTCCCCAACTAGTGGGTCTGAACAAGATTAAGGAGAAAGTTAATCCAATGTCATTATTAGCAAAGTCTTTGAGATGCTGGCTTAGCCTAGTAGAAAATGTTTGAGAGGAACAAATCTTGTGTCTCCTCAATATTAACAATTAGTTATTTAAAAATAATTTCTCTTAGAGGATCAAATAATGCAATATTTATAAAGTGCTATATAAAATCTAGGGAAACTAGATGGTGCAGTGGATAGAAAGTCAGGAAGAACTGAGTTCAAATCCAGCCTCAGACACTTCCTAGCTGTGTGACCCTGGGCAAGTGAATTCACCCTGTTTACCTCAGTTTCCTCATCTGTAAAGTAAGCTGGAAAAGGAAATGGCAAACCACTTCAGCATATTTGCCAAGAAAACCCCGAGTAAGGTCATGAAGACATGACTGGAAAAACCACAAAAATACAAATTATATCCTTCTCCTCATCTTTGTTATCTAGAGAGTGTTCAGAGGAGAACAACTGGGATGAAGGAAATAGGAATCTTTGGTCCGAAGAAAAGACATTTTTGTAGGGGAATGACAAAGAACATAACTTTTCAGATATTTGGAGGGATCTTTCCCTTTGGAGGAAGGATTCTATTCGTTCTGTTTATACCCAGAGGTCAAAACCAAGAGTAAAAGGTAGAGATTACAAAGAGACAAATTTTGGCTTGATATCAGGAGATGTTTCCTTGTAAAACTAACCCAGAGAGGAAAGCCCTGCCTGGGGAGAGAATGTTTCAGCAAAATCTGGATGATCTCTGATTAGGAATATTGTACAGATGGTCCTTGTTAAGTTCTGTGTTGGACATGGGGGTCCTTCACCTCTAGATCTGTGGTCCTATGAATATAACAGGATTGTTTGTGGTAGCAAAGAACTGGGGTGAGAGAGCAGAAATAGGTGCCCATCGATTGGGGGATGGTGAAACCAACTGCTGTGTATGCATCTAATGGAATATTAGTTTACTATAATGCAAATGCATTACAAATGCAAATGCAAAGATTCAGAGAAGCACAGGAAGACTTGAACTGATACAGAATGAAATGAGCAGAAGTTGGAAAACAATATGTATAATGACACTTAGTCATGATAAATGTATACTGCATATGATACGTGTATAATGACACTTAATGTGGATGGGTGGGTTGATAATTACTCTAACAATATAAACAGAAAGAGCAAAATAAATTGAAATTGAATTCTAGATAATTACAAGGACTAAACTTAGTAAGGAAGAGAGAAAAGAATTGAAGAAGTATATGTTTCTCCCTTCCTTGCAGAAATGGGCAGAGAGGGCGCTTATTGCATAGACTGGCAGACATGGTTAATGTTTTGCTTGGCTTGGTTTGACCATTCTTTTTTCTCTTTTTCATTAGACTGTGAGTTCCTTGAGAGCAGAGGCTATCTTTTGCCTTTCTTTGTATCAGCAGTTCAGTACCTGGCACATAGTAGGTGCTTAATGAATGCGTGTTGACTTTACACTTTAAATCTTTGCCAGAAGGGGTGATTTTGAAATATTTTGAAATGTAAGAGATATGGATGCAGAAAGAATTATAAACAAAATAATGCTAATACCTCACATTTCTAATGAGCCCTTTAAATTCTACAAAGCTCATTTCCTACTAATAATAGCTAGAATTAATAACACTTTAAGGTTTGCAAAGCACTTTACAAAAATGGATCCTTACCACAGTCCTGGAAGGGAGGTTATGTTTATCCCATTGTACAGATGAGAAAACTGACACAGGCAAAAATGAAGTGACTTGTTAAGTAAGTGTCAGAAGCTGGGTTTGAGCTCAGGTCTATCTGACTCCAGATCTACCTGTCCTTGTCCTTCAGTGCAGGAAGTACAAACTCCATTTCACTGAGGAGAGCAGTAATGAAAGTGATATGGTGGAGTTTGTCTTTTGATTCCACATCTAACTATCTTACTACTGTATGACACAATGAAATAATGTTTTTTTGGATCTTGAAATGTGACCCATTCCTGATACATGGTCAGGGTAGGTACTGGAATCCCTGGCTTCCCCTGATATCTCTTTGGCTCCTCTAAGGGGAGGAGTCCATGAAGCAGCTATCAGTCTGCCCTGCCCGTCGAGCTCTCATGACTCAGAGACTGCTCCCTGTATCTCAGCATAAAAGGCAACATTGTGAAGGCTATGTTTGCTGGAGGAGAGTCTGGAAAAGAGGGATGTGTGCTGGAGGAAATGATTTCACATTCTCAGGATGGCACATGGAATGGACTGCATGGGCCATCACATTTAAAGCTGGGAAGGTCCTTAAAGGGCATCTAGCCCAGCATTCCCTTTCCACAGAGGAAGAAATTTGGGCCCAGAGAAAGGAAGGACTGAAAGAGGAACCTTAGCAGAGAAGGCTGTACTTACAGAAGGGAAGAAATAGGATTGATTCCATCTCAGACTCTAACAAGCTGTATGACCTTGGGCAAGTCACTTAATCTAGCCTTGCTTCAGTCTTCTGTAAATGAGGACAACAGTAAAAGACAATTCTCTAAGACTGGAATTTGCAGGGCAGGTAGTAGTCTGTATTGGGTAGTGGAGAGAGATGCATTTTCTCATCTCTTTGTTACAAGGGATGATGAGTGCATTGGTTTATAAGGATGGCCCAGCAAGTAGGGAAGAGGTTTGGATTTGTTTGGAAAGGTAGTTGATGTAAAAACAAAAGACACCAATGTTTTAAAAAATCATATGCTTAAGGAAATGGGGGAATAAAAAAATTTCTATCTCCCTTCAAGACCCATTTCAAATGCTACTTCTTATAGGAAGTCTCTTCTGATTTCCCCTTTTTGAGGTTTATCCCCCCAAAAAATTACTTTGTATTTGGATAGTGAGAAGAAAGTTTCTTGCAGTCAAGAAAACTTGAGTGAAAATCTTTATTCTAATACATTTGGCTGTGTGACCTTGGACAAGTTACTTTGGCTCTAAGTGCCACCAAGCAACTTTCTAAAACTAACTTGTAGAGAAGGTGCTGACCAGCATTGGTGGAGAAATTGTCCTTCTCTGGGAGTTACCTTTAACAAGGAAATCACAGGCCTAGTCCACGTACCTCTATACTGTCCCCTCAAAATTTCATAAAGCATTTTGCTTTATGAAACCTCAAAGTATAGAAATATTATTGATTATTGTTACTATGGGATAGGGACCAGACGTAGTTTAGGGAAATCCCAGGTGAGGAACCTCCCTCTACTAATGCAGATTGCCATCTTCACCACAACGTATAGTCTTAGGGGTCCTCAATTTTTTGTGTATGCCATGAACCATCTTTTGAAATTTGAGAAAACCTATGGAACTTTTTCAGAATAACATTCTTAAATGTGTGAAATACATAGAATTACAAAGGAAAACCAATTGTCCTGAAATTTTTTTTTAATGATTTTTTTCAGCCAGGTCCAACTCTCTGTGATCCCATTTGGGGTTTTCTTGGCAAAGATATTGGTTTCCTCCAGCTCATTTTACAAATGAGGAAACTGAGGCAAATAGGGTGCCCAGAGTCACACAGCTAGTAGATGTCTGCAGCTGGATTTGAACATAGTTCTTCCTGATTCCTGGTGTGGTGCTCTATCCCCTGTGCCACCTAGCTGCCACCGACTATATTGAAATACTATTAGCAAAAACAAATTTGAATACCCTAGGTTAAGAACCTGGTCTTAGAGTTTCCTAGACCATTGAGCAGGTAAATGACTTGCCTAGGGTCCCAGAGTCAGTATGTTTCAATTGTGGGGCTTGAATTCAGATCTACTCTGGTTCCAGGGTTGGCTCTCTAGTAGAAAGTGAACTTCCTCAGGTCAGGGATTGTTTCATTTTTGTGTCCTGGATACTTAGCATGGCACCTTACACATAGTAGGGACTTAATACTTACTGATTATGATGCCAAGGGCTACTTCTGTATATAAGGTAACCTTCCCCGTCTCTGCCCCACCCCAACCAGTACACATAATCTAGAGAACCCTAGTTTTAGAAGTTCTAGAGAGAAGATGCAGACCAGCCTGAAATTGAGATTCCAGAATCTCAAGAACATCCCCATGAACAGCAGAACGTAGACATAGTTTGTAAAATTTCCCCACCTGTTGGGGTGATGTCAGAGGCTTCCTCTTCCAAGAGAGCTGCCTAGGGAAAGGAGTTTCTACCTTAACGAGTTTTCCACCCTGATGTTCCACCTTCTTTTCACTTCTTCTTTCCCTTCATTTCCCAGTAGTAGAGGAGATGACTCAAGGCTTCAAGCATTTGGTCCACACACCCTAAACCACATGTTAAAGGGCCATTCTTTTCTACACGTGCAGTGCCTCTCCTGTCCCATGGCCCAGTCCCAAGCCTCCATCCCAAGATGGGAAAAGAACTTCTTGTTCTGTCACATCTGACTCTTCATACCCCTATTGAGGTTTTCTTGACAAAGACACTGGAGGGAATTTGCCATTTCCTTCTCCAGCTCATTTAAATGACGAGGAAACTGAGGCAAATAGGATTAAGTGACTTGCCCAAGGTCACATGTCTAGTCTTTAAGGTCAGAGTTGAACTCAGGAAGATGAATCTTCCTGGTTCCCAACCCACTGTCCTATCCATAATGATATCCTATCCAACCCTCCTATCCCTGGAGATAAAGCAGCTTTGATTTGGGGGAATTTTTTCCTTCTATCAAATCAAAATGGATTCTTGGGCAACTTCTCCCCATGGCTCCTGGTTCTACCCTCTGGGACAAAGCATAACAAGACTGATCCTTCTTTAATGAGACAGACCTTCAAACACTTGGAGATAGTTACCATCCTAACAATCAAAGTCCTACTAAGTGCCAGGCATCATGCTAAGCATTGGTGATTCAAAAATGAAACAGTCCCTGCCCTGAAGGCACTCATATTCGATTACTATTATTTTTTAGCATTATTATAAACTTTTCCAGGTTAAAAATAAGCCCATAAAAATATGGATAGAATTCAAATCCTTTACCATCCTGCTCATCCTGCTCTGTGTACTCCCCAGCTTATCAATCAATCATTCAACATTTATTAAGAGTCTATTATGTGAAAACCAAATTACCACTACCAAAAATAAAAAGATTAAATCTACCACCAATAAAGATGAAATTAAAGCAATTATTAGGACGTATTTTGTCCAACTATATGCCAACAAATCTGACAATCTAAGTGAAATGAATGAATATTTACCAAAAAACATAAAGTACTCAGATTAATAGAATAGAAATAGAATACTTAAATGATCCTATCTTGAAAAAAGAAATAGAATAAGCCATAAATGAGCTTTCAAGGAAATAATTCCCAGGACCAGATGGATTTACAATTGAATTCTACTAAACATTTAAAGAACAATTAATCCCAATAGTATAGAAACTACTTGGAAAAATAAGCAAAGAAGGAGTCCGGCCAAATTCTTTTTGTGACACAAATATGGTGCTGATACCTAAACCATGAAGAGCAGAAACAGGAAAAGAAAACTCTAGGCTAATTCCCTCATGAACACTGATGCAAAAATTTAAATTAAATACCAGCAAGGGGATTACAGCAATATATCACAAAGATCATAAACTATGACCTGATTGGATCTATATCAGGAATGCAGGGCTGGTTCAATATTAGGAAAACTGTCTGCATAATTGACCACATCAATAACAAAAGCAACAACAAAAAAAAAATAGGTGCAGAAAAGACATTGACAAAATATAACATTCATTCCTGTTAAAAACACTAGATAGCATAGTAGTAAATGGTGTTCTCCTTAAAATGACAAGTAGTTTCTATCTAAAACCATCAGCAAGTGTCATCTGTAACAAAAATATACTAGAAGTCTTCCCAATAAAATCAGAGCTGAAGCAAGGATGTCCATTATCACTACCATTATTCAATACACTATTAGAAATGCTAGCTACAGCAAAAAGAGAAGAAAAATAAATTGAAGGAATTAGACTAGACAATGAGGAAACAAAAGTATCACTCTTTGCAGATGATATGATGGCATAGTTGAAATAATTAACAACTTCAGCAAAATTTCGGGATATAAAATGAATCCACATAAATCACCAGCATTTCTATATATCACCAACAAAATCCAGCAGCAAGAGATAGAGAAATTCTATTTTAAATCATTATAGACAATATAAAATACTTGGAAATCTACCTACCAAGACACCAGAAACTATATGAACACAATCACAAAACACTTCACACAAATAAAGTCAGATCTAAACAACTGGAGAAATATTAATTTCTCATGAGTAGGCTGAGCCAATATAACAAAAATGCCAATTCTACTTAAATTATTTATTCAGTGCCATACCAATCAAATTATTGAAAAATTATGTTGTAGAGCTAAAAAAATAATTTAAAAAATCATCTGAAGGAACAAAAGGTCAAGTATATCAAAGTAATTAATGAAAAAAAAATGTTTAACAAAGAGGCCTCGCTATACCAAATCTCAAACTATTACAAAGCAGTAATCATCAAAACAGTCTTCTACTAGCTAAAAATTATACAGGTGAACCAGTGGAATAGATTAAATACATGATACACAGTAGTAAATGAACATAGTAATCTAGTGTTTGATAAGTACAAAGATCCAAGCTTTAGAACAAGAATTCACTTTTCTGACAAAAACGGCTGAGAAAACTGGAATGCAGTTCGGCAGAAACCAGGTATAGATTAACATCTCACGCAATTTACCAAGATAAGGTCAAAATGGGTTCATGATTTAGACATAAAGGGTGATATCATAAGCACATTAGGGGAGCATAGAAAATTTTAACTTTCAGATCCATGGATAAGGGAAAAATTTTTGACCAAGCAAGAGATAGAGAACATTACAGGATGTAAAATGGATGATGTTGATTACAATGAATTAAAACATTTTTTTGCACAAACAAAATCAATGCAGTCAGGAATAGAAGGAAAGCAGGAAACTGGGAGGAAAATACAGCAAGTTTCTCTGATAAAGCTCTCATTTCTCAAATTATAGAGAACTGAGTCAAACTTATAAGAATAAAAGTCATTCTCCAATTGATAAATGGTCAAAGGATATGAACAGGTAGTTTTTGGAAGAAGATATCAAAGCTATCTATAGTCATATAAATTCTAATTACTATTGTTTAGAGAAATTCAAATTAAAACAACTCTGAGGTACCACCTCATACCTATCAGATTGGTGTAATTGGTATATATGATATAAATGGTGTTATATTGGTAATATAACCAAAAATAAAAAAGGAGAATGACAAATGTTAAAAGGAATGAGGAAAAAGTAGGAATATTCATGGAGTTGTGAACTGAAAAACCATTTGGAACTGTGCCCAAAGGGCTATAAACTGCAAATACCCTTTGACTCAGCAATGTCACTACTAGGTCTGCATCCCAAAGAGATCAAATTTTTTAAAACGACTTATATATTCAAAAATATTTATAGCAGCCCCTTTTGTGATAGCAAAGACTTGGAAATTGAGAGAATGCCCATCAACTGGGGACTGAAAGAGCAAGTTGTGGTATATGATTAAGATGAAATACTATTGTGTTATAAGAAATGACAGTCAGGATGCTTTCAGAAAAACCTAGGAAGACTTACATGAACTGATGCAGAATGAAATGAGTAGAACCAGGAGAACATTTTACATTGTAACAGCAATATGATGATCAACTGTGAATGACTTAGCTCTTCTCAATAATACAATGATTGAAGGCAATTCCAAAGGATTCATGATGAAAACTGCTATCTACCTCCAGAGAAAGGACTGGTGTAGTCTGAATGCAGATTGAAACATATTTTCTTTATTATTCTTGGGTTTTTTTAGTCTGTGTTTACTTTTGCAACATGGCTAATATGAAAATATATTTTCCATGAGTGTACATGTATAACTATATCAAATTGTTTGCCTTCTGAAGAAGGGGGAGTGGAGGAGAAGGGAAAGAACTGGGAACTCAATATTTTAAAAAAGAGTGTTAAAAATGTACATGTAATTGAGAAAAAAATAAAAAATGTTTATATGCTTATATAGAAACATATTTTTGGGGAAAGAGCCTACTATGTGCCAGGAACTGTGCTAAGCACTAGGGATCCAAAAAGAAGTAGAAGGCACTTCCTGCCCTTAAAGATCTTACAGTCTAATGTGGAGGAGGGGAGAGAGACAATAGGCAAACAAATATATACACAGCAAGGTCTATATATAAAAGAGAGAAGGCACTGGAATTAAAAGGCACTGGGGAAGGCTTCCTATAGAAGGTGAGATTTTATTTGGGATTTAAGCCAGGAAGGTTAAGAAAGGAGGAGGGAGAACATTCCAGATATAGGGGAGGGGCAGCCAAGGAGAATGCCCAGAACTGAGAAATGGAGGGTCTTGTTGGTGGAACACCAAGGAGGCTAGTGGCAGCCTATCAGTTTCTTTTCAAAACTGTGGCCCCTAGAACTGAACTCAAGATTCCAGATGTGACCTGACTGGGGCAGAGGACAGTGAGATTTAGTTCTGGACACTCTACATCTCTTAATGTATATTAAAATTATAAGGACCTTTGAAGTGACTGAGAGCTGAGGTACTTTGCCTACTAGTCGGTGGACTGATTTGGAATTTAATGATGGAAATTGTAGAGGTGATATAGTCCAATATCTTCTTTTTACAGATGTGGAAAATAAGGCACAGAGAGGTTATGTGACTTGCCCAGGGTCACACAGCTAGTAACACAGGATTCAAATGCAGATCTTTTGACTCCAGTTCCAGCATTCCTTCACTTACAACTCATAACTTGTTTATTTTACAAAAGCAGAAATGGAAGCCTAGAAAGGCAAGGGATCTTGCTCAGGGTCACACAGCTTTGAAACCTGACCTACTCTTCAAGAACAGATCATAAATCTAGAGGTCATCAAGTCTCTCATTGCATTGGTAAGCAAACTGAGGCTCCGAGAGCTTTGACTTGCCTAAGTTCAAAGAGGGAGGGATAGCATCAGGATTTGAACCTAGGACTACATCCAGGGTTCCTTCCATGGTGCCATGGTTTGTCAAGGGGTAAGGAGTAGAAGGGGAAGGAGGAGGAAGGGGAGGAGGAAGAGAAGGAAGTCTGTCGTCTGGTGGAGTCTTTGGACCCCTGTTCAGAATCATGTTCTTAAATGCACAAAATACATAGGAACCAATTATATTGAAATACAATTATGAAGCTGAGTAGTATGGTCCATGTCCTTAATTCCTGCTGCTGAGGGAGCTAAGGCTATCAGATTACTTGAGCTGAGGGGTTCTGAACTGAAGTGAACCAAGGCTGATCCCAAGTCAGGTACCTTGGAGAGTGAGGAGCCAACCCACTGCCTCAGGAGGGGCAAACTGACCTAGGCTGAAAACTGAGCAGGTCAAGATCACTGTGACAATACACAGCAGAGGTTATATCCTGCACTTCTAGCCTTAGTGAGTCTCAAAACAACAACATTCAACTGAACAAAATTCAGTTATCACAAAGAACTTTTCTTAAAGTTCGGTGACCCTAGCTTAAGAAGCCCTGATAGACTGCCCCTCTTATTTTACAAATGAGGAAGACAGGACCAGGGATGTGAGGGGTTCACCTCAGTCTAGCTCATCAAATTCTTCTCCAAAATCCCACTAAATGGAACCGATGGACAATTTAATCCAAATCCCCTTTCTACAAAGTAGGAGCAAACTCATGTCCTGGGCAGTAGGTAGTGCAGTACATAGAGCGCTGGTCTGAAGTCAGGAAGACGTGAATTCAAATGTGGCCCCAGACACTAGCTGTGGGACCCTGGGCAAGTCACTTAACCTTGTTTGTCTCAGTTTCCTCATGTATAAAATGGGCTACAGAAGGAAATAGCAAACCATTGCAGTATCTTTGTCAACAAAACCCCAAATGGTGTCATGAAGAGCTGGACACGATTAAAAAATGACTGAATAACAGCAAACTTAGTGTCCAGAAAAGGGTAGTGACTTGATAAGGCCCTAGTGGCAAAGCTGGGTTTTGACCCTTGTTCTTTGAACACTAAAGCCAATATTATGTCCATACCTCTTTTGGTCCTGGTCACAGAGGACCAGAACTGTAAGCCTGTTGGATGATGAGGAGAGGGTTAGATCTGGGCCTCTCAGGCCAGAGCATCTCAAAACCACCATGGCCACTTGGTGAAATTCAGTACAGAGAATGCAAACAGGACAGCCAGCTCTTGTAAAGGCGGCTTTGCAAAGGAAGCTGTGAGACCATGCTAGTCTCTGACCACATGTCTAATACCGCAGTCCCTGACCCCCATTATCTCAACATTAGGTGGGGCTCAGTGTCCTCAGTGGTAAAATGGGATGAGAAATGTCACACCAGTGCCAATCTCCCTCTCCCACATTAACATTCCACCTTTTCACTGAGGTGTTCTAGTAGAATGGAATGAGCTGTGGGTTTGGATTCAGAGGTTCTGGCTCTACAGCTATCTGATGTCCTTGGGAGAGTCATTTCACTTTGTGACTGTCATAATATGTGTTCAAGAGAAAGCACCATCTGACTCCCAGCTGGGACCAAATAGCATCCTTGGCAGTGACTCCTAGAGACAGCAAGATAGAACATTAGGGGATTGACTTGGGTGGTCTCCAGCTTGAAAGCTTATGAACTCATCCTGCTAGATCAGGGCATCCCATGTGTGACACTTCCTGGCTGACTTTGGGCATGTCACAGAAGTGTATGAAGATGCTGGGGCCTTGGCAAAAAGAGACTGAAGTCAGGAAGACCTGAGTTCAAATCTGGCCTCAAATTTAGTAGTATGACCCTGGGCAAGTCACTTAACCTCTTTATTATTTCGGCTGATACTATTATTACTATAGCTAACATTGACATAGCTCTTACAGTGCACTAAGCACTTTACAATGACAATTTCATTTGATCCTTGAAACAATCCTGGGACGTAGGTGCTATTTTATCCCCATTTTACAGATGAGTAAACTGAGGCAAACAGAAGTTAAGGGTCACACAGCTTGTCAGGGTGTGATACTGGATTTGAACTCAGGACCTCTTGACTCCAGAGCTGCCGCTCTATCCACTGAACCACCTAGTTTCCTCAGTGAAGATGATAGTAGCACCTACCTTGTAGAGTTGTTGTGAGGATCAGTGAGAAAATATGTTAAAAGCCCTGAGCAGTCATTCCTTTCCTTCTTCCTGGCACAGAGAATCATGGAAACAGAAATTTAGAGATGAAAATGTATTTCTAGCCCATCCAGTCTAGCTGTTTTGGTTTACAGAGAAGGAAAGTGATGCCTAAATTGACTAAGAGACTTGTCTAAGGTTCTACAGGTAACAAATGGCAGAGGTGAGAGTTGAACCAGGACCTCTGACTTCCAAATCTCCCTTGCCCTCCCTCCCTCAGAAGGCTGCATGGAGATTGCAATAGGGTTGTGTACTTTACACACTGAAAACTACCCCATCCATGTCAGCAAGTCTTCTTCCCAGGTAGGGCCAGGACTTTCCACACTGGGGGCAGCCAAGGATGGGGACCAAGGACTTGTTTGGTATTAAAGGCCTTTGATGTTCAGTGTGGGACCAGAACCACCCGGGACCAGGCCTATAAATATCCTCAGTGCCACTCGTCCAGATGTTGTGAGTCTCTGCCATGGCAACCGCATAACAGGATGTGACTTCTGCTCCTAACAGGGAACAGTGAATGCGCTCCCTGACAGAAGTAACGTGGTGTTCCCTTCTGTGGGTTTGTCCCAAAGGGGCCACCCCATTCTCAAGCCTGACATTAAGTTATTTCCTTGGTGGGGAGGGGTTTGGGAAGTTGGGGGTCCAGTTTGGCCTCAGACATTTGCCCTGGGTTTCTATTGTACCAGCTCACTGGGACCTGCCTTTTCTCTGGAGTCAGAACAGTGGCAGGGATAGAGAGGGGGTGGGCAAATGGTATGTGTGTATGTATATGTTTATGTGTGTATCTTCATGTGTATGTATGTGTGTGTGTTTATGCATGTATGCATGTATCTATGTGTATGCCTTTGTGCATGTGTTTGTGTGTGTTTATATATGAAATCCAGCTTCCCTTGTGTCATTGGACAAATCATGGGACCTCTCTGAGAAAGCAAGGATACACCAGAAACAACAGGAAGAAATACAGCCCCAGCTGAAAGACTTTAGATTCAGAGGGTCTGGGTTCAAATCCTGACTCTGCTGCCTGCTCTCCATGTGTCTTGGGCCAAGTCATTGAACTTTCCTGGGCCTCAGTTTCTTCATCTACAAAATGAAGGAGAAGGTCAGGGATAGACTAGGAGGCCTCTGAGGTTATGAGACCATAGATTTAGAGCTGGAAGAGACTTTAGAGTCCATTAAGTTCAACCCTATCATTTATTTTACAGATGAGGAAACTGAGGCCTGAAGAGATGAAATGATTTGGCTGGGGTCACATAACTGGTAAGTGTGAGAGTCAGGACGTGAGTAGGTACATTGGTGCAGGGATTTTCCTTACTGGGAATTCTTTAGAGCAATGAAAGTAGTCCAAAAGGTGGCAGTAATGTCCTTCGATGGTCCAGGATGGTGACAAGGAAAGAGATGTGGTGCTCCACATACTGCAAACCATCTAGTTCATGGTATTTATAACCAAAAAAGACCTTAGAGATTGTCCAGTCCAGCCCCTTGAATTCTTCAGAGAAGGAAACTGAGGCACAGAGAGGCAGAATAATTTATCTAAAGTCACATGGCAGAGTAGGTGGGTACTTGCGTTACTCACGGATGACCAAATAGATTAGAAAATCTCTTCTGGTGTTTGTTTAAAAAAAATGATAAAAGTCACCATCACGAGGAAAGATGGGCTGGTCCCATAAGCAGAGCAGGGGAACATTGGCAGGGGATGCATGTTCTCTGCTTCAATCCATATCATGTTAAAAGAACTCAAAGACCAGCCCCTCCCCCCATCCCTTCACACGGTGCTCATGGAAGGATGTGGACAAGATGTGGACCCATTAGTGAGGCCATGAATCTACTGTGACCTGCATACTTCATGGGAGCAGCCCCACTGAGAAGTCCAAAGATCTGAGGGTCAAAGTACCATCATCTAGAACCCCCTTTGATGTCCCTTCATTCTGAAAGCAGCAGTACTGACATCAATAAAGGAATCTCTTCTGTCCTTCAGGGCACATGAAGTAGACCTTGAAAGAAAAAATGATTTTAATCACGGGCTTTATTTTTCTCTTGGTGCTCAGTTGTTTCAGTCATATCCAACTCTTCTTGATACCATTTGGGGTTTTCTTAGCAAAGATCCTGGAGTGGTTTCCCATTTCCTTCTCCAGTTCATTTTACAGATGAGGAAATTGAGACAAACAGGGTGAACTGACTTGCGCAGGGCCTTATAGTTAGTAAGTATCTGAGGCTGGATTTGAACTCAGGAAGATGAGTGTTCCTGACTCCAAGCCCAGCGCACCATGCACTGTGCTATCTAGCTACTGGTGTTCATTCCCTTTGATTGGGAAGTACTGGAGCTTCTGCCCCAAATTCAGAGAATTAGAAGGGGCTTCTTTGGAAAATTTGCTTCCCTTTTTGAGGTTTCAGTTCTCTCCTCTCTAAAATTAGTGGAGTGAGCTGGAAGGTCTCTCCTACATCTGACTTTTTCAACTGTAAGTCCCCTCCCAGCCCTGATACCCCTGTTCTAAGGCCCCTCCCAGCTCTGCCATCCCCTGTCCTAAGGTCCCCCCCAGCTCTGACATTCCCTTTTCTAAGATCTCTTCCGGTCCTTTATTTCTAAGTCCTAAGGTCCCTATAAAAGTTGGATGTGTTGGTCTCTCAGGGATTATCCATCTGAGCAGGCTACTCCAAACCTCCAAGCCTCCCACAGGCCATTTTTTAGGTGCCAAATCTCCAAGCGCCCTCAGACAGAGCCTGCCCTTTGCCAGTGTAAACACAGCCACTGTCTTTACTTCAGCAGTTTACAGAAAGAACCATTTCAAGGCCCAAACTGGCCTCTTTACAAGGCCTGGAGAAGACATCCGAATGGTTTGCCTTTAAAGGCAGAATGCAGGGCCCAGGATGAAGGGGCCAACGCACATGGCAAAGGACTCAGGCTACGGCCAGGCTCCGGGCTTCGTTGGTTCCTCCCACCTCCTTTTCTCTCCTCTTCCTGAGGGTGGGGGTGGGACCTTAGGACTCCAATCATTCTTGTTGAAGCAGGTGATAATGGTGGGGCCCCCTCTGACCCCATCTCCTTCCTCTCAAAAAGGCCTGGAAATGGGAGGAGGAACAAATGACTCCTGGCTACAAGCAGTAGAGAAGGTAGCCCACCTTCCTGGAGGGGGCAACGAGTACGGAAAAGCAAGGAGGGTGAGAAAGCTGAGAAACTATTCATCAATACTTCTAGCCTTAGAGTACAGGATGTCAGAGGTGGGAGGGAGCTTAGAACACGGAATGTCAGAGCTAGGAGGGGGCTTAGAACATGGAATGTCAGAGCTGGGAAGGGGCTTAGAACATGGAATGTCAGAGCTGGGAAGGGGCTTAGAACATGAATGGAATGTCAGAGCTGGGAAGGAGAAGTGAAAAGGGAGCAAATAAACTTGATGGCTGTAGAATCTTCCTACCAAAGAGAGTCGTCCTGCAATGGAATGCGCTGCTGTCTTAGGAGGCAGTGGAGGCCCCTGCCTGGAGGACTTTGAGAAGAGGCTGGATGACCATTTGTTGGAGTTATTTGGTGGGGGAGGGGCAATGAGATGAACTGGATCATCACTGATAATAAGTTTAGAAGTGGCAGAGTTGAAGGCAAGGAAAATCCCTTTAGTGGCTAAATGGAGCATGGATGGGATGGGATGGGAGGCAGATAGACCCATCTTGGAGCTAGGGTCCTTCCCCCAGTCTCAACTCCCCAGTCATTATCCATCAGAGCATCCTTTGTGGATTTGGGGACCTGCCTCTGGATGTGCTACAGCCCTCCTCTCCTCTCCCCCCCTCCAGCTACTGAAACTAGGGGAAAGTTCTCATTTCCAAAGTCCTCAAGCTCCATCCAGTGGCTCAATAGATAAGGTTTCATCCATGGAAAGGGTACTAAGCACGACATCACCATCTGCTTTGCCACTGTACCCTAAGCACCATGGAAACTTTCCAACTCCAAACCTTCCTCTATGGGTTGTCATCTCTTCCTATTGGAATGGGAGCTGTCCATTCAGATCTCCAATTCAGCATCTCCAAAACTGTACTCACCACTTTCCCCCAAACCTCCTTTCTTCCTAACTTCTGTATTACTATGGAGGGCATCCCTCCCTTTTCAGGTCCCTAGGCTGCAAACCTAGGGTCATCCTTTGTGTCAACCCCTCCTCCTTTCTTACCTCCCATAGACAATCATTGGGCAGGTCCTATCTTCACAACATCTCTTGAATTTGTCCACTTCTCTCCTCTGACAGTCAATAAACATTTATTATTTATTGGGTGCTAGGCAGAATCCCTGGGGTTTATAAATGTTCTGCATTTCCTGAAGGGGTACAATGGCATGGTGGGGCTATGTCTTGACTGTGCCTTAACTGGATTTCAGTGAGGCAGAATTGCAAAAAGTCATCAACTTCACCCTCTTCCTGAGTCATCAAAGTTCAGTGGCAGGACAAAAGTCTGAGTGCCTGGTGATAGCCTGGGATGCAGTGAATGGCCTTGGTGTCTTTGATGTCTGATCAAACTCTAAGCACCCCAGCTTCATGGCTGGTGGAACAAATTCTTTTCATCTGCCCAGGAAGTCATCACATGATTAGGGTAGACTTACCTCTGAATCACCAATGGGTTTGAGGACTATCAGTTACCTTCAACCTGGTTTAGACCATCTACAGAAAAGGTTCTACTGGGGTGTGGTGACTGTCCATGCTACAGCTTCTTGGAATCACAGGTGAGAGTTGGGTGACAGGTGGCCACCAAAGGTAGATAAATGGCCTTCACTCACACCAGAGGTGCTTATCCTCCCAGAACACCCCATACTCCTGGGGGATACCAATACAAGTTGAACACAGATACTCCCTACCTCAAGGAGCTGACAATCCTATGGGGAACATAACCCACAAAGGGAGTTAATAAGGAATAAGGGGAAGGGCTAGGAGAAGGTGCCGAGCTGGTGTAATGGTAATTATGAGAGTTAAAGATCTTCCCCACCTCTTAAGTAAAGTTTGATAAGGGGAGATTTGTTTTGTAGGAAGGCCCACATCTTTTGTTAATTTCAGATGAGGCACTAGGTCTTAAGGGTTGTGATGCCCTCTGGCTCTGAGAAGTATATACTCCGAGGTGAGATTTTATTTTCAGACTTACTCATTGGAAGTGTTTGTTTGGCCAGAGACTCTGAGCAGTCCTAAGGAGTCCCCCAGCTTTGAAAATCCAGATGTTGGTGCTTCTCTGTCTCTGGTAACTATGCATGTAGTAATGGTCCGACAGGTGGATCTGTTGATCTGCAATGTATGTATTGCTTACGGTCAGACAGTCGGAAGCCCTGCCTGTTGGTCTTTCTTTGTATTTTCTCTGAAGTTCAGGGTGCTTTTTCCCCTGAACTAAGTGAATTATGTATGTGCTTGATTAAAGTAGATTGTTGACCCCTCAAAAGTTGCTTTCTTTTTAGAAAAGCAGATGTAAGAACCTATAGAGCTGGCCCTCCTGTGTATACCAGGGTCCTTGCTGTTACACTTGTGAGCCAGATGGAGGGTCTAAAGAAGTCCAGAAATGGTGTAACTGGCGGGAAAAAGGGAGGACTCTGAATAACACCAAGACTAGGATACAAGTGTGTTACTTCCTGCCTGAATATAGCAAAAGCCATTGTTCACTACTATACCCAAACTGTGGGAGAACATTATGAGCTCAGACACATTGAGTCTTGGCTCTGACATAGGCATGTTGTTTTGGTCCTTTTTGAAGGATAACCACCCACTGTTGCAGTAACCTTCTAGTTGGTCTCCCTGCCATGAATCTTTTCCCACTCTAGTTCATCCTCCACTCAGTATGCAGAGTGATCTTCCTAATGTGCAGGTTTACAGATGGCTAGAGAGTGCCGTGGAGAGAGCTCAGATTCTGGAGGCAGGAGGATCAGAATTCAAATTTGACCACAGACACTTGATACTTACTAGTTGCGTGACCCTGGGTAAGTCATTTAGCTCCAGTTGCCTCATGCTGCCCCCCAGAATAAAAAAAATCCTAATGTTAGGTCTGACCATACCATTATTCCCCTACTTAATAATGACCAGCGGTTATCCCATCTCCAGTATAAAATACAAAATCCTTTGGTTTTCAAGGCCCTTTACAACATGGCCTCCTCCTACCTATCCAATCTTCTGGACCTTCTTCTCTTTCATATTCTCTGTAATCCAGTGATACTGGCCTCCTGGCTATTTATTCCTCAACTAAGACAATCCATTACCTACCTATGCATTGTTCTCCACGTCTGAAATGTTCTCTCTCCTCCTCTTTCCTTCCTCCCCCTCCCTCCTCCTCTCTCCCTCCTCCTTTTGCCCTCCTCCCTCCCTTGTTCTCCTCCTCCCTCCTTCTCTCTCCCCCCTCCTCTCCCTCCCTCTTTCTTCTCTTTTCTCCTTCTCTCCTCCCTCCTCTTCCTTTCCCTCCAAGCTTCCTTGGCTTCTATCCAGTCTTTTCTCCAACCCCACTTTCTATAACAAGCCTTTACCAGGTTCCTCCCACACTACCAGTCCCTTCCCTCTGAGATTATCTACATTTTACTCGCGTGCATTTTGTGTAATAGCTGGCTGCCTGTTCTCACCTTCATCAAACTGTTACTTCCTGAAGTGGAGAGCTGTAACCCCTTGATGATGCCTGGCACAAAGGAAAGGCCTAATGCTTGTTGCCTTTATCTGATTTGCCTTCCGGGTCCTACATGGCACATTCTGGGTCAGCTGGATGCTTTCCCACTAACCACCTTTGCTCTCTACTGATTCTGTTCAGATGAAACAATGTCCTCCTGAGTTCCACCCCATCAGGTCCAGATGAAAATGTCCCTGCCAGGCAGCTCTCTCTTTCTCATCTCCGAACACTCCTAACATTTATCTCTTACTGAGCTAAATTCAACGTTATAAAAATGAAAACAATTAGTACCTGCTCTTGTGGAGGAGGGAGTACCCAGAGAAGGAAGTCCAAAGGATGGAGTGAAGAGGACAAGGTTCTTTAGAAAATTTTGAGAAGGAAGCTAGATCAAGCATTTATTAACCACTTCTATGTGATGGGGATTGTGCTAAGCATTCTGGGGATGCAAATCCAAGTAGAAAGACAATCCTGCCCTCAAAGAGCTTACCTTCCAAAGAGGGACAATGCTACTTACAGGAGAGACATCATGATGTGAAGTAGGTCGGAAAGCTGCACAGTGGCCTGGTTCTGCTCCAGATAATGCAAAAGTTAACTTATCAGACCCTAGAGTCTCAGGGGCAGACAGAACTGAAGTCCAAAGTCCCAGGTGGGAGAAAACTACCATCTGAGAGTTGGGAGTTGGTGTGCTTGGTGATTGGTTTGTGATTGTGATTCTTGGTTTCCCTTAATTCCAGGGATTCTGCACTCAGAGAAGACTCACAACTGTCTCCATTTAAAGGGTTAGCTTGAGAAAGAATTCTGCTTGGCCCCAGAGAGCAGAGCTGGGAAGTGATGGTGGGAACTGCTAAGTGGTAGATTTAGACTTCTCCTAAGGAAACTGGATGGCAAGGTGGCGCCATAGTGCACAGAGTGCCAGGTCCAGAGTCAGGAGGACCTGAGTTCAAACTCAGCCTCAGACTCTTACTGGCTATATGACTCTGGGCAAGTCCCTTAACCCTGTCTGCCTCAGTTTCCTCATATGTAAAATGAACTGAAGAAGGAAATGGCAAACCTCTCCAATAGCACTTCCAAAAAAACACCAAATGGAGTCATGAAGAATTGGATAGAACTGAACAACCAGGAAAATTTCCTAAGAATTACAAATATTCAAAAGAAGCATGAGAGCCTTGGGAGGTAGTGAGCATGTCCCAAGTCGAGGCCTTTTAGGGAGAGATGTTGCAGAAGGGACACATTCACATTAGAGTGGATGGTCTCTGAGGTCACAGTCAGTTCCAACCATGAGAATCAATGACTAGGAAGCTGGTGGTTTAGGGGCAAGAGTGCATGTAGGAGGGGAAGATGATGGTATACATCATGATGACTACATCTTAGACTTAGGGCTCCCCAAGGAGCTCCCACAGACTACATACCACACAGAGCACAGTGTAGGCAGCTAAGTAAAAGTTTGTTGAATGACTGCTGGATGTTGCAGGAGCTCAAGAGGGCCTGGGCTCCCTGCTAACAAAGATATAATTAGCAGTTCTGGTGCTTAGGGGTGAACAGCACTTAACATGTCCTCTAATTACCTTAAGTCAAATTTAGTTGGGCAGGTATGTGTTATGGGGGAGGGGAGGGTCCTAAGACTTCAGGGACCCTTTGTGAGGAAAAGAGACTGGATGTTGTCTTAACAGCAGGGGGAAGCATATGTCAGGAAGCCATTTGCTGGGGTGGGGATGGGGGGGACACTGAGGGGGAGGGGTATGGTTAGATTGGGAAGAGTTCCTCTGGGATATGGCCACCAGCTGGAGAAATACATCTTCCATCTAGCAGCTATTCATTTTAATAAATTATTCTTGCTTACTTTAGTGGCAAAGTTAGCGCGAAGTCCCTCCTAATAGTCCCTCATCCATCCCGTGCTTTCTGGAAATGTTGAATTCTCCAACGTTCAGAGATGGAAATTTGTTACTACCAATTTATGATTATAAATACTCATATATAAATAAATATTCATATGTACATATCATATCAATATTTAATTATATAATATTAATATATAACAGTATATAATATTAAAATATGTTAATATTATAATATATAAAAATATTAATACTCACATATAAACAACTCATGTATATGATACAAAATATGCATGAGTACATAGACCTTATGTTAATTTTTACCCAGTGAAGTATAAAAAGTGTTAGTATAACTCAAATTTTAGCACTCTAGGCAAAGATTCTGTTTTCCCTACCCTAGTTACTGTACTATCTACCAACTGATGGGTAGATAACCCAAGTTGCTAATAAGATGAGGAAGGGGCTCATTCACAAGCTTCAATTTTGGTTCTGGTGCTAGGCTTCTGCTATTTTACCCTCTCATCTTTCCAGGCACTTAAATGGAATTTATCAGTAACCCAGGGTAAAGACTATTGATGATAGCTGTTATTGGCAAGAACTGAGGACCACAGTATTGGTTTCTTGTCAGTCAGGGACTCCCTGCTGCTTGTGGGTACTCACCCACACCACAGAGCACACAATTTGAAATAAGCTGTCAAGTCATTTGTACAGGAAAAAAAGTTTATTTTCCTTATGAGAAGCACACACATTAGATACAATACGCATGAACCAAAAAAAAGTGCATTATTCATCTTCTACCATAAATTCACAGTACAAAAGATACTGCCTCTTAAATATATATGTAAAAAAAAAAGACCAGAAGGAAATGGATGAATATTGATACCATAATAAGAGCAATGCTTGGTGACAGCTTTTGGTTACTCACTTACCCCTTTGGAAAAGTCAGATGGTAACTAGCCTAGGCTTGGGTGGAAATGGAGGTGGTTGGTGGTAGATAGGTTGACCTTCCTTGACACATTCCCAAAGATAAAGAGGGAAATAAAGACTGGCTCAGATAGTAACAAAGGAAGAATAAACATGGTACATGTGTGAGTTGGAGGATAGTGGGCTGGGCAAAGTACCATGCTATAGTCATGATGTCCTGCAGAGCTCCATCACCCTCCACTTATCCAATGACCTCCAGGGACCATAGAAGGAGCTCTAGACTAGAACTCTGAAGGCTAAAGTTCTAGCTTTGACTGAACACATATTGGTGGTATGAGCTTGGCTGATACATGATTTCACTTCAAGAGAAGTGGAGACCTTGAATTGAGGACCTCAGCGAGTCATAAATAGTCCAACCTCTACCTCAAACAAGAATTATTGCCCACACCTCTGCCCAAACTAGAAGGTTGGACAAGACAGCTTCCAAGGATCCAAAGGACCCTATTTGAGGAATCTAGAAATGAAATGCTAAGTCTCTCACTACCTATTCTGAGTATATCTCACTAGCAATGAGTACCAGTGCTTTCTGGCAATGGAATTTTGAATCTTCTGAGATCCAGAGACAGGACTTTGGAATTTCTAACCCATACAGACATGCACACATGAACTTATATCCCTAATTCAGTGGAGGAAGAGGAGAAATGCTGTAACAGTCCCAATGTCAAAATAGCAGGCTGCCTCCAGAAACCAAAAAAGCCATCACCTATAGGATCAGTGCAGTGGAAGAGCTTAGCATAAATACACAGTATTTGTAAAGGATCATTAAGGCACTCAATTGTAAAAACTCTAATTACAGTACAAGGAGGGAGGGAGGGAGGGGAGACAGCTCTTCTCATGCAGTGAGGCTAAGAAATCACCAAGTAGGGGAAGGGGAGAGGAACAGGGACTCCAGTTAGGGACACTCCTTTTTAAGATGCCATGTCAGAGACTGAACCTGATGATTCTACAAAAAACTAAAATGAAAACCCTACAAAATCCCCTATTTCCAAAGGACAGAGTCACAACATGGTATCACTAGAGATCTTTCAGGATGACAGCGTGTGGGAGAGATTTGCATGTGGGTGAAGAAAAATTATTGGGTTCAAGTGATCTCTATATTCATATATATATAGATACATAAATGTATATCTACACATCTGTGGGATAAACCTACACCCACTTGTACACACACACATACATATTCACCAGAAGGACAGATGACTAAAAAATACAGTTGGACTTTAGGGATCAAGCAGCATCATTTGGCATGCGATGGACCATCAAAGCATCCATGGTGGAATGAGGAGACCGTGTAACTTTATCTTGGCTGGTAAGAGCCCACCAGTGGTTTGGATCTGTGTCTGTTTCTCTAGGGACAGTTCAATGTCTCTAAGCTGGGGTGCAGGAGTCAAGAGGGGGATCTGACATGTGGCTGGCCCAAGGGAGTCAGAGGCACTGCTGTATTTTCTATCACAAAGGGTGTGTCTAAGGTGACAGTCCTTGTGTTTGTATTGACTACAACAAACGTACAACATCACACTTGGGAACAACCACAGCAATTTGTGCTTGGCCAAGATGGTCAGTGCTTGTTCTACAATGAGACATAAGCATGGTGGGAGGTGATTTCAAAAATTTTTTTCAGGGAGTTGGGGATGTGTCCTATTGCTTTGTCTGCAGGAAAAGTTGAGAGGCCTGAGGCTGAGAACGAGGCCTGGAGGTTGCAGGGACGATGGAGAAAGCCTTCAGAGAGTCCAAGTATTGGAACATGATTTCACTAATAAATTGTGCTCTTGTGGAGCTGGAAGGTATCTCCTGAGCTGCTTCCCAGTCACCACCACCTCATCTGCATGCTGTCCCATGATTCTGTGCTGAGAACCAGGGGCAGCTGCTGGAGGTCAGGGAGGAGGAAACTGACCCATCCTTGAAAAGGAATACAACTGAGGAAACCGAGGCAAGTGAGTGGTCTTGTAGGGAACATCAGAATGAAGAAATGAAAACCTACATCTGCCAAAGAAAGACAAAGCTGGTTTCCAATATCCACTGTGGTTTCTTCCTCATCCCCAGAGATCTCCAAAGCTTTACAGAGAAGGTTCCCAGAGAAGGGAACCCCAAATATATTTGCATAGGATCACAGATTTATGTCTGGGTGTGAACAAACAAAATCTCCTAGTCCCATCCTCTCATTTTACAGATGAGGAACTGATGCTGAGGGGAGTGACTTATTCAAGGTTACTCACCAAGTGAATACAGGCAGGATTTGAACCCAAATCCTGACTCCAAAACCAGTGCTCTCAAATTTTACCAATGGCTATGATGTTTGAACAATGATAACCCTGAGAAAAGATGGAGACAGCTCTAGGGATGAGGCTGAACTCACCATGTTTTCCAGCCTATTCAGTGTTTTTTGGACACAGGTCTGTCCAAAGGAGGCCTTGGTGATGGTTTTGTCCAGGTCAATGGCTAATCTCTGCCTACCGATGTCTGCCCTATTAATGTTAAACAGGCTCCTCCTCCCCAGTCTACTCCTTCCTCTGGATGGTGAGAAACTTTCAAGTCTCCCACTGGGGAGACTCAGAGGAAGTAGCACTGGTTTCATCTCTAGTGCCAAGGTCAGTCTCTTTGACGTGCTGTCTCAGAATGGGCAGCGATGTCTGCCTGAAGTAAGAGGACACAGATTTCTCCCTTTAAGAGTAGAGCAGCTGTGGAATTTTCCCAATAAACCTCTTTAGAAAATTCCTCACTCTCATGCATAGGGCCACAGATGGAAAGCAAGTTTTCCATCACCCTCTCTTTCTAAAGACTGTTTTAACCTGAAAACCATTGTATCATTGAGAAGTAATTTGGCAAAAAGGTGATAATCCTCTAAGAGGCTGATTTTTTTTGGCTGATGGAGAAAAACACATCCATACAGGCTTCAAGAGAGCACGGGACAGATTTCGAGTCGGGACAATGTAGATTCGACTCCTGATGTTGACATCTACTAGCCCTGTGACCATGGGCCAGTCACTTCTCTCAATGTCAAGGCAACTCTTTTGAAAGTTGGAACTTGCACAGCTGCCAGTGGGAGGGGCTTCTGTGGGTGGAGTAACCTGAACTGATACAATCACTGGCTGGGACCAAACATAAGGGGGAGATGATGGATTTCAGTGAGGAAAGTGGAAATTTGGAGAGGTGGGGAATGGATGTTTTAAAAATAAGATAAGGGATGGGAAGATCCTACAGGTCATAGCTCAAGTCAAGTCGAAGAATTAACTATCCCTGCCATGGCTCACCCTAGACCACAATGCTTTCTGTCTAGATCAGACACTTTCTTGTAGATTTTGTGCCTTTCTAAAAGAGGATAGTAAAATAATAGTAGAAGTAAAACAAAAACAGAAAATCAGGGCAGTTAGGTGGCATAGTGCAGAGAGTGCCAGGTTAGAATCAGGAAGACTTGAGTTCGAATCCAGCCTGACACTTATCTGCTGTGTGACCCTGGGCAAACCACTTCTATCCTGTTTGCCTTAGTTTTCTCATCTGTAAAATGAGCTAGAGAAGGACATGGCAAACTACTGCAAGAAAACTCCAAATGGGGTCACAGAGAGTCAGACATGACTGAAAGAAGAAACAGTAATAGGAAGAACTGGTGCTTTAGAAGGAGCGGGAGATTGGAGAGTAAGGGACAGAAAGGACTTTGGAAAATATCTAGCGAGAACATCTTCATTCTACAGCTAAGAGGGGAGTAACTTGCTCAAGGTCATACATGGAGTAAGCTGGACCATCTCTAGTCATCCTGATTGACATCTGGCCACTGGACCTAGATGGCTCTGGAGAAGAAACTGAGGCTAGTGACTTTGCACTCCCTCCTTCAAATCCAATGCAAGTCATGTCATCTTCTTCCTGATGTCACGGTCCTCTCACCCCAAGACTCAGTGTTTCTTTCACTCTCCTAAGATCACCTAGTTCAGGATTTCTTAACTGCAGGGGTGAACTTGTCTTTAAAACTATTTTAATAATCATATTGAAATAAAGTTGGCATCTTTTGTAATCCTATGCACTGCAGGGCTGGGTAGAGAAGCTGGGAGTGGCAGGCTCCTAAACCACAGCAGGTGCCTTTGGGATGAAGGCTCCCTCAGCCCACTCTTTCCATTTCCTCCTATCCATTCTCCTCAATTTTATGAAAGCTTCCAGATTCTTGGCCTAGGGCAAAAATGTCATTATGGAAAAACTCCAAAGCTTCTCCCTTTATCCACGCTGGGGCCTGTTCAACACAAAGACAAGATGATGGGTGAAAAGTATGCTAAGGGGGCGGCCCTAGGCAGGGGGAGCAGGGAAAGGGCCCAGGCTTTCTTTCTGCAGTGAGGTGTTATCTTAAGAGGGTGGTGGACAGGGCTGGACAGTTTAAGTGCCATGACCTACTGGGGAAGCCATTCCTTGAGGTCTCTTAATAGGGTGCTTCTCTGAGCGTTACTGGCCACCTTCCTTCCTCAGGCCTAAGCCCAGAGCCTGCTTTCCTCGTGAGATTTAGTTGTTAAAGAGTTCTCCTGCTCTGTCCATAATCCCTTGGACCTTAAGTCACTTTATTTTAATCTGTGCTCCTGCCCCCAGTGCCCATCCTGAGTCCGATTCCAGCATCTCAAAAATGATCCTTTCTCCATTTTCAGTGGGATGAGGTAGAGAGAAAAAGAAAAAGCACAGTGCTAGAACAGAGGGGTGTAGAATTTAGAATCACAGAACATAGAAAGTGGGAGCTAGAAAGGCATTAGAGAATGTCAGAGCTTGGAGGGGCCTTAGAACAGGGGATGTCAGGGCTGGGAGGGGCCTTAGAACAGGGGATGTCAGGGCTGGGAGGGGCCTTAGAACAGGGGATGTCAGGGCTGGGAGGGGCTTACATTTAGGGTTTTGGAATGCTGGATCAAGCGTCAGTGGGACAGTGAATTAGTCTGAGAACCTGGTTTCTGATCCCAAACCTGCCCCTGTACCACTTTGGGTAAGTCATCTGATTCAAGTATTACCATCCATTCCCTATGGCCCTCATTATCAGGGGCTTGGAGTCACAGGAGCACAGATTTGGGGCCAGCAGAACATAGAACCCTAGATGTCAGAGCCCAAGGGACCTCAGAACCAGAGGTTCTGATTCTACAAGGAGTCCTTTTGTGATTGAGAAGGAACATGTGTAAACATCTCTGATGTACTTCAAGGAACTAGTTATTTGTCTCAGAGAATCTGTCCCCAGATGACCCTGGAGGAGACCATAGGAAATTAAAAAATGACCCACCTAAAAAACAAATAAAGGCCCCATAATTACCTCCATCTCCTCCTGATATGGGAAATCAGTGTGAACTGCTGATCTTGAGCTGTTGGCTGTTAGTAAAGAAATGGTCCAAGACAAACAGAAGGGAATTCTGGGTGCCCCCAAGGACCTGGTGATATCAAGACAAGACTATGAGATAATATTTGAAAGCCCAGTCCCTGGTACAGAGTAGGTAGGTGCTTAATAAACGGTTGGCCCCTTCCTTCTCCTCTTACTACCCTTGCAGAGCTATCAGGAAGGATGGAAACCCTCATGGAGGGTGTATGGGATACAGTGGAGAGGGCTGGCCCCTTTCCTGAGGGTGTTATTTCCTTAAGGTTTCTATGAAGAAACCACAGCAGGAATACTGAGAAAGCCTAGGATTCACCTGTCCACAGGCCCTCTGATCCAGAGACACCATAGTTTTCAAAACATGAAATTCCAAGACATTCAGATCAGTATAAGGACAGAATTCAGGAGAGTGAAGATGGAGAGATCCTTCGCCTCCAAGTTCTCCATGATGAAGCTCAAGTCTGGGCAGTCAGCATTGACAGTGTTAGAATGGCACCCATCCCCCAGCCTACTACCCTTCCAAAACCACAACTGACAACTGCTCCTCAAAGAGATCAAATCCTGACCAATCGACCTGGGCAATGCCCAGGGACCCTAGCACCCCCACATCTTCCCTTGACTTTCATCTCACTATTCTGAAGCATTGTTAAAGTTTTGGGGTACCAGAAAAACCATACTTTTTGTTTGTTTGCTTTGGAAAAGTCCCTTCTGATGTGATCATTCTCAGGAACGAGCCTTGGGGGGGTTACCAGAATTTTGTTTTTGTTTTTTAAACAAGAACGAAAACCCCAAATGAAACAGAAAACAGAATAACAAAAGCCTGCCAGAACAGAGGTAGAATTGATATTGTCCTAGAAGAGTCTTCCCACATGAGCCCAAATGAGGTGGAGCTTGTGTGGCTGCCGTGATGGGATCACCACGATGGGATCACCATGATGACTTTGCATTTCAGCAGGCTCTGGAACTCAGTGGGGTACTGACAAGGGATTTGCTTCTGCAATACCCTTATTCTGGAAATGGACAACCTGGGTATTTCAGTCATGTGACCTGTAGGAAATTCCTGGTTCTTTCAGACCATTCAGTGTCTACTAGATTTCTTGTGCTATATATTTTGTTATTGATTTCCCACTCATGAACCCTTTCAGCTATGGCCTGAGAGAGGGGGAGGAAATCTTAAAATAATTTCAGTTTTAGATGATAAACCAAGATGTCAGGAGTTGACCACAAGAAATGGGGATAATGTGAAAATATGACTTGGGGGGTGGTGGGGAAGGAGGTCAATGTAAGTATGGGTCAACTTCTGCCCATCCACAGGGCACTTGTCAAGTTTCCTGGGGAAGACTTCCCTGACAATTTCAAGGTCAGGGGTGGGTTCCTAGGGGCTGAACGGGGCTCCTGTGACAAGGAAGACTCGCTTAGCTTGGCATCCTGGGAGTCTACAATGGTTGACACGTCTGCCTCGCTGGATAGATCTTCTGAGGAGAAGTTGAGGCTCCCGAGCTTGGCCAGAGAATGGGAGCGCTTCAGTGGGGAGGAGACGGTCAAGCCAGCCAGCCGGAGGCGAGTTTCAATCTCTTGGGTTCGCTGCTTCACCAGGCCTGGCTTCCCACGTACGCTGTGGATGCTGTCGCTGCTGGAACTTCGGGTCAGATTAGAGCTCATGGAAGAGGAAGTGGGAGTGTAGCAGATGGTCTTGAGGAAGTCTTTGGAGAAACTGCTGGTGTGGTCCAGCCGGCAGAGGAAGGAGGGCCCAAAGCTCTTCTGGGAAGCCCCTTCCAGAGGGAGGGCAGCCTCCAATTTCTTGAAGTCACCCCCAGTTTCACCAGGGGAAGGAAGGGATGCTAAGGGGCATGCCCCGCCTTGGGGGGGAACCAGCTCCTGGCATTCCTCAGGGATGCTGGCTTCCAGCCTGCTGCTGGGGGGATTATCTCGAAGTGGGGATGCCTCAGTGGGGATCCCCTTCAGGCGCTCCAACTCTTTGGTGTGCTTCCGGACCAAGCCTGCTTTCTGTAGCTGGATGATGGATTCCTGGTGTTGCATCAGGTAGCTGTTGGCTGTGGGCTTGGCCAACTCTTTACTGAACAAGAGAAGCCTCAGGTCCTTGGTGGCCTTGGCATCCTTCTTGGTGGCTGGGTCTTCTTTGACTGCCTCTAGGCTAGGGAGGCTCTTTTCACAGTGAGAGTTCTTCAGGAGGCCTAGTGACTTTGCCAGGACTTTCTGAGATTCCTTGGAAGGGTTCGAGATGTTGCTTGGGGGCTCCTCAGCAGATCTGCTGCTGCTGAAGGAGGCTGGGAGCAGGGCTGGAGAGCTCTCTCCAGGGCCCGGGGAAATTCTCTCCAGAAGCCGGGACTTGCTGGATGTTGGGTCCACTGGGGAATGTGTCAGATGGGGCAGAAGGGAGGGCTGGGTACAGATGGCAGGGGAGTTGAGTTTCTCGCACTGTTCCCCAAAAGTCTCTGGTGCCGCCCTCGGGGTCGAGTACATACAATCAGTGCAGGACTGGTAAGAAGGCTTCACTTTGTTCAGGATTCCAAATATGGCATCATGCTAGAAGGAAATAAAGCAAAGTGAGATAGGAACATCTGAATGGAAAACAAACGTATTCATTCTACAGAGAAGGCAAAAATTGACCTTAATTCCTAGGCAAGGAAAGGTTAGAAATTCTCATGTGAGAGAGGCAGCCTGGCCAGTGGATTGAACTGAAGTCTGCAAGACCTGAGTTCAAATTCTGCCTCCTGACCTTTACTAACTGTGTGAGTCTTTGCTTTACCATCTGTAAAATGGGGACAGTAATATCTGTGGTCTTCCCCTCACCAGGTTGTTACAAGGCCCAAATCAGTATGATATGGTGAAAAGAAAGTGGGATGGATTTGGAGTCAAAGGACCCAGGTTTGAAACTCATCTTTGCTACTTATTAGCTGTATAACCCTGGGCAAATCACTTACTCTCCTTAGACCTTGGTTTCTCAAAATGGGAATAGGAGATCTGGACTTGATAATTTTGAAGATTCCCTCCAAGGCCTGATGTATCCTAGAATAGTAGTTCTGAAGTTGAAAGAGATCTTAGAGATCATCCAGTTCAACTTCATTTTGTAGATAAAAGAAACTGACTCAAAAAAGGATGATGTTACATGACCAAAGATATTCGGGCATAAGGTACAAAGCCAGGATATAAACTGAGACCCCCTGGCTCCAAATCCAGCAGACTTTCCACTGCTCAATCCCAAATGCCTTATTTTGTTTTCTAAAGAGAGAACCAGGTCCAGTGGATAGAGGATTGAACTTAAAGGTAGCCTGTTCCAGAGGAAGGGCCACCTCAGATAATGTACTAACTAGGTGACCCCAGGGTAAGTCAGATAACCATTCTGTGCCTCAGCTTTCTCAAATGTAAAAAGAGGATGACTTAGATGTTCTTGGAAGTTTCTTTAAACTCTGGATCCAGGATCAAATGGCTTCTTTGCCTCAGCTGACAGCCTCAGAGGTTTTTCCAGCTCTAAGTCTATGAGCCTATGAAACTTGGGTTCAAATTTTGCTCCAGGCACTTACCAGCTCTATGACTCTACACAAGTCATCCAACTTAAATGACCCTAAGTTTGACATTCTGTAAAATGGGGACAATATAATTACCTGCCTCACAGGTTGCAGAAGGGTACAGTGATTAACCTTGAATTAAGAGAGGGTGGGGATCTTCCTGTAGAAGGTGGGGTTTTAGTTGGGAAGCTGGGAGGTAGAGATGAGAAGAGAGTGCATCATGGGCTTGGGGGACAGACAGAGAAAATGACCACAGCTGAGGGAAAAATGCGTGGTCTTGTTTAAGTAACAGCTAGGGGGTTGGTGTCACTGGATGGAGAGCACATGGTGGGGGTGGGGTTAGAGGACTGGAAAGGTTTGGAAGGTCAAACATTCTGGAGGCAACGGAGAATCACTAGAGTTTATGGAGTTGGGGGTGTGGCAAGCCTTAGGAAAATCACTTTAATTGCTGGAGGATGGACTGGTGTGGGGAGAGACCTGAGGCAGGCAGACTCACCAGTAGGCTACAGCAGTAGTCCAGCTGGGAGAGGATAAGGGTCTGCATTGGAAAGGGGCCAGTTTCAGAAGAGGGGAGGGGGTATATTCAGGAGATGTTATGAAGACAGAATCAATGAGACTTGAGCAGTGATTGGCTACGGGGAGGAGGTGAAAGAGTGAGGAATCAAGGATGACCCTTAGATGTTGAGCCTGGAGCACATGGAGGATGGTGTTGTCTTTAACAGTCATAAGGAAGATGGGAGGATGGTTTAGGGGGAAGGATAATGAGTTCTGCTTGGGACTTATTGAGTTTAAGATGTCTATGGGGCAGTGAAGTGCTAGAAGTAAGAATCCAGGAGCTTTTGTACCCCTCTTTCCCCCATACCTTGACTCATGTGTAGGTGAAAAAAAGACCTGATAGATCAGAATAGATCACAGAGGTGGAGTCTGGAAGGCCTGAGTTCAAATTCGCCTTCAGTTACTAGCTGTGTGACCTTGGGCAAGTCACTTCACCTCTGCCTGCCTCAGTTTCCTCATCTGTAAAATGGTGAGGATAACAGTATCTACCTCCCAGGGACAACTCAAATGAGATAATTATTTGTAAAGCACTTCATGAACCTTAAAGCAGTGTCTAAGTGCTAGCTATTACTATTTCTGTTTTAACTTGGCACAGGACAGCCAAATGCAGTAAAGAATGCAAGAGTGGTAATCCTGGAAATGCTGTCATTTACTCAGGGTCACACAGCTGACTAGTCACGGAGCTGGGCTTTGAACCTAATTTCTTTCCAAATGTAGTGCTTAGCACCATGCCTGGAACACAGCAGGCCCTTTATCAATCCTAGCTGACTCCTTTTGCAATACCTTGGGTGAGGGCACTTGGCAAAACCTTCCCGTTGCTTCAGAAATAGGGAATGAGGGACAAAAGGAGATCACCGAAGGTCAATCCTCTCTTCTACGGAGGAGGAAGCTGAGGCTGGGAGCATAGGATCATAGATTTAGGGCTGAAAAAGCTCCGAGAGGGTCTCATTTTACAAAGAAGGAGATGGGAAGCGACTAACCCAGGGTCACACAGCTGCTAAGTGCCTGAGGGAGGATTTGAACCCAGGGCTTCATGATTTCGGTTCCAATGGCATCTCTCACACCATGCGACCTCCCCGGTGGAGATGTGATTTGGCCAAGGTCACACCAAGTGTCAGAGCTAGAGGGGCGGGGGAGGGGAAGGCAGCACTGCCCCCCCTTCCTTAGGGTACCTCAAGATCTTCAGGGCACGCTCTTTTGCTGTTGTTATTATTGACATTCTCTTTGAAGTGGAGACGGCTTTCCGGCGGCTGGCTCAGGGGCCGAGGTCGCCTCGCAGCCCCCGGGCTCTCATCCCGCTCCATCTCCTCCACCTGGGCCAGGGAGCCGCTCAACGCCCTGGGGACCCCAAACTCCAGTCTCTTCCTGACTTCCTTGTCACACAAGCTGGAGCCTTTCTGGGGATGTCTGGCTGGCTCTGGTGCTGCCTCTCCACCCAGCAGAGCATCTCTCTCCAGGTCCTCCAGCTGGATGAAGTCGCTCCCATTTCCTGAGGAATTTGGGAGGGGGTCTGAGAGCTGGTGGAAGCAGTAAGGAAAAGCTGGGCCCCCAGGGGCCTGGGTGTCCAGGAGCCCAGGTTGCTTGGGGCTGTCCAGGGGGGCCAGCGGGGTCTCCAGGTCAGCATCCAAGCTCTCCATGAGAAAGGCCCCAGGGCCAGGGGAGTCGTCAGCCCCCTGTGGGAGGCTATGTTCTGTTTGCTGTCTCCATAGCTTATTATGGCGCTGTTTGCTGTGGGGAGAAAAGGCAGAGGGTGGTCAGCCTAGAACCATGGCCTTGGTGCTCAGAGACAGGTTCTCATCTCCTCCTCAATTCCTGGGCTGCTGCTATCGCCCCCTGTGCCTCATGCTTCAAAGGAGGGGATTGGCCTAGATGATCCTTAAGGTCCTATCTACCTTTAGCTTTTTCTTCTAAGGACCTTCTTAGACCTGACAATTGACTTTCTAGAGTCTCTCTAAGCCCTGATGTTCTAAGTTCTAAGACCCTTCCCTGGTTCTAAATTTCCTTCCTGATCTGACGTTCCCTGTTTTAAGGTCCTTCCCAGCTTTGACATCCCCTGTTCTAAGGCCACTCCAAGTTCTGACATCCCTTGTTCTAAGGCCTCTCCAAGTTCTGACATCCCTTGTTCTAAGGCCCCTTCCAGTCCTGAAATCCCCTGTTCTAAGGCCCTTCCTAGCCCTGACATTCTCTGTTCTACGGCCCCTCTCAGCTCTGACATCCCGTTCTGAGGCTAGCTCTAGTTCTAACATGTTTTCTAAGACCTCTCCCAGTACTGAAACATTACAAAAAGTCTACACTGCCAAGCAGCTTCATTGGGGATGAGTCAGGAATGGGTTGCTGACAGGTCCCAAGAGTCCTCAGAATTGAGGGCCAGGCTCTCTGCTTAGGCAGGAGGCAAGTTCCTCCTTCAGTTTAGGCTCTAGATGGTGAAATAATCAGAGAACCAACCACTCATCAGGACAGGCACAGGAAGGTGGGACTCTAGTCCTGCCACTAACCACTGGACTTCAGTCGAGCCTCATTTATTTAAAGTAAATGATAAATCTGAGGGTGGCTCCTCCTACCTACAGTCAAAGGTGATGCGAGCTAAGGAACGGTAGACAGAGTTCAAAATCCAGACCCAGGACGAGAATGAGCAGCAGACAGCAGCCCAAAACGTGCCCTGTCCTCACCTATCTTTGCCTCAGTGTGAATTATTTATAGCTTGGTAATAAATATCTTTTCTGTATTTTTTTGGTAAAAAGACTAAAAATGCTAGAGGTCATGATAACAATGAAAGGTTCAGTGCCAGTTATAGGCAGCCAAAGATGTAACGTGTCCATGGAAAGAGCCTCGCATTTGAAGTCCCAGCTATCTGGATTCAAATCCTAGGTCCGGCATTTCTTACATATGTAGTAGGCCTGGGCAAGCGCCTTCTCCTCTTTGGGCCTTAGTTCCTCAATCTTCAATTCAATTCAACAAACATTTATGAAGCGTCTACTGGGTACCAGGCATTGTGCTAAATCCTATGGATACCGATAAGAAAGACAGTCTTCCCTCAAGGAACTTATAATCTAATGAGCAAAGACAACATGTTTAGTAGAAAGGGGAGGGACCAGATGACCTGCAATGTCTGCTCCAGTTTTAAATCTACAATCCCTCATCTGTAAAACCAAGGGACAGAAGAGATGCCCTTGAATAAATGCCCTTTTTGACCCGAAATCTCTGAACCCAGAGGACCATGCCTTAGAGTTTGGTTTCCCAGTGGTATTCCTCTGAACCTGGCTTCTAAAACAATGGGCCATGGGGATTCTGAACAGGAAGAGACTGCCTAGAGTCTATTCCACCCCCACATCCCATTTTACAGATGGGAAAACTGAGGCCCCCAAAAGGGAGCTAAGTTGTCCGAAGTTACCCCTAATAGGGTTTTATAAAGAGCATGACTGTTATAAGGGGGAATGTATCCCATTCACGGAACTGAGTCATGGCAGTTCCATCACCCAATAGGTGATCACTGAGCCTTCCCTTTGGTGACTATGCCCAGGGTAGCCCTTCTATTCCTGGAGTGCAGAGCTGTTTGCATGTTGTCAACCCTGTCAGTCTGTAAGCTCCTGGAAGGCAGGGCCTAGAACCTTCCTTCTTCATGTCACCAGCATTTATAAAGGCATGCACACACTGGATTGGTCAGACACTACCCTAGACACTGGGGATATAAAGGGAAAACATTCCAAGTGACAGCCAGAGATAATCCCTGGTTCAAATCTGCCAGAGCTTCCCTCAAGAACATGGGACTGGGCATGGGGTCAGTGCCCCATAGGACACCATCTATAAGCCCTCACTTTTCTCTGCTGCTTTTAAGCAGGTGAGGACAGAGGAGGGGTAGGATCTTACAGAGAAGAATCCTGAGGGTCAGAGAGGGGTGGTACAGAGACTCAAATTGAGGGCTGTTAATGAATTCCTTCCAAATTAGCTCCCAGAGGAGGGGGCCATCCAGGGGTAGAGGGCTCTGGAGAGGGATGTTAAATTTTCTAGTCATCCTAGAACTGTCCTCCCCTGGCTAGTGAGGCAGGGAGTCTCACCCAGATGATACAGCGCTGGGCCTGGAGACAGAAAGACCTGAATTCAAAAGCTGCCTGAAAGGCTTACTGACCCTGGGCAGATCACCTCACCACTATCTGCCTCAGTTTCCTCACCTGTAAAATGGGGACAATCTTATCTGTAACACTGGCTGCTGGGATGATATCCTTGAATCTCTGCAAACCTTGACGTGTTCTATAAACATCAGTGATGAATGAATGTTAGAGGTAGCCTCAAATGGCAATGATGAAGAGCCAGTATGGTTCTGGAGTTAGAGGTCTTAAAATCAAAGCCTCGCTCTGCTACTGAATCCCGCTGTGGTCTTGTGGAAGTCACTGACTAGTCCTCTCTGGGCCTCAGTTTCTCCACCTCTAGATTAGACTAGAAGCCTCTGAAGGTCCCTTCTAGTTCTAAGCCTATGATCCTTCTAGTGTGACCTTGGGTCTCAATGTCCCCAACTGTAAAATGTGAACAGTAGACCCGATGATGTCCCCTCCAGCTCCAGATACTGTGTCTGTTAAGATACTGTGTCTGTAGAGTAGGAAACATAACTAGAAGGGCCTCAAAGATCATCAAATCTAGTCCATCTCCAGCTGACCTTTCCATAGCACATTTTTTTCCAGCTTTGCCAAGTACATTCTCTCATGAGATCCTCACAACCATCCTAGGAGACAGTTCTAGGTAGAGTTACCCCCATTTCACTGATGAGGCAGCTAAGGCTCGGAAAGCCTGAGAGTGAGTGCTGGCTGTGGATTCCAGCTCCCCCTCCCCTCACTGCTGCTCATCTCCAGGGGGTTATTCCCTCACCTGGCATCCAGGATGCCTTCATACTCAGACAGCTGGCGCATGAAGCCCGCGTTGGGCCTGGCGATGCTTCGTTTTTGTTTCACATAGTTGAAGGCCTTCTCCAGTGGCCAGCCAAATTCCTTCATGGCGTAGGCAATGACTGTGGAGGCGGAGCGGCTGACACCCATCTTACAGTGCACCAGGCATTTGGAATGGTTCTTCCTGGGGGGAAGGAGGAGGCCAGGGGCAGGTGAGCCAAAGAAAGAAGTGAGGCTAAAAGCTTGTGAAAAACACTTAGATTTTCTTTTCATCAGTCACCAAATGCCCCTACCCACCCCTACTCTCTTCACCCTCCCACCTCACCCTGCCTGCCCTGGGTGTTTACAGAACACGTACGAACACACCCATGAAAGGAAATCCCCCAAACTGAAAAATACATCAATTAGACTGAGTCAGGCCCTGCCCAGGGACCAGGTTTTTGGCTCTGCCAGGGCGAGAGCAGGTCTAAGATGGGTGTATTTGGGATGGAGCCATGAAGCAGCTTCCAAACCACGCTGTCCAAAGATGAGCTCCCAATAAGGCAGGCCCCAGCCTTGAAGAAGATCCTATGGGGGAGTCTGTGATGTGAGGAATGGAGGGGGCAGGGGAGCCAGGGAACAGCAGCCTCCCAGCAGAGAAAAGGGACCATACAGCAACTGAGTTGATCCTCATTTTGTACAGATGGGGAAACTGAGGTTCATAGAGGTAAATTGACTTGTTCAGGGTCACATAGCTCTTAAGCGCTTGGGGCAGGATTTGACCCTAGTTCTTTCCAATTCCAATTCCTATGTCCTGTCCACTACACCACGAGTGAATATTTTTGAATAGGTTTCAACCTGGGTTCAAATCTTGCTGGATATTTACTACCAGTATGACCTTGGGTGAGTCAAACTCTCCAGTCTCCTTTACCTTCTCTGTGAAAGGAGGAAGGGTGGATATGGTGAAGGTCCTTTCAGCCTGAGATCTGGAACCTGTGTCACTGACCCTTGACTTTCAGCTTCCTCCACAGTAAACCAGGAGGTTGGACAAGTGGGCCTGTGAAGTCTCTTGCTGTTCTAGATTTCTATTGTTTCTATGCTCTAGAAATGGATCTTTTTCTCAAAGGTCAAACAGTCTTTGAGCTCCAAAACACACAACCTGGGATGAAATGAAGATTTTTCACTATCCTCAGAAATCTGGGGAAAGGGCTGATCTTAACGGCAGATGTGCCAGGTAGGACAGAGGGGAAGGAGATCTTCCAGAATCAATGATCCTTCCAGCTTGGCTTGCTCAGCTAAAGGAAGGGAGGGCAGCACGTGGAATAAGGAACAGGCAAAATTTTATTTGGGTTGAAGGTAATGATCCTGCAGCCAGACTATTTATGCTACCCACAGCTGCTCTGCTGGCCAGCCAGCTGGGGAGGAGAGGGTTGTCAGATGTGCCTGCAACCTCTCTTCAAATTCCACGTCCAAAATCAATGCTCTTTGGAGCCCACAAGTCTTTAAGAGTCTCTCTTAAGGGATTTCTGAACCTTCCCAATGGTATGGTATGGTCAATCAGTCAGTCAACAAACATTTATTAAGTACCTACTCTGTTCTAGGCCCTGGGAAATCGGTATATCTTGGTCCTTGGAGGAAAGAACCCATCAACTCCTATTTCCAAAATGCTTTAAGGTTTATACAAGCTTTCCCCACAGTTGATCTGGGAGGAAGGTAGCACAAATATTATACCCATTTTACAGATGAGAAAATGGAGGCCCAGGGGAGTTGTGTAAACTGCTAAAGGTCACACCTTCATGAAGTAGAAGTGTTAGGATTTACATAGATTGAAAGGGACCTTAGAGGTCACAGAGGCTAACAACTCCACCCCCTTTTTTTAACAGAAAAAATTGGGGAGCAGAGAGGCTGATTTTCTCAAAGTCAAACAGAAAAGTGTCAGAGCCAGGGCCAAGATGCTGAAGGGACATATGGGAAAATGGGCCAGACCTGGAGTCAGACCTGTGTGTGAATCCAAGCTCTGCCTTTGAGTAGTCATATGGTCGCTTCCTCCCTGAATCTGTCTAGAACTCTCTGCCCTTAACACACTCTATCAGGCATCTGCCTTACCTGTGTAGACATCACAAACCACCAATCCTGCATTCCCCTGTTGAAGACTGTAAGCAAACTGAGGGCAAGGACTGTTTATATCATGGAGACAGAGTGACAAAGTATACAGGGCCCTGGACTTGGGAGTCAGGAAGGCCTGAATTCAAATTTACCTAGCTGTACGACTCTGAGCAAGTCACTTCACCTGTCTGCCTCAGTTTACTCATCTGTAAAAATGGGGATGATACCAATAGCACTTCCCTCTGCCAGGGCCGTGGTAAGGACAAAATGAGGTAATATTTTGAGTGTTTTGCAGGACTTAAAGCATTCTACGTTTGCCAGCTTTATCATCACCATATTAACATTATAGGCCTGTTTTCGAGATAGAAAGTATAGAGGAAAGAATGAAGAGTGGTTTTGTATCTTGGGGAAAAGGTTTCAAAATAAGGAAGACTTGAGTTCAAGTCCCTGGGGCTCATACTGGCTGCGAGGTCCTGGTCAAGTGACTTAATTTCTCAGTGGTAAGACTTGTTATTCAGTCATTTTTTCCAGCCCTGTCCAACTCTGTATAACTTCATTTGGGGTTTTCTTAGCAAAGATAACTGAGTTTTGTCATTTCTTTCTCCAGTTCATTTTACAGATGAGGAAACTGAGGCAAACAGGGAGAAGTGACTTGTTCCGGGTCACACAGCCAGTAAGTGCCCAAGACTGGATTTGAACTCAGGAAGATGAATCTTCCTGACTCCAGGCCCAGCAGGAGTTCCCAGAACTAGGGAAATGGCTGGTGGAGCCCCCAACCCTAAAACGAGGATAAATGAAGACTTTTCAGTATCCTTGGGAATCTAGGGGAAGGGCTGATCTTATGGCAGATGTGCTGGGTGGGACAGAGGGGTCAATACAGGAAAGGGGGGCATGTGGAATAAGGAATGGGCAAAACTTTATTTGGGTTGAAGGTAACGATTTGGCAACTAGACGTCCCCAGCCCACTTTGCAGGAGTGCCTCACTGATCAATTCATGAACCAGAGGACTGTCTCTGGGTGAGATTATTTTATCTCCTGATGTTAAACGGAAAGGCCTGAATTCTCTCTGCTCTTGCACATCTAACCAGATGAACTGAAAATGAAGAATCCATGACTGTCTCAGCGTTCTGGGCCCAGTCTCTGGGGCTGCTCAGACCCTCACCCTCTGACCTGTCCCCATCATTTCCAATGATTGAGGATGGCCCAGCAAGTCAACAAGTTAGGATTTCAGCAGGCATTGGGAACTTCAGGAGGAAGATCCCTTCATTAAACAGATCTGTACTGGCTCTGAAATGAGAGAGCAGAGCTGCCTGGGGCACTAAAGATTGGCCAGACTCACAAAGGGTGTCAGTGATCAAGACTTGAATTAAGTTTCAAGGTCAGTGGTCTACCCTTTGGACTACACTGCCTCTTAATGAATAACAATAACTCGGATTCATAAAATGCTTTAAAGTTTGCAAAGCCTCCTTTTTATCCTCTCAAGAACCCTAGCAACCCTAGGAAGTAGGTGCAATAGTCATGAGCTTAAGGGCAGAGATCATTTGGGGTGTTTTTGGCCTCCTGAACCCTGGGCTGAGGTTGACATGGATGAGATCCTTAGGAAACACTTGGATTTGTGCCCCAGCACAGCCCACAATCTTTGAAGTACCCGGCACACAGTAGATACTTAATAAATATTGAATGACTGATCCATTCAGGGACAAGCCCAAGCAGGGGATTCCCTCCAATGGCATCTCCTCTCACTCACTTGGCTTTGTTTATGAAATGATAGGCCTCATTCCAGTGGGCGAGGAGGTCCGTCGTCTCCTCATCGTAGACCCTGATGTTGTGGTAAGCAAAGAGGCCGGGGAAGAAGTTATCTATTTCTCTGGTGACATTTAAGATGTAGTCAACACTACAACATAAAGGAATGAGAGACAAGGGGAGGCATGAGAATGAGTGCTGAATCTACTCTCTCCTCCCCTCCAGAAGGTCCCATGTCCATCCCACCCCAACCCTGTATCCCACCCACTGTCCACCAGGTGGAAGGAACAGAAGGACCTGGGCAGCAGGAGACGTAGTCTCCAGGTCTGGTTCTGTCTTTTCCAATCTCCAGGGAGACCTCAGGCAAGTCACTTCTCTCGGGGGCTCAGTTTCTAACAGTATAAATTTGGAGCATGGACTAGACCACCTTAAAGGTCCCTTACAGCACTAACGTTTTGCACCCAAGTTGTAAAGGTCCCATTTAAGTCTATCATTCCCTATTCTAAGGCTCCTTTTTCTCCCAGCCCTGACATCCCCTGTTCTAAGGTCCCTCCCAGCTCTTATATGTAAGTTCTAAGGCCCCTCCCAGCTCTGACATTCCCTGTTCTCAGGCCCCTCCCAGCTCTGACATCCCCTGTTCTAAGGGCCATCCCAGCACTGGTATTCTATGATTCTACCCGCACAGAGTTCAGAAATACTTTAGAACAATGACGAAAAACCCACTTAAAATATTTGTTTTTGTTTTTTTTTTTAAAGTAGGGCCCATTTGTCTGTTGGTTCCTTGGGTATATTTATTGACATCAGCTCCACAATTCTCTCTCAGCTGATGCCTCTTGTTTCAGGAGCTCTATAAATTCACAGCAATTACAGAGAAAAGAAGGGAAAGGGCCTAATGAATTTCTCGTCTCGAGTGGAGAGGCCTGAGAGCCTGGAGCCCTGGGAAGTCTAGTCCACTGGGTGTGCGGACATGCTGAGTGCCATTCGGCCAGTGACCTCACCTTTCCGGGACCCTGACTAGCCTCACCTGTAAAAAATGGATAATGACTCCTATCCTTCCTCCTATCCAAGATTTCTGGAAGGTTCCAATGAGTTAATGTGTATAAAACCCCGTCAGGTGTTGTAGCAATGTAAGCTATTATTACTGTAAGAGCATCTTCTGGGAATGGGGGCTTGAGCCCACAACTTATGGCCACCCTCATTTTTCAAGCAGACTTTCCAGAGAAAGAAAACATCCCAGTAGCCCAGAAATGTATTTTAGGATTTGTTTAGTCTTGACTTTTAAATGTGGTCATTCGTGGATGCCATGAGGGTGGACCAGCTAACCAGCTGAAGGGTGATCTGGTCTCCCTGAGCTGTTTGTTTTTTTTCCTTCTTTCCCCCTTTAAAAAAAATAATAGCAATGTTCAGACATCTGTTCCCTGGAATCCAGATCGGAACATTTGTCTCCCATCCTGCTGTGGAGTGAGGGCTTCTGGGCTCCCCACACTGTTCCTGGCAGGCAGGAGGCCAGTATTTATTCAGAAAATCCCAGCAACTGTGGGCACATGATGAGACATCTATTTTTTGGACACAGCCAATGTGGGAATGTGTTTTGTTTGACTATACATATTGGTTACAAGGACTTTACTTTTCTTTCTCAGGTTTTTTTTTTAATGGTGGGGCGTAGGAAGGAAGATAGATTTTTGTTCACTGAAACAAAATTATTATTTTTAGAAAAGCAAACATCAACATTTTATAATGCTTGAAAACTGATGGGAGGACTTCTGAAGGCAAAGAATTGCAAACAAAGTAGATGCCCATCGACTGGGGCAGGTGAATGTCCTGGACTCTTACTGAAATCTATGAAATGATACATGTGATGGATACAAAGAAGCATAGAAACAGATACATGAACTGATACAGAATGAAGGAAAGGCCAAAAAACAATATAAACATAGACTACAACAGGAGAAATGGGAAGAACCAAAAATTGTCTTTACATATGGTTGGGGAAAAATGCTATTAGGAAAAAAGAAAAAAAACTAGAAGGGAATGTTATAAAATTATAAAACTCAAATGGGACTCAACTAAAGAAGACGCTCTCACCCCATCCTTTGGCAGAGATAAGAGTCCTATAAGTGTTGTACATTTTACGTGTTGTGTATGTTTTATATGTATATTTTCAAACTTTTTAATGTATTGATCAGTTATCCTGATTTTCCCTTTCTTTCTCTCTTTTATTGTTTCTTAAAATAACTGTTTGTTATATGGGTTGGCTGTCTAGGAGAGGAAGGAGGAGAGATATAGAGAAATTATGATGATGTAAAAAAAAAAAACCTTATTTAAAAAAAAAACACAGTGGAATTGAGTGAATAGTAATCAGATATTCCAGATTTCTCCCCTGGGTGTCAATCCTGGCAAACCCAACTAACATCTCAAATTCAATACGGCGTGGACTTGAACTCATGACCTTCCCCCACAAAATTGGTCTTTCTGGAGGTCCAACTTAGCTGTTTTGGTGGAGGGCAGTGCCCTTCTCTTGGTCACTCAGGTATGTGGCCTCAGAGTCTGTCCTTGACACCTCTTCCCCTCCCACATTCAACCAGCTGCTAAGACTTGGTGGTTCTACCTGTAGAGACTGTCTTCTTCCCCTCCCCCCACTCCCACATCACTTTGACATCAAGCCCTCATATGTATCATTTGAACAGTTATACCAGCCTCCTAAATGATCTCCCTGACTCAGGTCACTCCCTAATCCAATCCATCCTTAATTCCATCAGTGCTCTTTCATTTTAGAGGTATTTAAGTTTTTCTCAAGGGAACTCTGGATCATCCCCAGAGAAACATACATAGTGAGGGGAGAAAAGGCCCAGTTTTATACCTTGGTCCCGAGAAAAAGAAAAACAGATCAGCAGCAAAATACAGTGTCTGGCACTTAATAAAGTACTTAAGTAAAAAAAAGTACTTAATAAAGGCTTGCTGAATGACTGATTTCAGAGGCTCAAGGTGACCCTGTTACTCTCTTACTCAAAAATCTTCTGGAGCTCCCTACTGCCTCTAGGAGAAAGTACCATACTTTCTGACATTCCCTGTTCTATGGCCTTTCTCAAACACCCCATCTTCAAAGGCCTCTCCCATCCCATGTCCTAAGGCCTCTCCCAACCCTGACATCCCCAGTTCTAAGGCCCCTCCCTGCCCTGACATCCTCTGTTCTAAGGCCCCTGCCAGAAACTGCCCTTGCAGTCTCGACACTGTTCTGTAGCATTTGGATGTTTTTTTAAAAAACAATTTCCCTACTAAAAAAATAGAAAGCCTGACCATTTGAGTCTCATGAATTATTCATAGGATGACATTTTGAAATGTATTTGTCAGAGTCATTAATTGCTTCTGCCAGCTGCCAGGGATGACAGGCGGAATGGGACAAGTCTGTCCCTAACCCTCTACTGGAAGCCTCTACTCCTAGGGTTGAAGGTCAATGGCAACCTTCTCCAGACCTGGATGAGGAAGTCTTCCTGATAATGGGCCCCGAAGTACTCACCCTGAGCCCTGCAGCTCCTCCAGATTGGAAGCATTCCACTCAGAGCCCTGGGAAACAGAACACATAGAAATCCCAACACATTCCGATGGACATAGCCTCAGAAAGCACCCAGATTTACCTCTGGGAAAGGGTTTGGTCAAGGCCAAGGTATCAAGTGGAAAGGTTGGATGTAAAGACATTTCCCTTGTAATTCACCACTCTGTCCTTGATGCTCAGGACCAAGGATCTGGGCAGGGGTGGGGTTGGAGGGAGCAATGGTGGCAGGAGATTTGGGCTCATTTTTCTTAATAGTAAAATGAGCTTGAAATAGATAGAATGGCCCTTAAGCCTTTCCAGCCCTGACATTCCCTGTTCTCAGGCCCCTCCTAGCTCTGACAAAACCATTGATCCAAGATCTAATATTCTTCCTAGGTCTAAAAAAAGTTTATTTTAAGCCCTCTTCCAGCCCTGAACCAAGGAGATCCTTTTTCTCCATTATATAATTATAGTCCTGGCCCATTAACTTTATGGAAACCGAGTCAGGAGCAGCTCACTCCTTCCTTGTCCTTCTTTTTGTTCTGACACATGAAGCATCCTTTAAAAACTCCCTTGGAAGAACATTCCTAAGGGCAGCAAGAAAATTTATGGGGAGACCAGGATGAGCATAACTTTGTTCTTGGCTTCCACGTTCATCCTCTGTGACCTTGTGGAGCCCTTTGAGGTTTCCAAGAGCCAGCAGCCCATGTGTCCTGGGGCCTAATCATAGCAGAGGGGTGCAAGTACACACACACATACACACACACACACACACACACACACACACACACACATACACACACAGATGTGACTCTGGATTTCATGGAGCCCTAAGAAGCCTTAGATCACAATGTGGAGTGACATGCAGAAGACAAAACATGATTAATTATCTTCAAATCCCAGCTCTGGCCGTTACTGCCCTTACCTTCTCATGCTTTGGGCTTCACATCTGTAAAATGTGGGGTGTGTTTGTGTGTGTGTGTGTGTGTGTGTGTGTGTGTGTGTGTGTGTAGATAAGGGAGGGTCTAGGTGAGCTCCATGACCCCTGCGGGCACTCAGGACAAACAGACAGTCCTCTGACTGGAATCTTAGAGTGGCAAGGGCTTTCAAAGACATGAGTCAGGGATGTCAGGGAGGGAATTTCTTTCATGTCTGGGTTGGACCAGATGGCAAATGGGTTCCAGTCAACTCTCCAATTCTGTGATTCATTTTACAGAAAAGGAAACGGAAGATGAGAGAAGGGAAAGGACTTGTCCAAGGCCACAAGGCACTGGGACAATTCAATCAATTACTGAGCAGGCATTTATTAAATGCCTACAATGAACAAGCACTGTGTAAGGTGCCTGCGACAAAGACAAATAAATAATAGTGCCCATCAGTAATAATGTAAACATATTTTCCTAGGACTGTCCTCATGAGAACAGTGGCCAGCATACAGCAGGTACTTAATAAATACTAGCTGAATTGTACCGTCGTGTGAATCAGGTAGGACAAGCATTACTATCTTCATTTTACAAATGAGGAAACTGAGTCTTAAGAAAGTGAATTGATTTTCCTTGGGAGGCACAGAGAGTAGGGGTGGATCTTAAACTAGATCCTCTGAATCCAATACCAGGAGCTTTAAAAGTAAAAATGGACTGATGCCTTTTGTTTTCATAAGACCATCGTTTCCAGTTAGAACAACACCAGATGCTGAACCTTGCCTTGTAAGAATTAATAAGCAAGCAGTCTGTGCAGTGACCCTGCCTGACCATGTAGGCAGCGCTCCGTCCCTGTAGGCAGCGCTTCGTCCCTGTATGCAGCGCTCCGTCCCTGTAACCCCCCACCTCGGAGAACAGAGAGGTTTCATCATCTGTTTTCATTAAGGTTAAAGCGGGTCTTTCCAAATAACCAGGGCCTTCTGTCCTTTATCAAACTTCTGCCTTTGTCTTCTGTTTTCTCTGCTCGGCTACTCTGACCCAGAATTCACTTCAGCAAACGGGAAGGGTGGGGGAAAAGTATGACTCAAATCCTGAAATTCCTTTAGGAGAGCTCATGGAAAAAGTGATACAGAATGAAGCCCTGCTCACGAGGTAATTAAATCCCGGTTAAGGCCACCACCTTCCTGCAGCCTGGAGCACCACCTAGTGGAGGGATTGACAACCAGCAGGAGGATTTCCTCTAGAAGCAGAGAAATCAGATCTGGGAGCCCTGCTCCCCGAGCCCTACTGCCTAATTCTGTGGCAAATCATCTGACCTTTCTGGACCAGCTTACTGTACTATTAAAACAGGGTGATGGAGAAGGCCCCTTCCAGCCCTGACATCTCCTATTCCAAGCCCCCTCTCAGCCCTGACATCCCCTGTTCTAAGTCCCCTCCCAACTCTGACATCCCCTGTTCTAAGTCCCCTCCCAACTCTGACATCCCCTGTTCTAAGCCCCCTCCCAGCTCTGACATCCCCTGTTCTGAGAACCCTCCAAGGCCTGACATGTTCTGTTCTAAAGTCCCCTCTAGCTCTGACATTCCATGTTCTAAGGTCTCCCCTAGTTCTGCTATTCAGGTGTCCTAAGGTTCCACCCAGCTCTTGTATTCTAAGGTTCCTCCTTGGCCCAATTCTTTCATGTCTTTGGGCTTCAATTTCCTGGGACTACAGACCAGGGGGTATAACAGAAAGAGCACTGCATTTGGATCCAGATTGGGGTTCAAATCCTGGCTCGGACAATGCCCTTGTTTTGGGGCAAGTTAGGTCATCTTTTTGAGCCTCAGTTTTTTTCATCTGTAAAATAGGGATTAAATACATATTGTACTGCTATCACAGGGGGACAGGGAGAAGAGTGCTTGGTAAACCTTAGGGCACTTGTTCTATTCTATTCAGTATTATTTTGATCTATGAAAGTGTTTTATCAGTCCTTACTAGACCATATGATTTCTGATGAAAGGTAGATTTTTTTTTTTAATCTCTGAATCTCCCACAACAGAAAGCTCAGGGTGCAAAACACAGCGGTCACTTAATGTTTGCTGAAAGCTCCTCAGCATTCTAGAGGGCACTCAAAGGAGTTCATATATTACTAGGTATGGGAGAAAACCTGAGGACCAGCTTAAGAATTGGGACTCACAAACCACATTTCAAACAGTTACCTTAAGAACAGACCAACAGACTGCTCTCCAGAAATAAAACTTTACTTATGATTATCCCTGACAAGAAAAATTTCTCAAGTCACTGATCCCCTTAGCCTACTGTTTTCTCACTGACTCACCATAAACCCTTAAGCCCTCAGGAACTGATTCATATTCCTGAAAAAAGATGCCACACATATAACTTGGGCTTCGGTATCTTACCAGATAGAGGTGATCAAAGATGAGGGAGGGCTTGTCCATCTGACCTAGGATGAGAAGCATCTCATTGTCAATGAATTCTTTGAATTCCTTCAGGTTACAATTCATCTGCTTCTCTAATTCATTGCGTATCTGTAGAGTGGGGAAAGGTCAGAAAGAATAATTATTAAGAGAGAATTTTCTTCCCAAAAGAAAAAAACACAGCATAAACCATAGCTCATTAAAAAAAAGTGATATCTCCCTCTTTCCTCTCAGAGAGGATGCTGAATATTGCATATACCATCACAAGTTATAACTGAGTTTTGTGTTGTTTTGGGTTTGGGTCTAGACCAGAGATTTATTAGAGCAAGGAATCCCTAGTGGGGAAATTTCTTCCACGTAGACAGAATGGTAATTCTTACAATTTATAGTCTAATGCCTGGGTCATTGAGAAGTTAAATGATGTTAGTCAGTTAAATGAACCTAGTTTGTTACCTAGAGACAGACCTTGATACACTATGACACATTGCATCTGGTTTTATTTAACTGTATCTCACTCGGGCTGAAAGTTCAGAAGCCACTCATAGGTTTGACCTCACTACCAATTGGCCTACTCTTTTCCATCTAAGCTGGTTCTCTCTTCCTAGGGCAGTCTAGTGGTACCCAGCTCCAATGAGTTCATTATTCTAGTGCCAGACAGAAGGAACATCTGACTAGCTTAACCCATTACAGCTTAAGTGATCCATCAATCTCAGTCTCCCCCAGGTGCAGTGATTACAGGCATGGATCATGACACCCTGTTCACTACAACTTTAAAACAAAATAGAAAACTCAAGGTAGCTCCATTAAATACATCATCAGCAAGAAAAAAGTTATCTATTAAAATATGTATAACATTATATATATTATATGTATTCATATTAATATACATAATATGAATACATATTAATATATGTATAGAATGAAGTTGCAAAGAACTAGAAACAATCTAAATGTACCCAAATGGTTTAGTAAATTATGGGACACTGAGGCAGCCAAATACAGAGGAAAGGACCTCAGATTTGAAATAAAAAAGGTAGCATAATGTGAGAGGAAAACCAAAGTGGATTTTTCAGTAAATGCAGGAGTAAAACAAGGATGTCTCCCTTTCCCACTGTTATTTGACACAGTTCTAGAAATGGTAGTAATAGCAATAAGACAAAGGAAAGAAATGAAAGGATAAAGATAGGCAAAGAGACAAAATTATACTTATGTGCTGATGGCATTATGCTTTACACTTAGAAAACCTCAAAGAATCAGCAAAATAACAGAGAGAAATGTATAATTCCAGTAAAGTAAGATAATGCCTCCTTCCCTCCCAAAAAATCAGCAGCATTTCTGTGTACCAGTAGGAAGACCCAGGAAGAAAAACAGAGAAATCTGCTTTAAAATAGCTACAAAATGGAAATATATGGGAATCTATCAAAGCACATTTAAGACTTGTATAGATTCAATCACAAAACCCTCGTTAAAGAAATTGATGCCAAGACTTGACTCTAATATTTATTAGCCTTGTGACTCTGTGCAAGTCACTTCACTTCTGTCTGTCTCAGTTTCCTCCTCTGTAAAATGGGGATAGGATAGTAACAGTATTTACCTCCCACGGTTGCTGTGATGATCAAATGAGAAAATATTTGTAAAGTGCTTTGCACTTAAGGAGATCTATGAATTTCAGCTCTTATTATAATATCATTATCATGAATAAATACTTAATCACAAATGAATTATCAAAAGCATTTAGATACCTACTATGTCCATTATGATGCCAGGTTTTGAAAGGCTACAGAGACAATGAATTAAACAACTCCTGCTCTTAAGGGGCTTATATCAGGGGATCCAAGTACAAATATAAAGTATAAATATATACGTATATAAACATACAGAATAAATATAAAGAAAATAAATGATAAGTTCAAGGCCATTAAAATGTGATGCAATTAGAGAAGGTTTATTTAGGTTTTATTTATTTTTATTTATTTAGGTTTACTAGGTTTAGAATGAAAAAATGAATGAAAGAGAGAGAGAAGGAGAGAGAGAAAGGAGAGAAAGGGAGAGATGAGAGAAAGGAGAGAAAGGGAGAGAGGAAGAAGAGAGAAGAGAGAGGAAGACAGGAAGAGAGGGAAAGGAAGAGGGGAGGGAGAGAGAAAGAGAGGAAGAGAGGCATGTATATATGCATATGTGTATGTATGTGTGAATATGTATGTGTATATATATATATATCTGTATATATGCATGTATATCTACCTGTGAGTGATCTGCACCAATATTAATTAAGTTATGAAAGCTGATGAAAGGAGCAGTTTGTAGCTCTAGAGGTCATTTTATTCAATCCTCTCATTTCACAGAGGGTCACACATTTTTTACAGGTTGACAGTAGGGCTCAGTTTCCTCATCTATAAAATGAGAGGGCTTCCAGAAGATAAGTGACCCAAAGCATGTTGTCACAGCATGATTTAACGTTTGAAAAGTATTCTCAAGTCCATAAATGATCATCCATGGGAACCAAAGACATGAGATACAGTCTAAGTCAAGAGGAGATATAAAAATTTGAAGGAAATTAAACCCATTTTCACACAGGAAAAAATATTTGTAGGCTATGTTATTTTTGGATCCTATGTGATGTTTTTTTTTTAATTTTAGAGGGAAAAATAACACCAGGATAAAAATTTTCTCAAGGTTCCTGTGGCAAGAGAGCTTGGTAAATTCTTTTTCTTCTTTTTTTTAAAGTTCAGTAATTTCTTGACCAGATTGGTCATAGGTCTTTTTCAGGACAGGATTTCAGAGCCTCAGGGACACTTTCTCCAAAACATACCCCTAAAGAATCTCCATGACAACATCTTTGAAAGGTGGTCATTCAGCCTTTGTGAGATGACCTTAAGTGATGAGCAGCTCACTACTTCCAGAGGCAGTCTGTCCTACTGGCTAGCTCTCACTGTAAGGTAGTTCCGTCCTTCAGTTAATTTAAATCTACTTTTGTGCAGGTCCCATCAGAATACAGGCTGTTTGTGGCAGAAGGGGAAGTTAGGTGGTGCAGTGGATAGAGCACCAGACCTTGAGTCAGCAAGACTTCCAGAGCTCAAATACGGCCTCAGACACTTAACGTGCTGTATGATCCTGGGCAAGTCACTTCACCCTGTTTGCCTCAGTTTCCTCATCTGTAAAATGAGCTGGAGAAGGAAATGACAAATCCTCAAGAAATGGGGTCACAAAAAGTTGCACTGAAAACAACTGAACCACAACAAAACATATTTATTTGTTGTTTCCCCTTTAGATTGTAATACTGAGAAGGCAGGGATTGTTTTCTGCCTCTTTTTTTTGTATTCCCAATGGTTAGCACAGTGCCAGGCACACAGTAGGAGACTGATAGTGATTGATGGACTGATACAAGATGAGTAAAATATAAGATAGGGGAGGTATGACTGGATTGTGCAGAAAAACAATTAGGGGAATTCTATTGGACTGCAGGCTCGATACAAGTCATCACTACACTTCTCTTCCTCAATTTCCTCATCTTCAAAATGACAGCACTGGATTAGCTGAGCAGCCCTTAAGCCTTTCAGTTACAAATCATTCTGGCGTTCTGGTGAAAGCTATGGACCTCTGCTCAGTTTCATGTTTTTAAATGTATAAAATAAAATCCATAGGATAACTAAGGAAACTAATAATATGGAAATACAATTATGAGAATATTTTAAAAAGAATTTCACAGATCCCAAGTTTTAGATTTTAAGAAGCTTAAATTTGCACCAAGAATTTTGGGACACCTGTATATCCTATGTGTACAGTAAATAGCTGTAGACTGTCCTTGAGAGCTAGAATGTCTTTGGCAATTCTTTGTATCCCTGGCATTTAGTGCAGGGCCTGGTATACAAAAGATGCTTAATAAATACATGTTGAGTGACTAAAGTGAAAAAAAGGCAAATCGAGGATATCAGGAGAAACTTCCTGACCATTAGAATTGTCCAAAAAGGGAAAGGGCTGCTGGCCGCTTGGATGAAGGATGACCACTAGCCCAGTCCATGGGTGATTTCTTCAGGCATGATGTGGATGGCCTTTAATCCTAAACTCCTCCTCAACTCTGGAGTTCTGGCATCTGGACTTCCACAAACCAAGGTCTCATATTTATTAGTCCTGTGACGCCAGGCTAGTCACAGTCTGTCTCTAAGCCTCAGTTTCCCCATAAAATGTAAAATGGAGATAGCATACTTTCTGATCAAAGTGCTTTTATAAACTGTAAAGAGAGTTGTGAACTGTGGGGCACCAGGGAGCCCAAAGATCATTCTCTTACTTCTTTGGAGGTCACATTTTCCAGATCCTGACTCATCATGATGCTTCGAAGTTTGGCTTTAATGAGGCGTTCTGTTCTTTCCCCTTCTGTTGGCCTAGGGGAGAAAGGACACTGAGGAAATCCTGGGGGAGAGGGCAGGGAAGGGGGCGGGGCTGTGGAAGCAAGTATCCAACAAAAGCCTTCTGGGAGTGTCTATGGGCCCTGCTTGTGACACGCTGGTCAGAGGTGCCGGGACTTTTAAGAGGAAGGGAGTTGGGCAGAGGTCAGAACACAGGCTATGCCTCTGGAAAGCCCCTCAAAGACATTAGGAACAATTGAGGGGCCCTGAATGGGGAAACAAGGAAATGAGAGAAACCTGGGATCCCTGTCAGAGGGATCCCTATCAGAGGGAGCCTGCCACTCTCAGGTCAGGTCAGGGATGGAATCATAGAAGAAAAGAGATTCTTCTAGAAAAGAAAGTAGGGCAGCCGAGGACATGCAGGGTTGATAGAGGGCAGCTGCCAGATAGGGCTGGGAGGGTGAGGAGCCTGGGAGGCAGAAGACTTAGGTTCTGGACTCAGCTCTGCCACTAACCACTTGTGTGACCCTGGGCAAATCACTGCCCTTCACTTTTTCCCAGTTGCTACCTCTAAGTGGGAGAACAAGCCTAGATGACTCTAAAAACCTTCCCAACTAATATCCCCTGCTCTAAGGGCCCTCCCAATCTTGACATCCTCTGTTCTAAGGACCCTTCCAGCTCTGACATCCCCTTTTCCAAGGTCCCTTCCAGCTCTGACATCCTCTGTTCTAAGGGCCCTTCCAGCTCTGACATCCTCTGTTCTAAGGGCCCTTCCAGCTCTGACATCCTCTGTTCTACGGTCCCTTCCAGCTCTGACATCCTCTGTTCTAAGGGCCCTTCCAGCTCTGATATCCTCTGTTCTAAGGGCCCTTCCAGCTCTGATATCCTCTCTGTTCTAAGGCCCTCCCAGGACTAATATTTTATTCTATTTCTGGGCTCCTTTCCAGGACTGATATTCTTAGAGATTTAACAAATTCCAAGGTCTGGTGTGGATCTAGAACTCTACATTTCCCATTCTAGCTAGAGAGTGGATTCCTATTCTGAGAAAGGAGGGATGTGGGATGTGGTGGGAACATTTGGTTAGCCTGGAGAGGGGAGGAAGGGAAGACCTCGGTACCTACTTGTCCACAAAGAGGGCAGGGGAGTCAGGTCTGGTGGACTCCAGATCCTGCATGGCATTCCATTCGTTGATGCAGCTCTGATCGGAACCGATACAGCTTTCATAATAGGTGGCCCACACCAGAGCCATTCCTCCGGGGAAGTAGTTGTATCTCCGGGCCACCTCACAGGCCTTGTGCAGAATCTGGAGAGCAGACCTGCAGATGGGGAAAGACAGAGGATGAGCCCTGGCCATGGGCAAGGTCCTCTTCAGTGGAGTTTCTGGTTTCACCAGGGCAGGAGACATGGAGATTTTAACTTCTTTCAATTTAATTCTGCCCAAGAAGCATTTCTTAAGAACCAATTATGTCAGGGCAGGTAGGTGGTGCAGTGGATAGAACACTGGCCCTGGAGGAGAAGGACTTGAGTTCAAATTCAGCCTCAGACATTTGACACCTATTAGTATTGTGACCTTGGACAAGTCACCTAAACCCTAAAAAAAACTGCTAAAAAAACCCCTAAAACCTAAAAAAAAAAAAAGAACCAATTATGTACAGTGCTCTGGGGATGCAAAGATAAACATGATGCCTTCCCTCCCTTCACGGAGCTTTGGCTTTTCTTGGTCAGTCCTCATCCAGTCGTGTCCAGCTCTCTATGACCCCATTTGGGGGGGCAAAGAGGCTGACCTGGTTTGCCGTTTCCTTCTTCAGCTCATTTTACAGAGGAGGGAACTGAGACTCAGAGTGTTCACAGGATTTAAGATTAGAGGACCTGACATTCCTTGTTCTAAGGTCCCTCTCAGCTCACTTCTGGTAGGATGCCACTGAATAGATGATAAAGAAAACCAGAGTGAAGTCTAGCTTGCTGGACTGATCTCTGTCCCGCTGATGTCCACCCAGGAGAGCTAAGCCAGTCTATGGTAAATGACGCTTCCTCCCCCATCTCGGCCAACAGCCCATGAGAATGTGTGTTGACACTTACCACATGGCCTGGACAGACACCGGCTTAAAGACATGCATTCTTCCTGCTGTACTCACGCTGAAGCCACTGAGAAAAAGAAGCCACTGAAAATCAACTCACTGTATGGGAGAAATCACACTCTCTAAACAAATGAGGCTGGGCTAGGCTGGGATGGCTCACACCTGTGTGAAGCTGTGCTGGGGCACCGGAGGAGTGGCCACAAGGGACGACCCTCTAGCACTGTGGGAATGGACAGAACTGCAGAGAAACAACAGCCTGCTGGGGAACTGGGGGGTTCCCTTGGAGCTTGGGACATGGAAGACCTGGCTTCCAGTGGCAGCTCTGCTATTGACTAGGATATGGAAATCAGGCAAGACTCTGGGGAAGGAGTGTTCAGGAATTCTGGATAAACACAAAGGCCCCAGCTCTGACCTCCCCTGTTCTAAGGCCCTCCCAGCTCTGACTGCCCTTGTTCTAAGGCCCCTCCCAGCCCTGACCTCCCCTGTTCTAAGGCTCTCCTAGCTCTGCCCTCCCTTGTTCTGAGGCCCCTCTCCCAGCCCTGACTTCCCCTGTTTAAGACCCTTCCAACCCTGACCTCCCCTGTTCTAAGGCCCTCCCAGGTCTGACATTCCCTGTTCTAAAGCTCCTCTGGGCTCTAATGTTTTATGCCAGCCCTTCCAAGGTTCCTTTAAGTCCTAACATGCTGTGATACTGCTCACCATCTTCACCTTTCTATCTTTTCTTCCTCCCTTTAAAAATGGCCTCATTCTGAAAACCCATTTTAGGCTCCATTTCCTAACTGAACCCCCTCCAGAAGGGCCTCACTTCCCCCAACACATTTCTGCCCAGTGAATGATGGTCATATCATCCCTTGCCTTGGTCTGTGGCGGGCTGCTCCAAGCTGGAGGTCTTTATGCAGAGTTAGAACAGCCATCTGTGGGATACCTTGTCCAGAGGTGTCTGAGGTCCCACCCACTGTGGGGTTCATAATTCCCACACCACAAGGGGCTTTGTGAGTGACGCCCCATGCAGGGCCTCTGGCCCCCTCCTCAAAAGAGCCGTCTTCAGCCCCACTCACCCGTCTCCATCAAGGTGTATCTTTGTATCACTCCACAGACGAAGGACCATCCCGATGGTGCAGCTCGTGCTGTTGGGCACAGGAGAAAGACTAGAGCTGACAAACAGTCTCATGCCCTTGCACCCCAACCCACAACTAGCCCTCCACCCTCATACTGGAAAAAGGATAAAATACCCGATGGTCCCAAGGACTCAAGATGGAACCACCAAGGGAAAGGCCAAAAACCAGGCCTAGACGGGACCTCAGGGGCCATTTAATATCCCCCCTCCCCATTTTACATGACAGGAAACTGAGGCCCAGAGAAGATAAAAGATCACAGACGTAGAATTGATAGGGACTTTAGAGGTCCATTTTACAGGAGAGAAAACTGAGGCCCAGAAATCATAAGATCACAGATTTAGAATGGAAACGGACCTTGGAGGTCATCTGATCCAACCCCTTCATTTTCTAGAAAATAAAACAGAAACCCAGAGAGTTAAGGTGACTTACCCTAAAACACACAAGACAGCATGTGGCACAGCTAGGGATTGGCTCTGGAGTTTGAAGACCTGACCTCTGACACTTACCACCTATGCGACCTTGGAAAAGTCATTGGACTTCTCTGGGCCTCAGTTTCCTCCCCTATACAGTGACTCAGATTCCTAGGTCCTTTCCAGTTCTAGACTGGCAATCCTGGGACTTTCAATCCTGCCTTTTTCCTACAGGACGAAGCTCTCTCTTTGATGTGAAGGGCTATCCCAGGGAAGAGGGGTTGAGCCCCAGGAGGAGCACCAAGGAGTCAGACATTTTCTGTTGTAAGGTCCCTTAGATGTTACGGTGGCACAGTTGCTACAGCAGTAGACCTGGGAGTCAGGAAGGTCTGAGTTCAAATCTAACCTCAGACATGTAGTAGCACTGTGACCTTGGGCAAATCATTTAACCTCTGTTTGCCTGTTTCCCCAACTATAAAATCAACATTACAACAGAACCTACTTCCCAGGGCTGTTATGAGGATACAAGGATACAATATCTGTAAAAATGCTTAGCACAATGCCTAGTACCCACATAAATGCATGTTTCCCTTCCTCCCCTCCAAGCTCAGAGTCCTTGAAAAGAGATGACTGTTCTATGCCCAAAGCCTGGCGCTCTGAAAACCCTGGACAGAGGCGGCTCAGACCATGCCAGCTGTGTCCTCAGGCTCCAGTTTCAGGACGTGTCCTACATTGGGTTAAGTACCACAGGGTCTAGCATCAGAGCAGGGCCCCTTGGCACACAGCCCTAGCCTGCTTCAGGATCTTGGTGCCCTGTTGGGACACTCCAGTTCTCCTAGTTTCCAGGCCTTCCAGCCCAGCCTGGTCTTGTTCTGTTGTTCTATACAGAGTCTCCTGACCTATGGGGAGATGATACTCAGCTATGGCAGGGCCCCACAACCCCGGGTGGTTTTTTGTTAATTTTGTTCACCAACCCTCCTCTGATGAGGATGAAAATTGTCTGGGTGTGGAAAAACTAGACTTCTAAGGGAGCTCTGTGGCCATGCCAGGGAGTGGCACTACCATCCCATGGGACTCTGGGTCTTCCATTCTGGGCACCTTTTAATGGGCTCCCCAGAGAATCACTTTCTACCAGCACAGAGAAGGTGCCCCTCCACCAACTGAAACTGAAATCTGGCTCCCAGCTACCTGCCAAGAAGCTTGGCCTCCCACGGACTCCCACGCTCTTGGCTGGGAGATGACATTACAGCCTCGACATCCCAAAGGATCAGGAGCTCAACAGAAGCACAGCCAAAAAAGCCAAGCTAGAAGACACTTAGGAGAGGTCCAACTCCTCTCCTTCTACAAGTGAGGAAACAGCCCCAGAGAGTGGCCTGCCCAAGGTCACACAGTGGCCAAGCTGGGGTTCAAATCCAGGTGGGTCAGAGATGCAGAGTTCAGAGGGGGCCTCGGAAAGCTGACTTTCTTTCCTGCTTTCTCATTCCAAGTTCATTTTACAGAGGAGAAACTGAGGCTGGAGAGAAACTAAGAGATGTACCCTTTCCAGTTGTGAATCCTGTACTCTTCACAGTCAAAGTCAAAGCATCTCACACCCGTGGGATCTTTACAATAGCCCTCACGGAGAGTTATCATGTTATCAATTTATATTATTATGGATTATTATGAATATTATCATGCCATTTTACAGATGAGGAAACCGAGGAAAGATGTATCAATCAAGGCCAGACAGTCAGTAAGTGACAGATGAGATCTGAACTCAGGTCTTGTGATTTCAACTTCATGTCTCCTTCCACTGTACCCACACTGCCTCCCCAAAAAGGCGAGAGGATTAGAATCCAAGCTATCCAAAGACCAGCTACAGGAATGGATCACTTAGGGGAGAGAGGAATCAGGAATCATGGATCTGGAGGGAGAAGGGACTCACACGTAGTTAAGTGTCTGAGGTTGGATCTGAACTCAGGTCTTCCTGACTCTAGATCCAGTGCTCTGTGCATTGTGGTGCCTTCTAGCTGCCTCATTTACTTCACTTTATCTGTTCTATGGTCCAACCAACCTGACCTTCTTGTCCTCACATCCCACATTCTATTTCCTGTCTCTGAACAGGGCAAACCCTGCTTGCCTCAGTTTCCCCATCTGTAAAATAAACCCAACTCTCGTTTTAGAGTTGAGGAAGCCAAGACACCATGACTTATTCAAGGGGATAACAGGGTTAGGATTTGAACCCATGGCCTCTGACTCCAAATGTAGTTTTTAAAGAGATGCTTAGAGGAATTAGCTAGGTGGTATAGTGAATAGTGCACTGGGCCTGGAGTAGAAAGACTCTTCTTCCTGGGTTCAAATCTGTCCTCAGACACTTACAAGCTGTATGACCCTGGGCAAGTCACTTCACTCTCTTTGCCTCAGTTTCCTCATCTGTAAAGTGGGCTGGAGAAGGAAATGGCAAACCACCTCAAATGACCCACAATGGGGTCATCAAGAGTCAGACACTGAACAGCAAAACGTAAGAGGGATTAACTTTGTCCTGTCTGATGGGGTGGAAGTTATAGGACAGAGCTGGGCGTAATGTAAAGGAACATTTCCTACCATCCCAGAGGGCTCCCGCCAGCTACCACGGAGACATTGCTCAGACACATATCGGATGCTGTCACTGTCCTGCTCAGTAAACCCCGGAGGTTCCTTATCACAAGACACTTCCAGGGGGCATTTCAAGCCTTTCATCATCTGGCTGGGACTTACCTTTGCATCCTCTCTAGCTAATGAAAATGATAACGGTAACATTAACAATAGTAATAGCTAACATTTACATCTGGACCACTAGGCACCGCCATAGCACACAGAGCTCTGGGCTTTGAACCAGGAGGAGACTCATCTTGGTGAGTTCAAATCCAGCCTCAAGACACTTACCAGCTAAGCAACCCCAGGCAAGTCACTGTACCCTGTTTGCCTCAGTTTCCCCCTCTGTAAAATAACCTGGAGGAGGAAATGACAAATCACTCCAGTGCCTTTGCCAAGAAAATCCCAAATGGGGTCATGAAGAGTCAGACAGAACTGAAAAATGACTGAACAACATTTATGTAGCATCTACTAAGTACTTTATAATTACCTCATTTGATCCTTACGGTGACCAGGGGAGGTAGAAGCTCTAATGATCCCCATTTTACAGATGGGGAAACTGAGGCAAACAGGTTAAATGACTTGCCCCAGGGTCACATAGCTAGGGTCTGGGGTTGCATCTGAACTCAGGTCTTCCTGACTCTAGACCCAGTGCTCTGCGCACTGCGGTGCCCTCTAGCTGCCTATTTACCATTACTCCACTTCACCCATTCTATGGTCCAACCAAACCTGATCTTCTTGTCCTCACACCTCACATTCTATTTTCTGTCTCTGAATGCACCCCATGCCAGAAATAAAAGTCCTCCTTGTTTCCCCTAGGCTCTGTGTCAAAGCTCAGTTCCTATGTTATCTCACCCATGAGACCTTTCCAGATTGCTCCAAAATTACCTTGCAATTACTTTATATGTACTCAGCCTGGATTTTCTCATATGTAAAATGAGAGGGTTGGGAAACCTGTGGCCTTGAGGTCACATGTGGACCTCTAGGTCCTCAAGTGCAGCCGCCCTTACCTCCTCAATGGTCCCACGTAAATGATCTAGTCACACATTTTTTGGGGGTGTTTTCTGAGTCCCTTGGCCAGTGCTGGATGAAGCCTATGGACCCCTTCTCCATGATATTTAAAATACATATTCTATAATGCATAGAATTATAAAAGCAAACCAATTTTATTGAAATGTAGTTGTCAAAACATTTTTAAAAAGAAACCAAAATTCATGAACTTCCTGGAAGTTCTCTATGGAATCCTTGGGGTTTAGAGTGTCTGCTAAAAATACTCAGAACAAACCTTGCTCTAGTGTTCTCCCCAATCCATCTGCTCCACCCCCAAACAAACACACCTCTCCTTGCTGGAGAAGTCCACTCCCAGCAGGACATTCTCTTCTGTGTCCTGACGCCCGCTGCTGTATACCACCACCATGTACCTGACGCGGTCCGTCCATGCACTCTCTAGGCGTACTGCCTGCCAAGAAGCAATGATGTGATCAGGTAGGCATTTACTAAGCCAAGTACTCTGCCAGGAACTAGAGATACACGGACAAAAGGAAGAAAATCCTTGCCCTATGGGGGCTTATGTTTACTAGGATCTATAACATACAACAATCAATTTAATTAGAATTTATTAAAGATGTAACCAAAGCATTCCCTGCCCTTGAGAAATTTATGCCCTAGGAAGGCATAAAATGAGTATGATAAGAAAGGAAACAATATGGTTTGCTGGGAAAAGCCACTATTTCTAACCAGGGTTCAAATCATGACTTTTACATCTATTAACTGTATGACTAACTCATTTAATGTTCCTAGGCCTCATCTGCAAAATGAGAGATTTGTACTACATAATCTCTGAGTTCCTGTCTAGCTCTAAGTCTCTCATCCTATAAATATGGACACAATTATTTGAGGAACAAGTAATCACTAACAACTAGGGGATGTCATTTTCTTCTGTAAAGTATTGTCATATGGAATGAGGAAAATTCATTTCCTTATTTACCCATCTATATATCCATCTACCCACCCATACATCTTTCTATCCATCCATTTATCCAACCTGTCATCCACCCATCCATTCATCTAACTCACTTACCCACCCACTATTATTAAGCTTTTGGAAAATGAACAAACTTGGCTTTGTTTCTCTCCTTTTTTCCTTTCACAGATTTGTGAACAGGAAATTCATATGAAATTCAAGGAGTGGAGATGATGATTGAATACAGTCTAAAAATTAAAAAGAAGTAAACAAGGAGTCAGGTGTTCTAGGATGAAGACTTAGCTCTGCTATTAACATTTTATCTAAACTTGGGTGATTTACCTTTCCCTCTTTGGCCTCAGTTTACTTGCCTACAAAATAAAGAGATTTGGATCAGAGCAATGCTTCATAGAATAATTTGTTTACCAAAAATGTTTTTTCTTGAAGTAAACTGATGGAAGTCATTAAGTACTATGCTAAGTACTTAATAAAGATTATCTCATTTGATCTTTACAATAACCCTGGGAGGTAGGAAACCAATGCAGACAGAAGTTAAATGAATTGTGCAGGGTCATATAACTAGTAAGTATGTAAGGTGGGATTTGAACTCAGGTCTTCCTGACTCCAGGACCAGTGTTTTATCCAGTGAGCTATCTAGCAATCTATGGATCCCATAAACAGTGGTCTAGAGTGTGTTGAAAGTATAAAAATAAAGGGGTTAAGGAGGCTTAAGATTGAAAAATTGCTAGCTAAGTATATTTTATAGCATTTCATTAATGAGACTATAACCTGACCTAGTAAAGTTACTGGTGACAAAAAATGGGAAATGGATAAAGGAAAGGACATTGACCAACAAAAATTTAACAGAAGTAAACAATGAAGCAAATAAAAGAGCATAAAAAAACCACCTTACTCTGCCAACATTTGATCTGTTTGCCAAGGGGATAAATATGGCAACAATGCTGAATGATATAGATATAATTTCAAATTTAGCATTTTAATTAGAAAAATAACACTAATGTCTAAATTTCTTCACAAAGCAAAACACCTGGGTTCCAAGGAAAACAATTTGGAAAATTTTGGAGTACATAATTTCTAAGATTCCTTTCAACCACAAAATTCTCTGCCTCCTAGTTCCCAGTTCTAGGGTCCTTTCCAGCCCAGACAGCCTCTGTTCTAAGGCCCCTTTCAGGTCTGACATTCCTTGTTCTAAGGTCCCTCCCATTTCTTAGGTTCTATGATCTTAGGTCCAGTTTATTCTACATCATTTTCAGTAGTGCCAACATATTCTTTCAACTGCTCCTACTGGGTCTTCATGTTAAAGAGCTCAGGATGACACCATTATTTGACGTCCCTTCCTCTTTCCCTGCCCCAAGCTATTCTAGCGCTCATCCTGGAAGGCCTCAATTAGAGTATAGCAGCACTGTCCTTTCAATTCCCCAGGTCTCCAATACCCCATCTCAAAACTTTCTGTCAGAAGGACACCAGAATCCTTGCTCCACTCTAAATCTTGGGCCCACACTCTCCCTTTCCCAAGAAGGCAGGTCAATATCCTTCAGCCTCCCTATTCATAGGGCAGAAATCTCAACATATACAAAGAACTCCTGGGTCCTGCCATCTACCTCACAGATGCTTAATCAGAGCATTGGCATTTTACCATCTTTCTTCCTTCAGATCTCCCCTTATGTATTAGTCTCTCTCAATTAGAGTTTGTGCACCCTGAGAACAGGGAATGTTGGGGAGGTTTCTTCCTGTTTGAAATCATAGCGTTAACAATGTGCTTAATACCTGTCATTAATAAATACTATCTCAACCATCCACCCACCCAGTCAGAAAGTCAGCCATCTTATCCATCTTATTTGTCCATCTGTCTATCCATTCATCCATCTTATCCATTCATGCATCCATCCAACCATCTGCTTATCCACTCATCTTATCTATCCATTTAGTCATTCATTTAGCTCATCCTTATCCATCCATTTATTTCAGTTCCTTTCCCATCAAAATGTATAAATTCCCACTTTGATCAACTTTTAATTTAATTTTTTATTGGCTATCTTTTTGTTTTCATTTCAGCCATTTGTGGACAACCCTCCTTCCACTCCTTCAGTGAGACTTTCCTTACAGCAAAGAAGAAAACACTTTGGCAGCAGTAATGGACCCAAATGATAATCAGTTCTTGTGAAGGGAAATCACTCTATGGGCTCAGGCTTGTGTCCCTCAGTGGCTCAGACCGACATCCCGAAGGACTTAGCTGCAGGGACCTTGCCCAAGTCCTGCCAATCCAAGACCTCTGTTCATCTCTCAATTATGTCTTCTTACCAGTTTGATTCTATCTTCACAGCGAAGAAGGTTGATCATTACTTGAAGATGCTGGGGCAAGTCACCTGTGGGACCCACAGAAAGAGGGTTTAGAAAGACAGAAAGTTATGGGCCCCAGATGAGAGAATGATCTCATGGCCATCCCCTAGACCTGGAAGGCCAACCCATCCCCTCCTCCCTCCACCATCTCCACCTGTTACTCTGATTCTAATTAACTTACATTTTAACAAAGCACTTTTCACAACGCTGGGAGGTAGGGTACAGATGGTGTTACTATCCTTCTTTTACAGATGAGGAAACTGGGCCTCACAATGGAGCCAGGAAGGGGTAGAACTGGGATTCATACCTAGGTCTCCTGACTTCAAATTCAGCATTCTTTCCACTACACCACTGAGGCTTCACCTGTTTAAATCTTTCCTATACTTCAAGACTCACTTAAGGTACTATTTTCCTCCCTGAAGCTTTCCTTAATGTCTAAACACTGGGCCCCCAAACTCGTCACATCTTTCCAGAGAGAAGTCAATATACTCTTCTGGAATTCTCATTGGATTACAGAATTGCAGTGTGGAGTGAGGAGAGACTCAGGGCAGGCAGACCTCCTAGAGCTGTTAAAATAATCCAGATGTGAGGCGATGAAGGCCTGCGTCAGAGAAGGGGTTATGTTTGAGATGCTTCCCAGGTAAAACTTATCAGAGATGCTGATGTTGCACAGGTGAAACTGATTAAGAGATGCTGCAAAGGTGAAATTGATAAGAAAAACTGTACAAGTGAAATCTATGAGACATACAACAGAGGTGAAATTGATGAGAGATGCTGCACAGGTGAAATCTACAAGAGATACACAAGAGGTGAAATTGATGAGATGCTGATTAACCAGAGATGCTACACAGGTGAAATTGATGAGAGATACTGTAGAGATGAAATTGACAGGGAGATGCTACAAAGGGAAATGGACAGGCCTTGGCAAAAGACTGCATATGGAGGTAAAAGATGATGAGGAATCCAGAATTTCTCCTAGATTGGGAGCCTGAGGGATTGAAAGGATGGTGGTACCCTCAATAGTAATAGGGAAGGTAGGAGAGGAGAGTATTTAGAGGGGAAGATAGTAAGTTCTGTTTTGGATATGTCAAGTTTAAGGTACCTACTGGAATCCAGTGTGAGACATTTGAAAGGCTACAGGACATGTGAGATTAAAGGTCAGCAGAGAGACTGGGACAGAAAAGAGAGATTTGAGAATCATCAGCATAAATTATTAAATCCATGTTATTAAATCCATGAGAGTTGATAAAATCACCAAGTGAAGTAGTATAGAGGGAGATGATAAGAAGGTGCAGGACAGACCCCTGAAGGACACTTATGGTTAGAGGGTATGATCTGATGGAGGATCCAGCAAAGGAGAATGAGGAGTGGTCAGAGAGGTAGGAGGAAAACCAGGAGAAAGAAGGGTATCCTGAAAACTTGAGAGAGGACAGTGATTAAAAGTGTCAAAGACTTCAGAGGTGAAGGAGAATGAGGATTGAGAAAATGTCATTGTACGTAGCAACTAAAAGATCATTGGTATTGGAGAGAGCAGTTTCAGTAGAAATATGAGATCAGAAGCCAGACTATAAGGGGTTAAGGAGAGCAGGAGAAAGGGAGAGGAGAGTGAGACAGAAAGAGAGAGAGAGAAGGGGAGAAAGTGGAGGCTCTTACTGTAGATGGCCTTTTTGAGGAGTTTAGCTACAAAGGATAAAAGAGATCTATAGAACAATAGTTATCAGGGATAGAAGGTGCAAGTGAGGGTTTTTTGAGGATGGGGGAGACATGGGCATGTATGTAGGCAAGAGGGAATGAACCAGCAGACAGGAGGAGATTGAAAGTAAGTGAAGGAGTGGAGATGACAAAAAGGGAAATCTGTTGGAGAAGATGGGATGGAATGGAGTCACTTGAATGAGTAGAAGGGTTGGCCTTGTTAAAGAGTAAGGTCATCTCATTATGTGATATGGGAGTGGAAGGGGAGATGGTGGCAGATAATTGATAGATTGATATGAGGAAGAGGGGAGAAGAGGGAGGCTCATGGCAAACAGACTTTTTTTTCTGGTAAAATAAGAGGCATCAGGTACTCAGCTGAGAGGAAGAAGGAGAGAGAAGAGGAGGAGGGGAGAGGAGGGAGGGGACTCATGGGAGGGCAGAGTACTAGGATTGCCTAGCAGCTGTGAGGACCCAATCGAGGTTGTGTAACATAAATTTGGACCCAGTCAAAATGGTTGTGTGATTACTTGTGTGTGTGTGTGTGTGCGTGTGTGTGTGTAGGAGAGAAGGTGGTGAATGGTGGGAATGATTCAAGGTTGGCACTCATGAGAGGACAGTATAGAGCTGAATTTGTTCAACAAGGGTTCAAGAAATGTAGTGCCAATATTGATATACATATCTTATATCCCATTCTAGACTATAAGTTCCTAGAGAAGGACTGCCTCTTATCCAACTTCATCTATCCCAGGATGCCTTGCCCAGGGCCTTGCATGTAAGGAGACCCCCATGAATAAAGGTGAACTATTTACTTATCACTCCCTGAAGATGCTCATTCCCATCAACGCCATGCATCAAACTGCCTACTGACACTGCTTCACTCGTCTTGATAACAGGAGCCTGCCATGCATCCCCTCCTGGAACACTCTCCCTCCAAGAATCTCCCCAGCTTCCTCCAAGGCTTGGCACACACGAGCTGCCTCCTATGGGGAGTCCTCCTTGATTGCTTTGTTGCTTTCTCCTTTCTCTTTAGAGCAGGACCTCAGCTGAAATCTTGACTCTTGTGACCTTGGGCATGTCATTCAGTCTTTGGACCTCAGTTTCTCCCCAAAAAAGGGGACTGGACTTGATGGTTCTAAGTTTCTTGCTAACTGTAAATCTATGATTCTATTCTCTGTTTATAGACTGTGTCCCTCCAGAAGAAAGTCAGCTCACTCAAGACTGGGGTCATTTTTAGTTTTGTCTTTGTATCTCTAATGGGAAGCTAGGGGGCACTATAGTGCACAGAGAACTTGGAGTCAGGAAGACTCATCTTTCCGAGTTCAAATCCAGCCTCAGACATTTACTAGCTGTGTGACCCTGGGCAAGTCACTTCACTCTGTTTACCTCAGTTTCCTCAACTCTAAAATAGAAATAATAATAGCATCAATCCCCCAGGGTTGCTGTGAGAATCAAATGAGATAATACTTGTAAAGCATTTAGTACAGTACCTGGCACATAGTAGGTGATATATAAATGTTAGCTGTTATTATTAATTAAAGCTCTGTTTTGCCTTTGGGGCTAGCCTGTACACAAAAGCACCCCCTGTTAAGTTGTGAAAGCATACATATATATGATATGTGTTCCAAAAATCTTAATGCCATTTATATGTACTCACATGTACACATATGTGTATACATACACAATACATAGGTGTATGTGTAAATGTATACATGAATGATAGCACAAACATATATACGTAGATGATGTAAATGTCAGGGCAAGAAGGCACACATAACAATTTTCATGCTCCGATATATATTATAAGTAGAAAGAGGTTCAAGGAAAGTACTGTAAAGTATTCAAGAATGGGAATCATAGGATCATGGACTTAGAGCTAGAAGGGACCTTACAGATCACCAAATTCCTCTTCCATTTTGCAGACAAGCAAACTGAGGCCCAGACATCTAAGTGATATGTCCAGGCTTGTAAGTGGCTGCAGCAGGATTGGAACCCAGGTCCTCCTCATGTCCTCTACTCACTCTGCCATGTTATCTCTCAAGTTCATACAGAATACTCAAGTGTCATTTCTTGCTTCAAAGGAAACACATAGAAATTGAACACTACAAGACCTCACACTGCAATGATGTCATCTTGTAATGATACCTCCCAGAATCATAAGGTAAAGGACCACAGATTAAGAAGGCTGGAAGGGGCTTTTCAAGGGTCATAAAGTACTTCCTTTTCATTTTACGGATGAGGAAACTGAGGCCCTTAAAAGTGAAGTAACTTGTGCATGATGACCGTTGTGTCTTGGGTAGAAGTTAAACTCAGGCCTTCTTGATTGCAAATGCAGCTGTCTTGATACTTTATCAATGCCATGAAGCTCCTGGCTCTCTTCTAACTACCCCTGAAAGACCACAACCATGTGGCCTTACCTATTCCTTATTCAGAGTCAAACTTCAGTCTCACCTCTACCTAATAACCTTTAAATTCAGTGGAAGTAACTAAAAATTAAATATGAACTGCCCATTTCTGCCCAGCCCTCTGCTTGACAAGTGGTTTCATGCAAGGGATATTTTCCATATGGACAAAATTCTTTCAGTGGGTTGTTGGCTAATTTATGGAAGTGCTGACAGATGGAAATCCCAGCCCAACTTTGGCCCCCATGCTTGGTCTTGTTACTTTGAGGTGTTTACTAAGTACCAGGCATACAGAGTTCTGACCTGTGCCCCCACCATGGAATTTGTTGGATGCCCTCATGGTCTGACCCTCTTTCTACCAAGTGAGATGACCCTTGGTTCCTTAAGTCAAAGGGAGAGAAGGAAATGGACTATGGGCTTGTGGATTCCAGGCTTCTGGTCATTCTCAGTTGACTAGACTTCGGTCACAAAGGAGGAAAGGACCTCACAGACTACTTGTACCCCAAGAAAAATCCTCACTGCCCCCCCAGGGAGCCTGGTACACTTGGGGACAACAGCCCTGTTAGGAAGTTTTTCCTGATGTCAAGACTAAATAATAATAAATGACATTTTTTTAGCCTTTAAGGTTTACAAAACACTTTACAAATGCTGACTCTCATAAAAATCCTGAGTGGGTAGTACTATCATTATCTCCATTTTACAGATGAGGAACAGGAGGCAGGTGGAGGTGAAGAGATTTGCCCAAGGTAACACAGTTGGTAAAAGTCTGAGGCTGGATTTGAACACAGAACTTCCTGACCCTACTACAAATGGAATGGAATACTATTATTTCATAGGAAATGGTGAGCAGGCAGACTTCAGAAAAACCTGGGAAGACTTGCATGAACTGATGCTGAGTGAAGTGGGCAAAACTAGGAGATGTACATAGTAACCATCACATTGTGGGATGATCAACTTTGGTGAGTAACTTCTCAGCAATGCAAGGACCTAAGACAATTACAAAAGACTCATGATGGAAAATGCCATCCACATCCAGAGAAAGAACTGTGGAGTCTGAATGCAGATGGAAGCAGGCAATTTTGTCTTCCTTTTGTTATTTTCTGTTTTTGTCTTTCTTATGGTTCTTGCCTTTTGCTTTGATTTCTCTTTCATAACATGACTAATATAGAAGTATGTTTAATATGATCATACATGTGAAGCCTATATCAGATTGCATGCTGTCTTGGAGGGGGGAGAATTTAGAACTCAAAATCTTATAAAAGCAAATTCTGAAAACCAAAAATCAATCAATTAATTAATTAACAAAAAGAACTCCCCAACTCTAGGTCCTGCACTCCACTCAGTGGGCCACTTGAATCCTCTCCTGGCTATTTTGTGGTGCAGTGAAAAGAAGCACATTAAAAGTCAATGACCTTGTGTGACCTTGAGGAAATCATAGGTTCACTGCATCATGTGACTGTCATCTAAGTCAATTCCATCATTTGATGAGGAAACTGAGGCGAGGCAGTGGAGAGAGAAATGGAGCTGGCATCTGGAAGACCCGAGTTCAGATCTGGCCTGGAACACTTCTCAGGTAACCCTGGATAAGAGACCAGGGCTGGCTTGTATGGGCTCTGTGAGGTCCCTCCTACATAAAAAGAGGTCTTTGGACCAGATGGTCTCTGAGCTATGGGATCATGTGAGTGACTGACATCCTCTTCATGTCTGGGGAGGCAGAAAAATGATGAGGATACAGGGGGCCGAGCAATTACCTGCGTGCTTGTGGGGCTGCTGGAGGCTCCTAGGTCCTTGGGGGCTGTTTCCTTGTTGCAGGAAGAGAGCAGCGCCTTTCACCATGAAAAAACTCTCACTGAGGCTGGAAGACAAAAAAAACCACTCTAATTAGTCTTTCTGTCCCAAGACAGAGGAATGCTTACTAAGGAAATATCCAGGCCTGAAATGTAAACCAGTGGCCCCCATCCGCAGCCCAGGTCCAGTCTTCCAGGGCAACGTCCCTTCCTTCTCTCCCACCCAATAATAGACCAAGTTTAGAGAGTACCTAAACATCTTTTCCATCCATTAACTGCAAAAGAGCCTTGGAGCTGCCTGTGTGTTCCAGAACACATCTTTAGCATCCTCATGTAACTGGCAAGGAAACTGAGACTCAGAAATGGGTAACAACTTGCCCAAGGTCATCTAGTCAGTAAGTTAGGAGAATGGTTGAGATTTGAACTTAGGTCTCTTGACCTAAACTTAGCTCTTTCCCTGCTGCACTATATAAGGCTAAAGGTTTCATGGAATCGTGAAAGAGCTAAGAGCTGAGCTGCTTGGTTCTAAATGTTCTAGATTGTAGTCTCATGTCACTGGGAAGAAGTGAGATATGAGTGAGGCAGTCATTTTGGAGTCAGAGGACCTGGGTTCAAGTATGGATGACCTTGGGGAATTGTTGATGTTGTTGTGGGAAATTAATAAATTAGTCAACCAATATTTATTACGGAGTGAGACAATACTGCGGATAGAGGGCAAGACTTAGACGACTGAAGACACTTACTAGCTGTGTGACCTTGAGTAAGTCATTTCACTGCTGTCTGTCTCAGTTTGCTCACCTGGAGTTGGAGTTATCAAATGAAGATAATAGCCATCTACCTCCCAGGGTGGATTAAATGAGATAATCTTTGTAAAGTGCTTAGCACATAGTAGTGGCTATATAAATGTGTATTCCCTTCTCCTTTCTGTACCTACTATGTGCCAGGTACTGTGCCAGGCACTACCGATACAAATACAACAAATGACACCATTCCTATTGGAACTGCGATGTCCCATCTAACTTATGGAACTCAGGACCAGGTTCTGACAAGGTCACAGATGCAAAACATGTAGGGCAGGATGTACACAGGAAAGAGGGAACTTGGGAGTCAAGGGACCCGAGTTCAAATCTTACGTGGGATGCTTGACAATCTCTTGGGCAAGCCTCAATATCTCTGGGTCTCAGTTTCCCCATTTGTAAAATGAAGGGGTTTGATTAAATGGCAGCTCCAGACCTATGATACTGAAAACTTCTGACCCTATGATCCTCGTCCCCCAAATCTGACCCCTTCTGAAGACGAGTTCCCAAACATAACATGGGACTGGAAGTTGTCTACAAGCTTTAGGAGCACAAACTAGCTCATCTGGACTTGAGATGCCATATAATGCACATCTACAGCTCAGTGTTTGGGAGGCTCAAAAGAAAAGTGTGGGAGAAAAGAAGTATTAGACTGACTACCAAACTGAAGGACTACAGAGCCGTTGTGCTGATTTCATTGTTGTGTGCCTCTAAAACATGGACAGTCTACCAACACTATGCCAGGAAACTGAATCGCTTCCATTTGAACTGTCTTAGGAAGATTCTGAGGATCACTTGGCAGGATAAGGTACCAGACACTGAAGTCCTTGCTCAAGATGAACTATCAAGTATTGAAACTATGCTTCAGAGAGCACAAATCTGAAGGGCTGGTCATGTTGTTCAAAAGCAAAATGCACACTTGCCAAAAAGACTATTTTATGGAGAACTTGCATGGGGCAGGCAATCACATGGTGGTCAGAGGAAGTGATACAAGGACACTCTCAAGGTCTCTCTCAAGAACTCTGGATTTGACTGTGCAACATGGAAGACACTGGCACAGGACCGCTCAGCATGGTGTGCCCACATCAGAAAGGGTGCTGTGCTCTATGAGCAAAGCAGAATTGAAACAACACAAAGTAAACGTGGGATGTGCAAATTTGGAGTATCCACCCCAAATGTTCATGTGCACTACCTGTGTCCAACCTGTGCTAGAGCATTCAGAGCTCGTATTGGTCTGATCAGCCACAGTTGGACACACTGAAACTTCATTTTACCATGATGATGTCATTTTGGTCCTCTTAAAAAACAAAGGATAACCAACCAACCAATATTACAGATGGAGAAACTGAAGATAAGGGAAAAAGGAAGAAAAATATCTATGGAAGTCAGGAACAGAGTTGGAAGAAAATGATTGTGGACAACCTGGGCACCTTCTGGGAAGGACCTTTGAGGGGCAGAGGCATCTCCCAGGTAAGGAGGCTGCTGTGTCAGATACAGAAAGGTCTGGGGAGTCAGGAGCAAGGTAGAGTCATATTAGACTACTTCGGATCTAGTTGTATTGATTCACTCTATACTGATACTGTATGTAATTCTTTTTTTGGGGGGGAAGGTTGGGTTTTCGTTTTTGCAAAGCTTTTGGGGTTAAGTGACTTCCTCAAGGTCACACAGCTAGTAAGTGTCAAGTGTTTGAGGCTGGATTTGAACTTGGGTCCTCCTGACTCCAGAGCCGGTGCTCTACCCATTGAGACACCTAGCTGTCCCTATGTATTTCTACATATCCCTGTTGTCATCCCTGTTAAAATGTAAGCTTCTTGCTCTCATGAGACCGAGAGAAGACTGTACTGAAACCAGTGTCCTTAGACACAAATCAATAAACAAGCATGGATTAAGTGCCTACTAGCTACCAATAATTATACTAGACACCAACGATAGATGTACAAAAATGAGGCACTTCTGGCCCTTGGGCAGCTCACAATCCTGGGGGGAGCCAGTAAGTCCAGAGCTGGGCATGCTCCCTGGCATACAGTAGGTTCTTAATGTTTATTGGTTAACTGTACATAGATCAAGATGTACAAGAAACTATATTCAATGTAATTTGGTGGGGGGAAGGGGAACCTCATTTGCTTGGGGGATGGGAAAGGCCTTGTGCAGGGGTGAACTGTGAGCTTAGCTTGATGCTTTCCTCACCAGGCCCATGCCTTGAAGCTAAATTTTCAGCTGCATCTTAAGTTATACATCAGACCAATCTATATATAGCTTCAGGTGAAGAATTTAGAGAGAATTCGAATTTCAGTAGACATAAAGATACCCATGTACAAAGAGAGTTTGAAAAGATCCTAGCCCTGTGCTTCAGTGCCTGTTTTATGTTCTCAATTACCACCTTTGCAATTCCCAGTTCTCAGGCCCCTCCCAGCCCTGACACCCCCTGTTCTCAGGCCCCTCCCATTTCATTACTTGATTCTACATAATGGGGAAGAGAAGTGTTGGCTTCAGCTGGCCCCAGCGCAGTACCAATAATTTGCCACACAGAAGATCTTACTGCTGGAGATGAACAGTCTCCCCTCCTACCCCTGTTATCTTCCCTGATATTCCAGCAGCCTCCCTAAAGCTGGCTTCATCTTGGATTGCTTAAATTGGGAAATCTTGCAAGAAGAGTCCTATGCCTCTTTGTAGGCTGATCTGCCCCGCCAGGGAAGAGATAAAGAAAGCTCCAGCCATTTAAAAAGGACAAGGAGTTCTTTCCATCCCAGGGCTTCCATAAAGACAGACACCTTAAAAAAAAAAAAAGACCCGAATTCTAAGAATAAACAGAAGCTGTGAGGTCGAGGGAAAAGAGCATGGGGCTTGGAGCCAGGAACACCCAGATCCGAATGCCACTTTTGACACGATCTGTCAGACTTTGGCCAGGTTCTACCTCATCTGTAAAATGGGAATAAAAACACTCATAACTACCTTAAATTCCAGGGGGTTGGGTTGTTCTTCTTTTTCCATAAAGCGCTTTGTAAGCCTTCAAGGGCTAGAGAGGAGGCTACCACTAGCTAAGCCTCCAGAAGCTTCTATTTTTTCTGTTTGGCCTGTAAAACCCTTTACCACCTGCTCCAAGTTGATCAAAACTTACTGCATATTAACAGAATGCAGGGCCTGGAGTTAGGAAGACTCAGCTTTCAGGGTTCAAATCTGGCCTCAGACACTTACTAGCTGTGTGACCCTGGTCAAGTCACTTCACTGCCTCAGTTTCCTCACCTGTAAAACATTCCAGGACTGTTGTGAGGATCAATTGAGGTAATTATAAATTATCTTTCTATGTGCCTGGCACACAGTAAGCACTACATAAATGCTGGCTATCACCATTACTACTAATAGTCACAGACTCTCTGGTTGAGCCAAATCAGCTTCCTTACTGTTCCGCCTTCCCACGCCTGGAATGCTCTCCCTCCTCACCCACATTTCAGAATCCCTGGTTCCCTTTAAGCTCAGCTCCAATATCACCTCTAGAAGAGGCCTTGGGGGATTCCCTCACTTGTTGGTACTTCACCTATCTTGAAATTACTTGGATTTATTTTCTATAGATTTTCTATATAGGTGGTACAATGGTTATAGTGTCAGGCCTAGAGTGAAGAAGACTCATCTTCCTGAGTTCAAATCTGGCCTCACATACTTGCTAGCTGGGTGACCCTGGGTAAGTCACTTACTTAACCCTGTTTGCCTCAGTTTCCTCATCTGTAAAATGAGTCAGAGAAGGAAATGGCAAACCACTCCAGTATCTCTGCCAAGAAAAACCCAAATAGTGTCACAGAGTCAGACATGACTGAAGAATAACATATATGTGTGCCCCCCTCATTCCAGCCAGCCCTCCACAACAGACTATAAACTCCTGAAGGGCAAGAGCTGCTTGGATTGCTGAGGGTGGGGACCAGGGGGAGGAAGTTCATTCTCCATCATTGGAAGTCATCAAGATGAGGCTCAATCATGACTCATCATGGATGCTCTTAAGGGCAGACATGCCTCAGGGCCAGGTTAGAGAGATGAGATCCCTTCCATCTCTCGCCCTAAGGCACTAACCTCCAAAGTTGTAAGTGTTTGTCTTTCGTTGCCGAAGAAGACCACGCCATCAGAGAAATGATGACATGACTTGCACTTGACTTTGTTTTGAGTGAGGGAGGGCTGTGCAGGTCACCAGCCTCACTTCTCCTCCACAGCCATCTGAATCCAGTGACCAGATATTTATCAGGATGACTGGAGATGACTCAGGATGAAGCAATTGGAGTTAAGTGACTTGCCCAAGGTCACACAGCTAGTGAATGTCAAGTGTCTGAGGTGACATTTGAACTCAGGTCCTCCTGATTCTTGACTGGACCACCTAGCTGCCAACCTCCAAAGTTAGATCTAAACTGAACTCCCTGAAATGGTTGAGATCAAACTTATTATGGCTATAACCAGTAAGAATAATACCAAAATGGCGCAGGCTAGGGGATCGATGGCCAGTTCTGGAGTTAGGAAGCTCTACCTCTGATACATCCAGCCCAGGTGACCCCAGGCCAGTAAATCACTCAGGAATGCATTTCTGCACTAGGATCAAAAATCAAGTCTGGATTAAACAATCAAACAAATGGATTGGTTTCATCTCCATTCAAGAAACACTGAATTATTTTAGGTAACTGGTATCATTCTAGGTGCAAAAATAATTGAAAATTAGAATGCAGGGAAACTAGAGTTTAAGACTTCATGAGGTAAGCCACTAACCTCACCTAGCCTCCGTTTCCTTAAAGGAGTTGGATGTGATGGCTCACCAGGCCCCACCCAGCTCTGAATCTACTGTCCTATGAAATCCCACTTCTGACACTGTGACCACAGGCCAAGTCATTGAGCCTTGGTTTCCTCCCCTCAAAAATGAAGAAACTGAAGTAGGTTGCCTCTAGAAAGAAGGCTCCTGCCACCAAATTTGATGAGGCCATGGTCCACCATAACACTTTCCCCCTGTCTACCTGCTGTTAGTTCAAACACTCACAGGAATCCCAGTCAACATAGGTCATGGGTTTATTGATCTAGGGAAGTGATGAGAATAAGCATTTATTGAGCATTCACTAGGTGCCTTTATCAATATTATCTCATTTGATTTCGGGCTGGAAGGGACCTTGGAGGCCATATCTAGTCCAAACCCTCATTTGACACATGAGGAAACTGGGACTCAGGGAAGTTCGATTTGAGGGTGAACATTGAAAAGTGAGACCCAGAAGGAAGGAAGGACTTCCCCAAGGCTACACAATGAAGCCAGTGATAAAAATAAGACTAGAACCCATACCTTCTATCTCAATTCATCACCCTTTTACTTAGACCTTCTCTCTGTTAGTGCCAAGTTATCCAAAGAATTCAAACAGGAATGAGCAACCGAAAAACTCTCCCTGTTCTGCAGCCTCACACTTAACCCATGAACGAGAAAGAAGTCTCCAAGCCCCGATCAGGGATGACTAATACTCAGAGCAGCTCATGTCCATATTGTCAGACCTCCCCACCAGCCTCTCCCCTTCTCTCTCCCTAATCACCTACCATTTCTCTTTGGGATTAGATGGTCAAGCTCATCAGAATTAGTCTTCTTCAGGTCTCTGACTACACTAGGCACTCAGGACCCCTGTCACAAGGCTTCCAGAGCCCTGAGGAGAAAAAACTGTATTCTTCCATACCTGCCCCTAGTACATCCAAGTCCAGGCGGAAGGAAGGGGACAGGAGAGGGGAGGGGAAGACTTTCCAATCCCACACCCAGCTCTTTTGTTCGGGACTTTCAAAAGCAACAAAAAAATCTGCTCTCATGGGGAATGGCCAACCCTATAACCATTCCCAGTGACCTCTGCTTTGTGAATCATAGACAAAAATTAGCCCGGTCTCCTTTCCTTTCCCCATCCCCCCAAGGAAATGTTACAACACAAAAGGAATCAGCTCATTCTGTCTCATGATCATAGCTCTAGAGCCAGAAATGACCTTAGAGGTCATCTTCATTTAACAGATATGGAAACTGAGACCCAGGGAGGTTAAGCAAATTGCCCTAAGATCACATAGTCAGTGGCAGAGACGGAATGTGAACCCCTGTTCTTTGACTAAAAATACAGGGCTCTTTCCATTGTGTCTCAATGCCAAAACTGATGGTCCCTCTGAGTTCCAACCGCAAGCCCAGTAAGTACAGG